>CM047514.1:4928450-4950950 GCA_026122265.1 Ammodytes dubius | reverse complement strand
TTAAGTAAGTAAGCAAGCAAATGTTATCAGGGTTCAACATAACTTTTTTTTCCTACTGGCCCGCCGGGCCAGTGGATCCGAGTTTTACTGGCCCCTTGTATATTTTCACTGGCCCTGCACACACTTTTTTTTATTCATAATTTAGTGTCAATAATTATAATACCTGTATTAGAAAAATAAAGAAAAATAACCAGATCTTAAGGGAATATCTATACTGTAACAGTATAGATATTCCCTTTAGATTTGGTTATTTTTCTTTTAGTTAATTATATGAAATGTTGATATTGCTCATACACATAATATAAAACCAGGCAAACATATTGAATTAGAAGCCTACAACTGAAAGTATGTTGAAAGAGTGGGCCAGAATTTTAAAGTCCAGTAGTTTGATGGTTGTTTTTATTCTTGAATTTGGGAGGTTTAATGAATAGTTCACCTACAGAAGTCATGTTCAAACATTAAAAAAAATAAGAGATGAAGGTGATCATTCTTTGTGGTGTGGTAGGCTGTTTTTATTACTTTCTCTATATGCATTAGGGATGTGAATGTGTCGACCGAATGACCGGTGTTCCACTTGCGCTCAAGTTGACTTTAAAAATAGAATAGAAATCAGTGGGTTATGCCGTTTTTTTAATGGAGATTTCACCGTGTATGCGAGCGCGCTGCAGGAGTGTCACTTCTCCATGAATTGTCAGCTTCACATAAGAGTCCGGTGTGGGACCATTTTTTCAAACTATTGATAAAAAACAATGCAGTGCAAAATATGCAGCATAAGTTAAACGCTCGTCTTAGACTATGACGTTAAATCACTAGAAACACACAATGCCTTCGTCCGATCACAGCAGCGTTTCAGCGTGTGATCTCGCCAGCGAGTGAGCCGCCGCGCAGAAGAACTGTGGTTTGTGGCTAAAATAATAACCGGGGATATTCTCCCCGTTAGCGATTTCAATGGGAAAGACTTCCGCGATCTGATTGAAAGTCTCGAGTCTGAAAACACAGTGCCAAACTGCGCGACTATAGGATCTGTACAGTGAGCGGAGTCCCTCCGTTCGTTTCTGTCTACAACCGACACAATCACCGGAGACGCATTCACAGCGTTTAAATAACGCCTCTCATTTGTATTACCATTGGGGCTTTGATGCAAATACTGTAACATTACGGCGGCAGATAAAGGAAAAGCGCAGTTATCATTTTCTGCACCTCAACCTCTGCTGTGGGAAGAAAGAAAGGGGGCAAAGCAAGTCGATTGATTTGTCGACTCGCAGGCGGATGGTAGGCAGCTCTGCCAACGGAGCGAGAGTGCACCCGCTTGTTGCTCCGTCTGTCAAAACGCCCACGCATCGGTTGTCCACTGGCCTTTCATTACAAAATATATTTTATATTAGGTTTATTATATTGAGTCTTAAATAAACACTGCTTTCATTCCGACTCTCAACGCGCATTTCAATGAACCATGATATAGTCTACAAAAAGATACTGAACTGTGATTGGCCAGTCACTGGCCCGGGCGGGACAGTGACTGGCCAATCAACTTGCCCTGCATATGATTTTACTGGCCCCGGGCCATCGGGCTATACGTTATGTCGAACCCTGGTTATCAATTTGCACTGTCACCTTCTTAAATAAACTGAATTGAATTGAAAAGTGAGAGATTGAGAGAACCAAATGTGTTACTAAAAACATTTTAAAAGAACTTCATTTGGGTTCTTAGGGGAATGCGTGTGCTTGGGTGGTACCGTTCACCCTCCTGCTCTAGATTCAGAGCAGGAGGAGAGTGAGGGGGAAAGAAGGCCGAGCGTCAGCAGCATTCACTTAGCTCAGGAGCTCAGCCCACCCACGCGCAAATTGACCCCAGCTGGATAGAAGAGAAGGGGTGTGTGTGTGTGTGTGTGTGTGTGTGTGTGTGTGTTTGAGTGTGTGAGAGAGGAGAGAGAATAGCCTTCTTCTCTATCTGCAGGGCCTTTAAATACCCCCTCCCATCTCACACACAGTTCCCTACGCAGATTATATATACACGACTGACAGATGTGAAGAATTTAGCAGCACAATACACACACACGTATTCACACGCATTCACACACACACACACAGGACATTAATTGACATAATGCATTCCCTAGCCCCTTACTCTAACCCTAACCATCAAAACTACATGCCTAACCCCAATCCTTACACCAACCCTAACATAAACCTTATTCATACCTGAACCTTAAAACCTAGTGTTAACCCTCAAACAGCCCTTTAAAGGCCTGTCCCAAAGTGAGAACCAGACAAAATGTCCTCACTTCTAAGGTTTAAAACTCAAGTACACACGCACACACACAAACAGCAGCTGTCTTTACCATTTTAATAGGATGGTTTTCACGGATGGCAAATGAAAATAAAAAGGAGGAAATAGACGTCCTGTCAAATACGAATGACATGTTGTAAACCTAACACTGTTTAAAGTTATCATTGCAGTTATAAGCCTGAAGCTACCTTTACAAAGACACATTCTTCACATTTCTCAAGGCCAAAGACAAGCAGGTGGCATGGCAACTGTGTGTGTGTGTGTGTGTGTGTGTGTGTGTGTGTGTGTGTGTGTGTGTGTGTGTGTGTGTGTGTGTGTGTGTGTGTGTGTGTGTGTGTGTGTGGGGGGAGTTGATTAATCAAAACCTTTGCAAATGAATAATCTACTAGACTATTAAAATGTGACTAAATGATCAACAGAAATACTAGATTTTCAGGTGAAGGATAAAAATGTAGGGCTGGCTGCAACCAACAATTTTAACTGGGTTGATAAATCAATCAATACATTAATTCATTCATTAATAAAACAAAGTATGGCTATACTTGTGAAGATAATCATTGATATAATGCATTACCTAGCTCTAACCCTTTAAAACTAAATGCCTAACCCCAACCCTTACACTAACCCTAACATAAACCTAATTCATACCTGAACCTTAAAACCTAGTGTTAACCCTCAAACAGCCCTTTTAAAAAGACCTATCCCAAAGTGAGAACCGGACAAAATATTCCTCAGTTTCAATGTCTAAAACTCAAATAAGTTATCACAAAATTGGTTGTACAAGCGCACACACACACACACACACACACACACACACACACACAGACAGACAGATAGACACACACACACACACACACACACACACACACAGGCAGTGTTCTTACCTGACTGGAACACATAGCGAGCCAAGGCTTGCATGAGTTCGGCTGGCCAGGTCGGAGGAGCCGTCTCTCCTATCTCTCTCTTCAGTCTGAAGGTCAGCTCAAACCCAAACCCACTGGGTCCATCTGCCCCCTGGAATCTAACAGACAGACAGACAGACAGACACACACACACACAGACAGACAGACAGACAGACAAAAAAACATCAAGATTAGACATTACAAAATTGCAATTAAGAGATAGTTAAAAAAGAAAATAAATCAAGATAATTGTAAAGTTGGGGCGCTCCGGTGGTGTAGTGGATAGAGTGCCTACCATAATGGCTCCGGCCTTCGTTGCAGTGGTCGCGGGTTCAAATCTGACCCGTGGACCTTTACTGCAGGTCATCCCCCCTCTCTCTCTCCCTCTCTCTCTCTCTCTCTCTCTGTCTCTATCTCTCTGTCTCCCCATTTCAACTCTGTACTGTCTAATAAAGCTTCAAAATGCCCCAAAAAAATCATCTTAAAAACAAGTACCTAAATTAAAGTAAAGTTGTTGTTATTCGTGTACTTACTCATGAACCCTATTGTCTCCATACAGGTCGCTCAGTCCAAAGCTGACGTAGTGCCAATGCTCCTGGATGTCCTGTGCGGGACATCCCGTACTGCGATACATACTGATGTAGTCTAGAGGGTCTGGTCCCCCTAACCTGAGAGAGGGACAAACATATAGTCAAAAACCATGTCAAAAATTGGGTTTGTGGGGCGCCCTTAGCTCAGTTGGTAGGGCGTCCCCCTCCCGGGCCGGGCCCAGCAGCGGACCCGGGTTCTATTCCCACCCGCGGTCGTTCTCTGCATGTCACTCCCCTCTCTGCCCCATTTCACCTCTGTCTCTCTGCACTGTCAATAAAGCATAAAAATGCCAAAAAATATCTAAAAAAAAATTGGGGTTGTAACTCAGAGACAGCTGTTCCTTGTATGTGTGTTTTTCTTGTGCCTAACAAAATAAAACGGGTCCTTATTTTTTGACACCAATAATTTTTCTTTTTCTTTTTTTTTCTCTGATTTCAAAATTCTCTGATTTCAGCTTCTCAAATGTGAATATTTTCTGGTTTCTTTAATCCTATTATGACAGTAAACTGAAATATCTTTGTGTTTTGGACATAAAAATACATTTGAGGACGTCAACATGGGCTTTGGAAAATTTATCAACATTTTTCACCATTTTCTGACATTTTAAGGACCAAAACACTAATCGATTAATCGAGAAAATAATCGACAGATTAATCGATTATCAAAATAATCATCAGTTGCAGCCCTAGTATAAATAAAGGTTAAATGAAAATGAAATGTTAAGCTAGGATTTTATGACGTGTAGAATAGTAGGCTACTGTAATAGTCCTGTAAAAGTAAATTAAAATTTCTAATTAAAAAGGTGTACTAAATATGCAGTTTCAGAGGAAGGGGTTTTGTTTACAGAGCCAGCAGTTAGTTTACAAAGCATATTTACTCTACATGGAATTCATCATAATTATTCTTTATTTTATTTTGAGTAACCTGGAACAGAACGTAAGACTAGAATATTTTTGTAAAGAAAACTGTGGGCCCTCCTGCTGTAAACGACAACAGCAAAAACGTTACTTTTCAGGAAGCTTTAGCCTATAACTTCAAACAGTTTTCCAGGGATCACATTTACCTGTGGAGAAAGTGTGTTTTATTCAGTTTTAAGAATATAGCTCACAAAATGTTCACTTCTCTGACACAACCAAAGTTACACAGTGCACCTTTAAGCTAGAAACTATTAAACCTCGAGTTCTTGAAAACAAAATAGCAGTTACCTACAGTTGGGATGTTGTTAGCTGAAAAGTTAGCCTAGCAGTTATAATGCTAACCGTTGGCTTTAACAACTTCGCCATCACTTTGTAACGCAACAACTCAATAGTTACAGGTTTATAACACCAGTAACAACAACTTAACATGATAGGATACCTACCAATATTTTACAATAGCCGTGACTTGAAGCGGGTTGGTTTGCTCGGGGTACAGTCGCCGACATTCCCCGTAAATCGCTTGCAGTCCTGGGGGAAACATCGGCACCAGCCCGTGGGCTTGAACACCACTGCTAGGCCGTACCTCATCCATGCCAAGGAAGGCCTCGAACAAACTTGGTAATAACTTTAAAAAAACAACCTCTATGCAGTTATCCTCTGCTTTCCACACCCAGATAAACAAACAAAAGACTCATCTAAATAATAAAGGTCCCACACAATGCTAGTAAAGCTGAAAAACTAACTAAAATACAGACTGAACCCCGATCGTTGTGCTACACTCAGCGGGGGCACACAGCCTGTTGCTCAGCCCTCTGAGAAAAAAATACTGCCTCGCCATTGGTTGGATGGGGTCACGACGTCACTGACTGGCAGTTTACAGTGGCCAATGAGGAGTGGGATCTGAGGTTTTGGGGGTTTGTGGAGGAATGTGATTGGCTGCTGCGCTGTCAATCAAAGAGTAGGCAGATGTGATTTCAGGGAAAGGGGCGGGGCTACAACGTTTTTCAGTGGCCAAATGAAGAGTGCCAAATGGGGCTTTAAATTATAGGTAAACAAACAAAAAATAGTTGATTCTTTATTTAAGTGAAAAGAGCAATACCACAATGTAAAAATACTCCACTTTTTCCCCTTGATTAAATAAAGTATCTATCTATCTATCTATCTATCTATCTATCTATCTATCTATCTATCTATCTATCTATCTATCTATCTATCTATCTATCTATCTATCTATCTATCTATCTATCTATCTATCTATCTATCTATTCTATCTATCTATCTATCTATCTATCTATCTATCTATCTATCTATCTATCTATCTATCTATCTATCTATCTATCTATCTATCTATCTATCTATCTATCTATCTATCTATCTATCTATCTATCTATCTATTCATTCAACATGTTCAGGATTTAGATGTATCCACTTCAGCTGAGTGGGTAGCCAACTGTTATCTTTGGATACAGGCCAAATCCCAAATTGTTTTGAACAATGAAGGTGGGTCAATTTTTTTTTTTTTTTTTTTTAGGCATTGGCACAAGCTTATCACAAGAACGTGCTAGGGTTAGGAACCTGAGCTTTTTTAATAATTACTTCCTGAATATGAGATAACCATGAAAGCATGTTACAGTGAAGCAACAGTGACACAACATTGTGTTTTATCAACCAAGTATACAGGTGATACTCATATTATTAGAATATCATGGACAATGAATTGGAATTGAGGCAAGAATTCATGCAAAAAGGGCTCAAACCAAGTATTTAGTACAAATGGATGATTATACTTTATAGAGGGCCGACATTTCTGTATTTAAAATCCCTTTTTTTATTGATTTCATGTAATATTCAAATTTTCTGAGATTTAGAATTTGGGGTTTTCATAAACTGTAAGCCATAATAATCAAAATTATAACAAATAAAGGCTTGAAATATCTCATTTTGCTTGCAATGAGTCTATAAAATATATTATTTTCACCTTTTAAGATGTATTACTGAAATAAATGAACTTTTGCACAATATTCTAATTTTTCGAGTTTCACCTGTATATAATGTTGACATATCACTGTGTGTGAATGAATGGAACCTGGTACCCTGTAAAGCGCTTAGACTGCAAAGAAAAACGCTTTACAAATCCAATCCATTATAACAGAGCTTATCTAGAAGGGCATAACAGTGTACAGAGCATATCCCAGAAGAACTACTACTATCTGTGAATGCATTTGAATTCGTTTTTTATATTGCATATCTAAATGGTTGCAGCTGCATGTCAAATCCAATCATATTGTTAAAAGCTAATCTTGCTGAGATAAGATCTGGAAAAATAATGCGTATAGGTTACCGTGGGATTTCTGATAATTGTCCTTACATGCCCCCTCTCTCTCTCTCTCTCTCTCTCTCTCTCTCTCTCTCTCTCTCTCTCTCTCTCTCTCTCTCTTTCTTTTGAAATGTGACACAATTGTCTGTTTGCTTCTGTATATTTCTCCTAAGCAATCATCTTTAACGGCTATTATCTCAACATTAGATTTGTTTTCCAAAATACTCTGAACCAAAAATCTCAACTTCTAAAGCACTGACATCAACTAAACTTTCCATAATCATTATTATTATTTTTTTTTTTTCTAAGATATTTTTGGGGGCATTTTTATGCTTTTATTGATAGTGCAGAGAGACAGAGGTGAAATGGGCGAGAGAGGGGAGTGACATGCAGAGAACGACCGCGGGTGGGAATCGAACCCGGGTCTGCTGCTGGGCCCAGCCCGGGAGGGGGACGCCTTACCAACTGTGGCGCCCCCTCCATAATCATTCTTAGCACTATTCTCACGGTTATTACAGAAGGATTTGTTCATATGTTGTTAATTGTCTGGTTTATGATATATTTGTAAATAACATTCTAAAACAACATTTTTAAAAACTCAAAATTAAATGAGGGTAAATAAATCACAGAGGCAAATAATTCTCTTTAACTTGATTTATTAACAATATTCAATATGCTTTCCATCAACTTCAATCAAATCAAATCATACCAATGTTTTTATTTAATTCACAGAAATATTACCTGAAATTTGAAAAATTGCCTTGTTATTCAACATTTGAAGACAGGTAATAAAATATGTGTGAATGTGTATGACTGCTGTATGTTTGAGGTGGTGGTCGGAGGGGCCATATAGGCGCTGAATGGCAGCCACGTTTCCGCAACTGGTGTGTGAATGAATGGAACCTGGAACCCTGTAAAGCGCTTTTGAGTGCCTCGAAAAGCGCTATATAAATCCAATCCATTATACACAAAACAGCATTCAGTAGTATATTCAGGCTTTCTGATGGTCAATATTTTCCACTTTTTAGTGCTGTGAAGTCGAGATGAATAAACTAGTGCCATGCCAGAAGAACTGAGCCCATAGATGACACCTGTAGACAACCACCATCTATGGAATTCAGTTCTCATAGTAGAGCACCTATCAAGACAGGGAGCTTCTTCATCCTTCAACGGTTTAATCATTGAAACAATTCACAATATATTGATACGTCCCAATCAATCACATAATAACACATAAAGGCATCTATACAACCAATAACACAACGTAACGTTTATTTTATTTAACCAGTTCCCATAGCAGAGCACCTATCAAAACCTCATTTGAAACAACTCGCGCTTAATTTTCTTCATTCATTGCCCAAGTGTTGATGAAAAAGATAACCAAAATAAGCCATATTAACACAAATTAATATTTTTTTTTTATTAACAACAAAAGCCAGTTAAATATACTCAATAGGCTAGATACAGTATGTATAAGGCTACACGTTTTTTGCCCCCTCTTCCTGGTACAACCTGCAGAAGGAGCTCAAACTTCAGGACCTTATGACTCTCAGGGTGTATTCACACTGGGAAAGTCCGCTAGTTCACTTGCTTTGGTCCAGACCAAATAGAGTTTAGATTTTTTTTGTTTGGTGTGGTCCACTTTCATACTGCCCCTTTTGCAAGTGAACCAGCATCACGAAGCAAAACCACACGTGATCTGAGGTCATTCATTCATTGGACAGACATTCTGGGGTGGAGAGAAGCAGGAAAAACGAAGTAAAAACTGCGAAATATATAACTGATACGATATGGGGTTAAAAATAATAAATAAATAAATAAATAAATAAATAGGCCTACATCTAGCCTATACATAAAATGTTGTTTCATATGGTTATAATATGTAGGCCTGTGTCAATGTGTGGCTTGTAGCCTACGATCTGAAACATAATATTTGCTGTATTTTTGCTGCTGGACGCGCGGCTTGCGAGGAATAGGCTCAAGCTGACACACAGCTGATTTAGCCGTGTGTCAGCTGGGTGTGAGTTCGGCGCGGCTCAGCTCCAAACTGACACAGGGATGCAAAGTAAAAACACGCACTTCATACAAAGCGCAGCGTGAACCTGTTGTCACTGTGCGGGAGACGCTCCCCTCTCCTTCATCTGATCGCTGAACACATCAGCATGTTTACCCGTCCTGTCTATCAAATGTAATATATTCGCTCGGGGCTCCCGGTCAAACCAAAACTAATCTTCTTAACAATGGCGACAACAACACTTTTCTTTAATGTGAAGCTGACAGCGATTTATTAAAAAAGAAAGGGCACAGTGCTTCCTGCAATTGGGTCGGATCGAGTCCGGCCAAATTCACACCACAAACGAACTGCAGCAGAGTGCGTTTTGAAACGCACCGAGACTACCTCTTCAACTGGGTCTCGGAGCGTTTGTTTGGTCCGCCCCCGAGTGCGATTGCTGTATTCACACCTGTCTGAAAGATGCGCACCGAAGGCGGAAGTGCATTTGAGTTCGTTTCAACTGAACTAAACACGGCATGTGTGAATACACCCTCAATGAACTTAAAGCCATGGTTAAGAGTTTAAAGTCAGACTCCATTTTGGAAATTGCAAATGTTTTCATCCATAATTTTGATGTATTTTCCCAATTGAAGTCAAGGGGAATTTTGAACTTGTTTTATGTCTTGATGTTGAAACTGTAACTGTGTACTGCTGTCCATTCTGCCAGGGTTCTGTCGCAAAAGATTTACCTGTATAAATAAAGGTTAAAAAAAAAATCTTCTCATTGAGACCTATTTTATATACTATCTATGATTGAGACTTGCTTTGTTAATGTAGTAGGTAACACACAAAAAAAAACTATGTAGTATACACAAAAAAAAGGTAACACATATCTATGTAGTAGGTATGTAGTAGCTACTACAATTTTGTGTACCTTATTGTAAAGTGTTACCCATAGGTTGTAATAATATGATATAGCCTAAAGTGTCACACAGAGTCCGTTGTGGTTGACTCACTCATCATGACCATCCCTGATTCTTGAGAATAGCGTGGGAGATGGTGAGGCGATACCGTCAGACCAACTGCTTTCATCAGAAGATTGAGCAAGACACCATGACTGTGGTTAACGGAAGATCTTACACAGCCATCATTCAAATAATATGAGTGGGAGTAAGAGGACTGCATTTAATTAAAGTAGTCATTTACTTTTTGCAGTAGCTTGCTGGTAGTTTAACTTATTTCATATTTGCATTGGTTTTCAAGTAGTTAAATAATTGTTTTTTATGTGTGAATGTGGATAGTTAGCCTGTTATCGGTGTATGAATGTGTGTGTGAATGGCAACGTGTAAATGGGAACAAGTCTCCCTTGCAAAAGAGTCTCCGGTCTCAATAGGATTTAGGCTACCAGTATAAATAAAGGTTAAAAAAAAACAATAATAAAAGTTTGACTATTTTGAAGTTGCTTGCTGGTGGTTCAACTACATTCGTATTTGCATAGTGATTCAAGTAGTTAGTTTTTGTGTTAACCAGTGAAACTACTATCTATACCTACATACCTTGATGGCAAGTAACTAAAGTTAAAACTAGTCTTTTTACAAGAATCAAGTTAATGTTTCATGTTAGACTAAATGAACCTTTTTGCATTACAAGAAGCAACAACGTTTCAATATGTTATAAAGTTGTGAAAGTGCTAAAATAGATATAACAGAATAGATATAAATACCAACTTCCGCATTATGTTAGCACAGCACAGGCAAATTCAAACATGTCATTCTACTTTATATGTTAACCAATCAGATCTTAGTATGTAGGGCTTTCAAATTAGTGCACTACTCTAAGCTAAGAGAATGGCCCAATGCCCAAATAGGGAATTCAGTGCCAAGCGATAGTCAGTAGAACCGGTTGTTTCCCAATCCAACCGCCAGATAGATAGGAGTTTCCTGAAGTTATCCAGGTGTGGCCTTCCTTAAACTTTTATGGAACCATTTACTGTAAGCGCATTACATGTCTCCTAAAAGAATGTACAGTCAGTCATAAGTGAATGAACAACAGTGGCTAAGATAACACATAGGAATTATCTCACTGTACTGTCACTGTCAATATTGACTTCAGCCATTTTGGGTGAGGTGTTTTTTTTTTGTTTGTTTTTTTAGGTCAAGGAAAAGTGTCGTAATTGAATACCCGGCCCGCCCGTTGGTTAATAACAAACTTAGACTAACCTTTTTATTGTATTTAAATGTTCTATTTATATTCATTAGCTTTGAAATGTTTTATTTCTATTCATTCGCTTTTCTAATGTGTATTATGTATTTTAATCTTGCCCCTGTAAAGCATACACTTTGAATGGCCTTCTGTCTGAATTGTGCTCTAGAAATAAGCTTGCCTTGCCTTGCGTAGGGTTCAAAGATACTTGTACAACGGGGCTGTGTGTTAGTAATCATATTGTTTGGTTTCCTGGGAGTGTACCGGCCATAACTGATGAGTCATTTTTCTTTCCTTGACCAGAGCAGAGCAAAACTCTATCTATCAACACAATCTGATTAAGTCACTGCTTAGCCCGAGCCTACAGTGGACACACTCCCTGCGTTCCAATCCCCATACTTCCATACTATTTAGTATGCCAGAAAAAGATTTTAGGACGTACCAATACATGCACGTCAATTGTAGTATGCTGAAAATACATAAATAAATGCCCCACTAACTCCAACAATAGCATTTTGGAGTATTCGTCTTTATTCTTGACATTTCTTAACATAATGAAAAAAATACTTCCTTGTCTGATGTTTTTTTCTCTCCTATGGCCCTAAAACTCTTCTGTACTTTAGTATGTAGTGTAGTAAAAAGAAAAAGTATGTAATTTGGAACGTTGGGACTTTCATTTCAATGGTTCATAAAGCATTATGATTTACAAGAATAAGTTTGAGATGGTTGGGTTACTAGGGCGACCCTGGAACTATCAAATGTTCTATTCTATCATAAAGTAATTTTGTATTCTTTTGTAACTGTTGCCTATTTATGACAAAGTAGATGTGATCTAAAGATACGTATTGCACAGCTGCTGTATAAATGCAAATGTAAACTATGAATGATGGCCAGGGTTGGGGAAGCTACTTTGGAAAATGTACTTTAAGCGATGACATTACAGGCATATTTGTGTTAAAAAAAATCAGTCACTATCATCAAAATAGTCAATAGCCAATTTGTTGTTGTTAGAGTTGCTAACAACATTTGAAAAACTCTTCATATATTTCGTCCTAATTGTTAAAGTAACTTGTATCTTAAGTTTAAAAGCTGCACATATATATAGTGGACTATGTAGAATATGTATCACTGCATAGATGTATAAAATAGCATGAAAAGAGAATACTCAAGTATTGTACAAGTGCCTCCAACTTGTACTTAAATTACAGTGCTGGCATAGTTACATTACAATTCTGGAAATAGTAGCCTACCTGTATTCTTACCCTAGTCATCAACTTACCTATTGTAACTAAAAACATATTGAAACTCTGGCTTGTTCTTTTGTTTCGGCATATCAAACTATACTAAACAAGATTAAATGTGTCCAATAATCCTTTTCAAATAGACCATACTTTGACCAGTATAGAGATAGCTTCCGCCCCTTTATACTCACCCCATAGTCATCCAGTGAAGTGTTCAGTCCAGTTCTTGTATATCTTATCAGAAAAACATCTCGTCTGCAGTGGCCTCCCAGGATTCCAACTCTTAAACTAAACCACATTTCCTTTTCAACTCAAATATGTTTTCAACGTTGAATAAGCACTGGCAAATCTCTCCAAATTAAATGAACGCACACACACACACACACACACACACACACACACGTACACACACACACACACCCTGACACAATTCACCTGTATTTTCTGCTCTCTCTCTCTCTCTCGCAAGTCCAAAATACAATGCACTGCCTGACATTCAAAAGCTAAGGACCTTAAATACCAGCACCTTCCACATCCCTCACCAGTCTATCTGTTGCTCATACACTCCCTCCGTTCGTTCGGTAAGCCTCTCTCTCACCACACACACACACACACACACACACACACACACACACACACACACACACACACACACACACACACACACACACACACACACGAACACACACACACACACACACACACACACCAAGAGTCACTTCCCAGTAAGAAGGAAACAGTGGGAGTGAATAGCACGCCCCCTCACGATGAATCAACACATAATAGTTTCTGAGGAAAAGCATCTGAACATGGCCCTGCCCCTTGTTCCCATAAGCAGCCTGTGAGCGAGCAGAGGAAAGGCTGTGTCGAAGGAACCAGGAATTCCCCTACACACACACACACACACACACACACACATACAGAGACACACACACACACACACACACACATGCAGAGACACAGAGAGAGACACACACACACATACACATGCAGAGACACAGAGAGATACATACACATACACATACAGAGACACACACACATACAGAGACACAGAGAGACACACACACATACAGAGAGAGAGACACACATACAGAGACACAGAGAGAGCACACACACACACACACACACACACACACACACACACACACACACACACACACACACACACACACACACACACACACACACACACACACACACACACACACACACACACACCACACACACAGAGACACACGCTCAAACATACAGAGAGTGAGAGACACACAGAGACACACACACACACATATACAGAGAGAGAGACACACACACAGACACACACACGCACACACACAGACACACACGTACACAGAGGACAGCTGTCGAGATGACGCAGCCCGTAACACTGCTGGAAAGTTGCAAACAGAAACCTATTTTGTGTTTCGTTTGTATGACTGTAAGAGAGAAGTACGGTTCGAAAGTACAGTATGTTTAGATCACAGTGGAGGAGCGGAAATTCTGTCAACATAGAACTGTGGTGGGTGTTGAAATCTGAAATGCACAGTCATGTTTGAGTTGGTGGCTAAGTTTCCTAGGAAGAGGTGTAATGCAGCTAAGTACATTTACTCAATATAGCTTTACTACTTAAAGACCTACTTCACCGGTGGAAATATGAAGGCGTATTGAACTCTGAGATCATATGTAGTATAAATGTGCAACATTTTTAGAAATCGGTTCCTCCTAGCCTGAGAAAAGGCAGAAAGAGTGTTTTATATGGTCTCACTGTCTAACCGAACCCTACATTTTACCATGCGTGACATCACACTAGTACAAATGTAGGGTTAGGATTAACAGGACTAGCTGGGCCAAGGGAAGATGAGGAAAGACTGAGGGAAGAAAAACCTCATTCATTATATTATAAAGCGATTTTATAATAATAGAACGCCGGTTCCGTATGGTGAAGTATTCCTTCAAGTTCAAGTTAAAGGCACTTTTCTTTAGTATTTTCTATTCATGCAACTTAATACTTCTACTCCACCACAATTCAGTGGGGAATATTGAAAAATGAATCCTCAAACCCACAATGAACAGAAAATGTATTTGTGGTCCCACACAACCAATACTCTCTGGAAAAAATTAAGAGACCACTCCAAACGTTCAGTGTCTCTCATTTGACTATTTATAGGCATATGTTTGAGTAGAATGAAATTTTGGTTTTATACTACAAACTACTGACAACATTTCTACCAAATTCCAATATTTTTTTTGTCATTAAAGAGCATTTTCAATAAGTTATGTAGGGATGAAGATTTAAGAAAAATCCAGACTGGTCTCTTGATTTTTTCCGGAGCTGTAGATACTTTTGAATTTTTACTCTTAAGTGGTATTGTAATAGGTGACTTTTAACTTATAATGATATACTTATATTATTTATTTTTGTAATAATGCATCTGTACTCTTATTTTGGTATTGTTTTCAGGTATAAACCACTGCCGATAAGAGTGTTTTTTATTTAATGAATTAAAAAAAATCTTGCCAATATTATCATCATCGGTGCTGTGTGCGTCATGGATCAATTCATGAGGATATTTGTCTAACTCAAGTCATTTATTCAGGTAAGGTAACTGATAGGAGTGTATTCAAACACACACACACACACACACACACACACACACACATACACACATACACAGCCTGCCTAAAATAACCTTGTTTGCTCTCCTAGTCAACATAGCAGGGATGTGATACCAATTGTGCTTTTATCAGATCATCATGAAAGGATCGCGTCAGCAGGGTAATACCAAGATTTTTTTTTTTTTTCAATAAACCCGGCGGACAGTAATATTAAAACAGTTCCATTGTTTGGCGACCTTCTAAGAAAAAAAAAAAATCCCTTTATTTCCTCTTTACCTAGTCACCTCATAAGCGAGAAACTGGTCTGTACTTCCTCAGAAAAAAAATAAAAAAAAATAAAAAAATGCCCGGTCGGGTTAGTTCAATGGATTCCTTGATGAGGACGAAAGGGGGGTTTTCCAAACGGTGTTGGAAAAGTCAAAGCACAGATTCCTTCTTGTACAAGGAAGAATGTATCTGTGTATGCTCAATATTATGTGTCATGACCTTCTTAACAAACAAATGGAGAATTTTCCCGAGATTACGTAGTGGCTTTTAAAAGGTGTGCTATGCAGTTCCAGAGGAGGGGGATTTGTTGTTTACATATAGAGAGCCTGCAGTTAGTTTAGAAAAATATTTTTTGTACATGTACTTCTTATAGTGTTGAAGATTTCTATCATCATAAATCATAATCATTTTGAGGCACCTGGATTTTTGTACATGTACTTATATTGAAGATTTTTTTTATCATATATATTTAGAGGAACCTAGCCAAACGTATGATTAGAATATGTTCATAAACCAAACTGTGGGCCCTGCTGCTGTAAACAGTGAAACTGAAACTTTTCAGGAAGCTTTCTAACTTCAAACAGTGTTCCAGGGATCACATTTTCCCTGTGAGGAAAGTTTCTTTAATCAGTTATGAGACTATACCTTAGAAAATGTCCACTTCTCTCTGACACACCCAAAAGGACATTAAAAAAAATCTATCTTTAACCAAATTTAAAACACCAGAACACTAAAGTAGCCATTACTTATAATAATAGAGCATACTGCTTATACAGCATATAGCTTTGTACAGGGTATTTTAAATCACTTAGCTGTTACTACCACTTACTTATTCTAACTGTTATTATTTGTATACTTTTTTCTTGTTATAATGCTATCCTATTTATATATATATATATATTAACATTGTTTTTATTGAAGCTCAGAATCCCAATGCACCTTTACTGTCTTGACTTGTACCTGTGCAAATGGCAATAAACATCTACTCTAATAGCTATACAGAGACCCCCATAGAGTCCCACCATTGATGTGCAGTGACTTTAGAATCCACTTCCCAGACCTACATCCTGGGATATCGGTGGGATAAGTTGCAATTGACATTTCTAGCCGGACATCGGAAACAAGCCGGGCTTTCATGCTGCTGTTTGAACATTTAGAAAGGTCACTGAGCCCATTTCCTTTTTCTCTTCTCCCTGATGCATCTAAAGACCTGTAACACACACACACACACACACACACACACACACACTGACAAAGTGAACACAAAACAAAACGACCAACCAACATGGCATACTCTATTTAACAGGTTTCTAAGGACATTGTTTAAACTAACTATAGGCAAATGTTAAGAGGAAAATAAAAAGTCAACGAGGTGTCATGTAGGTCCCTTCAGTACTGTTATATAGTCACACACACACACACACACAGTCACAAAACACACCACACCACACACACACACACACAACAACACACACACACACACACACACACACACACACACACACACTACACACACACACACACACTTTTAACTGCACTGCACTTACTGGCAGACAGACATTATTCAAATATCTATATAGGAAGTGAAAGAAGGTGTTTAGGGCAAATGGTAGATCATGAGATAGCATATTTTATTACAGCCTTGTTTTAGCACTGTTGCACAACTGACATTTAGAGGATATACATTTATTTATATGCATTACACTATGTTGAAATCAACTTTTTCAACAGAGCATAAGAGTCCCTGTCAATTATAACAAATTAAAAGGTGGGCCGGTCTGCTAACTTTTTCATCTAGTGCAGGTACATTAATACTACATTTAGTACTGTTAATACACAGCTTGGCTCTTTAAACTGGTATGTAAACAAAAAGGGCCCAGAGAACTAGCAACATTCCCGTTTACAGAGCCTAAGCTGTGTATTAACACTGGATTCTTTTTCAGTACACACACAGTAGGTACAGGTAGCGGATCGCAAGGAGATATTCACTAGCTTTCTCCAGAATCACTGACTAGACCTTTAAACATTGTATTAACACCCAGTCCTGCTTCACTTTTTACAGGTGTCCTTTGTCGTTGTTTTAAAGCGTAGCAGCACCACATGTCTCTGTAGCCCCTCGTCCCCGTCCCACACGCGCTCCAAAGAGAAAACCCCTTTCTGCTCCACGAACGACTCAAACAGGTGCAGTCCTCCCCCTACCCCAAAGTAGTGAGCTTTAGTGGCCAGGTAGACCAGCCCGTTTGGCGCCAGAAGTTTATGGAGGGTCTCGTGTAGTGTGGGGTAGTATGCTGTGTTGTAGATGGTCTCTGAGGTGAATATAATGTCATATTTGGGTTGCGGTGGGTCGTCCTTCTCAACCAATGCGAGATACGTGCTCCAATCGCCGGAGAAAAAAACGACATTTTGACAGCAATGGGTTTTTCGATAGTACATCCAATGCTTTTTTCTTAGTAGGAGGGCTGCCATTTTTAACGTCCTCTTTCGAATTCTTTTCACCGCCATTTTGGATTTTCATCTTCTTCCCGCCGCTGCCTTCTTTGTCACCCTCCTCTTCGCTGCCTACGTCATCTTCATCCTCTTGACAGTTTATTATGACATTAGGCACCGTGAGCTGCTCTATAACCGTGCTGTTATAGTCCTGGAAGTGGGCTTGCCTGGCACCTCTTTTCAGGGCCAGTATCCCCAACAGACCGGCACCGCAGCCCAAATCGAGCACACGTTTCCCCATGAAAGTCTCCCCGTCTCTCTCGATGAGCTCCAGGAGGTCGTAGGTGCACTCCCAGACTTTCAGCCCGCCCTCGTACACACCGGAGATCAGATCGGACCGCTGCTCCGCGGTGCGATGGAGGATGTTTTCGACGTCATCGCGCTCCGAGGCCGTCCGTTCGAAAACCGTCTCGTTCAGGAAGTAAAGCGGAGGGAGGGTTCCTATGGTAACGGATTCGGCCACAGAGTCGGTGAGGAGGGAATGGGGGTCGACAGGGCAAAGTGCTCCGTCGCTTCTTTCACTGGCTCGCTGCATGGTTTGGTAGTGTCCACAGTCTGAAAAATAAATAAATACAAAGCAGTGTGTGTCAGGGATGGCATTTGAAGGCAAGGCAAAGCAAAGTTTATTTCTATAGCACAATTCAGACTCAATTCAGGCCACTCAAAGTGCTTCACAGGGGCATGAAATACATCAAGATTAAAATACGTCAAGCATAGAATACACATTAGAAAATTGTTTGGTAGAATACTCTGTCTGGAAAGAGTAAAAAGGGGTAAAAGCAAGCAGTGTTAGACAGTTTATTTTCATCTGTGGTTTTCATTGTTTGTAAATTTTTTTTTTTTTTTTTTGCATTTTCAAGCTTTATTAGATAGTACAGAGTTGAAATGGAGGGAGAGGGAGAGAGGAGAGAGAGAGAGAGAGGGGGGGGGATGACCTGCAGTAAATTAATAACTGGTAAATTTCGCCCCCTGCTGGTAGGACATCTCATTGCTCATAAAAACGTATTTTTGACTGATACTATTTTACTTGGTTGACATAATACGACACTGAATATTTGGAGTGGTCTCTTAAATTTTTTCCACTGAGACATTTGGTCAAACTGTTCACATAGAAAACACCCACCAGCCACCACGAGAGGGCCACATTGAGATAAAAAATGCCAGACAGGCAGGCACGCACTATTCTTCTTATACTATCTATCTAATGCTCAGAAAAACACTAGTGTCTAACATAACAATAACAACTAATACAGTCTGAACTAATACGAGTAGAAAGTATTACGCAAGTGAAAAAAAATAATACAAAAATGTATTTCTCTCTCATTTTGGTCCCGGAAAGCACACGTTGCTCGTGGGATTGTTGTTGTAAGAGAGATTTGATTTTAGCACCAGCTACCAAATCCTGGCCTACTGCACAGAGGCCACGACCTGTTTAAGACGCTATGAATCAACGCTTTTTACATATTACGATATTTTCATCTTTTCACATAACTATCTGTAAACATGCAAGTTAAGGGTCGAACCCGTGTCCACCGTTACAAGGACTTTGCCTTAAGGCTTACGGTACGCTCTCTACCGAGTGAGCTACCAAGGCGACCCTCAGTAGAGGCTTTTAATGCACCAATAGCCTACACCAGTGATAACATAGTTGCCGCCATTGAAAGCCTAACATTCATAAATTCTAAATTGGAAAAAAAATATTCGATGATAAAGACATTTCAAATAACTTTTGTGTATTTTCTCTTTACTGTACATTGTTGTGTTGTAAAATGACTGACACTGCATTATATTATGGATGTAGCTGTGATTATTGTGTAGGTACATTCTTAAAAAACAGAAGTCTACTGTACTGTAATTTGTTTTCAATAAAAGGTAAACAAAAACTTCCTACTAAAAGGGTTCATATTCTTGCAGTCATATCAACAACGTGCATAATCCTATATTTTATTATATGCATATTCCTTTTTATAACAAACATTCTCATTCTAGAACTTAAAATTGGCAGAAAACACGTGTCTCACTCCAACTGACAGCACTTTTGAGTAACTTTACATTCGCTAGAAGAACACATTGACAGTTAGCTAACACACACACACACACACTCACATGTTTTGTAGCATTCTCGTTCTTTTCATTGTGGTCGTCCGGGTTCGTTGTTTGTTCTGGAACCTCGAAGTTGAAACAAAACGACATCTTGACGCACAACAAACAGCGCACACGGCTAGCTTAAATTTAAGGCTGTAAAGTTAGTTTTCGTTTCCCCCGCTAACTACTGGCTGCACATGGCGAGAGAGTGTAGCTAGTGAAGCTAGCAGAACAGCTGCCTCTACGGACTACAAGTCCCAGGATCTTATAACTACAGTTACCGTCATTAATAAATGTGGAATAATAGAGACTTGTGACTTGTGAATTAACTTGGATTATATATTGATTACTCCCCCCCCCCCCCTACAATTAATTTCATGATTTTTTAAATTATTGATTTCAATGTATTTTATAATTTATTTCAGATTTTAACTGTTTTATGACATGACATGTGACATAAAATAGAATAATTTGTTAAATATTCGGTGATATTACAACTCCTATTTTCTATTGGAAGACTTTCGAATTGAATAAAAAAATAAAAAAAATTAAAATAACCCCTCCCTGACTCAAACTACCAAGATGCCTTGCGCTATCGTTCTGGCGCATGCGCACTCGCTGCGGATCAGATCTGTTTAACTGTCTGAAGAAGGTGCCTGATCCTGCTCGCCGCTAGTGTGTGGCGATAGTCTTGCTTTTGGCCTTTCTTTATGAAAATGTCGAGGAGAGGGATGATTTCAGCTGTCCATTCGCATTCATAGAACACGTGAGTATTCCCTTAAATATCTGAAATGTACATGTATTAAAAATGTCACCGCGAATGTTGTTGAATAGGAAAAACTGACATCAGTGTGGCATCTAAACAAAAGGGATTTATTTGGTTTGCGCTAGGATTCTACGAGACTGTTTACATCGAGAACTACTGTGCTCCAATTAATGTATATGGCTATAGGCTGTTAATAGATTTACGACAAACGTTTCATCTTTATGATATTTTTAACATTGTCAGACATGCCCCTCATTCATATCTGGTCAGGTAGCTAGGTACTGTAGCTGCCTAAAAATCTCCACCCAGACTCCACCTTGTCTGGAATGCAGAAGAGCAAGGATAGGCGTATAATGACATCTAGGCTACATTATATAAGTCATAGGCAACAGCTAGTCACTTGAACCACACACTTGTTTAGCTGCCTGTACAGCCCATAGTCCTACATATTTGATTAACCATTTCTCTTTTATTAGCAGTGTTGTTATTTGTTCACCTGTAGGCTACGCTTTTAGTTGTAGCCCTGTTGCTCACCTCCCCCTTGTGCCAGGCTGCAATTTATACAGTTTGAAATGTTACATTATATAGAGTCCATTTCAGCAAATCTAGACTATCTGAAATGTATCCAAATGTTGTGGACCAGTGTGACAGATGCCACGCCTCCTCTTGTGAATTCAAATCAAATCAGTTTTTTTGTATAGCCCAAAATCACAAATACATTGTCTCAGTGGGCTTTACATTTCATACAATATGATATATGATACAATATGCCCTTACCCCTTAGCTCGCTGAGAAAAACTCCAGTAAAAACCCTTTACCGGGAAAAAAAAAATAAAGAAATAAAAAATTGAGTCGTATAGTTTTTTTATTGTCCCAGACTACACAAAATTCTGGACTGACTTTTTGTGATTTTGACGGGTTTCTTGAGTCCAAATAAGGACGGACAATGGAATTTGGATAAACAGATATTGGATCGTATCGTTCTTATTCCAAAATGTGTTTTAAAAAAAAATGTTATTCAAGTTTTAAATTAAAAATTTAAGAATTAAATATAAAAAATAGCGAGTAGAGAAGAGTAAAAAAATAAGTAAAATAAAAAAAAGTATAATGTCAATAATATGTCTAATATGTATATTTATTCCCCTAGTAGGCTTGTGTGAGCTAGCTGTCTAAAAACGCCAGAGTAGCGCTATGGACATTTAAAATAAATATATATAAATAAAAAAGAGCAGAATAAAAAAATTTGTAAAAAAAAAAAAAAAATAAAAAAAATTATACAATCCCAACCCTAATCTGTATATGTATTCCCCCTTGCAGGCTTGTGCGTATCCCAGATGCAGAATGCGTTTGTGTCGGTGTGTGCGGTGGTCTCGGCCGTGCCTGAGGAGGGTCCGCAGCAGACTGCCTGTGTGGATGAGAACACTCTGGGCCTATCTGGTGCTGCTGGGACGGTCGCTTTACTTCAACTCACTCACCGACTCCGATGTGGTGTTCGACTCTGTGTTTGAGCCTGTGCTTTGGACCGTGGACTATGTCACTCGCTGGTTTGGCGCGGTAAGAGTGTGTGTGTGTGTCTATTGTGTGTGTGTGTGGTGTGGTGTCTATGTGTGTGTGTGTGTGTGTGTGGGGGTCTGTGTGCGTGTGTGTGTGTGTGTGTGTGTGTGTGTGTGTGGTGTTGTGTGTGGTGTGTGTGTGTGTGTGTGTGTTGTGTGTGTTGGGGGGGGGGGGTCTGTGAGTGTGTGTGTGTGTCTGTGTGTCTGGGAGTGTATGTGTGTATGTCTCTTTGTGAGAGAGTGTGTGTCTGTGTCTGTGGGTCTGGGAGTGTATGT
>CM047514.1:4910522-4922361 GCA_026122265.1 Ammodytes dubius | reverse complement strand
TTGTATTTCCATGTGCCTTTAATTGCCCACTCGTAGTATTATTCCCGAAATGTGTTTTTACGCTGGTTTTTCGTCAACCAAAAGAGTGTTCATCTCTCCAACCAGATAAATCCTGTTATGTGGAACCTGATTACTGCCTATAATCCACTGCTGTGTGATCATGTGTGTGTGTGTGTGTGTGAGAGAGAGAGAGAGAGAGAGAGAGTGAGAGAGAGAGTACGTGTGTGTGTGAGAGAGAGAGAGGGAGAGTACATGTGTGTGTGACTGTGAGTGTGTATGTGTGTATGTGTGTGTGTGTGTGTGTGAGAGAGAAAGAGAGAGAGAGAGAGAGTATGTACGTGTGTGTGTGTGTGTGTGTGTGTGTGTTCAGGGGTTGTTTTAACCCTAAAGTACTGACAATCCTTTAGTATGGGAGTATTAACATGTCCTTGCATGACCTCATTGCTGTTTACATGACCAAATGTATACCTGCTCGTTGCTGTAGAGGGCTATAGAAATACATTTTATTGATTGGTTGAAATGTACACAAAAAAATGACAAAGTTAGAGTGAATTTGATAAGATAAGATAATATAAAAGTTATTGTCCTGAAAGAAAATGTTACCTGGGCAAAAGTGCTGGCCAAAGCTACATAAAAACAGTACATTAAATGTCAATCCATCATTACATAACAGTAGACAGTAGACAGTAGGCTATAACACATGGCAGTAGGTGACTAGCAAGACAACCTTGATTAGCTATTCCAATGCTATGTCAACTAATTGTATTTAATAATATATTAGGCAATGTTTTTTATAATCTTAGTTAGTTATTTTCAATGAATGATGTTCGAATATGAGCTTTTATATATTTTTTTATTATTTTTATTATTTGAAATAAATTACTATTTCATTCGATAGCTCAGTTAAAAATGTGTATTTTTGTCATATATATTGTCAGAAATAAGAGCTAAATTAAAGCAATTGTTTATTCAAATTTGTTTAGCCTACATTGTACAAATTATAAAAGTATTGAGAAACCAAAATGCTTTATCTCACCAGTAGTGCAGAAAGCAGTGAAATGCAGAGTGACGCACTGCAGTGCAGGGAAGGGCAATATATTAGTAATACATTTGAATTACATAATAGTTCCATTTGGACACTCTTTTCGTGCCCGAGGTTAAGCTTAGCAGCTCAGCCATTTTCACTGCAGTGGTGACCTGAGTCAACCTGGTGAGACGTTACAGAGGCAAGGCA
Organism: Ammodytes dubius; assembly: GCA_026122265.1. Lineage (NCBI taxonomy): Eukaryota > Metazoa > Chordata > Actinopteri > Uranoscopiformes > Ammodytidae > Ammodytes > Ammodytes dubius. The sequence continues at coordinate 4,921,127 of CM047514.1, read as the reverse complement.
AGGCTAGGCAAGTTTATTTCTATAGCACAATTCAGACACAAGGCCATTCAAAGTGCTTTACAGGGGCAAGATTAAAATACATAATACACATTAGAAAAGCGAGTGAATAGAAATAAAACATTTAAAAGCGATTGAATAGGAGTAGAGCATTTAAATACAATAAAAATTACAGGTTAAAATGGAAACAGAAAAGTCTTCAGACTCGATTTAAAAGAACTGAGAGTTGCAGCAGACCTCAAGTTTTCTGGGAGTTTGTTCCAGATATTTGGAGCATAATAACTGAAAGCTGCTTCTCCTTGTTTAGTCCTAACTCTGAGCACTGTAAGTAGACCTGTCCCAGACGACCTAAGGGCTCTGGACGGTTCATATAGTGAGCATGTTTCTCATAGCAACACCTTGTTCTTTTAGCTTTCTGTAGGATAGGTAAGGCGTGTGTATCTATATAGCACAATTCAGACTAAAGGCATTTCAAAGTGCTTTACAGGGACATAACAATACATAAGAAAATTATGGAGATTGTATTTAAGAGTGGAAAAAGGCAGATACATTGTTCAAAATGACAAGAAATTGCATTTAAATGACAATAAAAACTCTGTTAGCCCTTTGAGCTATTTTAGCTGCTGATGCCGTTACATCATAGGCTATTTAAGGTGCCTGTGAATGTAGTTGTATAAACTAAAAGATGTTAGCATGACAGTCGAGCCCTGATTACATGGGATTACGGTCTTGGGTCAGATTTACATTAAAGCAACTGCATTAAGACAAGCGGTCTCCTCCACCAGGCCAAATACAGTAACACAATCATTTTGATTTGATTTGATTTGATTTGATTTGATTCAGTTTATTTCAGACATATCAACATACAAAACAAAATGAAAAGCATGGAAATACAATAAACAAAAATTATGTTTTCACAAAAAGAAAAGAAAAAAAGAAAACAAATTATCTGTGTTGCTGAGATATGCCTGAAAAGGAGCAGGAAGAAGTAACACAATCATTCAGAGGGTCACCATCATTTCACTAGTTTAAAGGTGGACTCAGTGATTCTGGAGAACGCTTGTTGTCAAAATCCCTTTTTGTCAAAATCAGTGAATATCTCCTCACGATCCACTACCTATCCATACTGTGTATGCGCTGAAAACAAATCTGAAGTTAAGACACAGCCCAGGCTCTGTAAACTGGCATGTAAACAAAAATGTATGTAAACAAAGGGGGCCCACCGTAGAGCAACATGCCTGTTAACAGATCCTATAGGCTGTGTTTTAACGCTGGAATGGTACAGACAGGTAAGTGGATCGTGAGGAGATATTCACTGATTTTTTTACACAAAATGTATTTGACAACAAGCGATCTCCAGAATCACTGGCTCCACCTTTATCTCTTTTGTCCAAAGGGGCCACTAGAATAAACAAAAACTGAAAGTTCCTCGAAGCCACTTGAATGTACACTGTCTCCTTTTAAAAAATAATAATGTGACATTGGGCAGTCGGCTCCGGTGGTGTAGTGGATAGAGAGCGTACTATATTGGCTCCGGCCTTTGTTGCAGTGGTCGCGGGTTCAAATCTGACCCGTGGACCTTTACTGCAGGTCATCCCCCCCTCTCTCTCTCTCTCTCTCTCTGTCTCCCCATTTCAACTCTGTACTATCTAATAAAGCTTGAAAATGCCCCCAAAAAATAATCTTAAAACATTTTTTTTTTTAATTACCAATCCCTTTCTCTTTCCTCTCTTCCAGGGCGAAATGAGCCCCTGAAAAAGGACCGTGCGAAGTGGAAGAGTGAGTACCCCATGACCGAGGGCCAGCTGCGGAGCAAGAGGGACGAGTTTTGGGACACGGCTCCGGCCTTCGACGGACGCAAAGAGATCTGGGACGCGCTGCGAGCCGCCGCGCGAGCAGCCGAGTGCAACGACCTCGAGCTAGCACAGGCCATAGTGGACGGAGCCTGCATCACTCTGCCACACGGTACGGAAGGAGACAGACAGACAGACAGACAGACAGACAGACAGACGGACAGACAGACGGACAGACAGACAGACAGACGGATGGATGGACGGACGGACGGACGGACGGACGGACGGCCGGACGGACGGACAGACAGATGGACAGACAGACAGACAGACAGACAGACAGACAGACAGACAGACAGACAGACACAAGGACGCACGCACACACAAGCCAAGTGCGCGCACACACACACACACACACACACACACACACAAATTTGTACGGATATACTTGTGAGGACATGCATTGACATAATGCATTCCCTATCCCTTCACCTTAACCCTAACCATCAAAACTAAATGCCTAACCCAAACCCTTACACTAACCCTAACATAAACCTAATTCATACCTGAACCTTAAAACCTAGTGTTAACCCTCAAACAGCTCCTTTAAAGGCCTGTCCCAAAGTGAGAACTGGCCAAAATGTCCTCACTTTCCAAAAATGTCCTCACTCCGATCGTCAAAAGTAGACACACACACACACGCACGCACACACACACACACACACGCACGCAGGCACAAACACACTCACACACCCACACACAAATGTGCTTCATCCAGCTATGACTTGTATAATCTGTAAATGCCCGGGAACACCCAGCACACGTGCATTATACCCACTGACTGTAATAATTCTCAAAATGTCAAAAGGACAGTTTGTAGTAGAACGAGTTGTGCCCAGATTACCGCCACCATAGTTACATAGCCATGGTTACGTAGCCATGGTTACATAACAGTCGCAGTGGTGCGTGACTATGTGAATGGATCGGGGCACAGACAGAGAGACAGACAGAGAGACAGACAGAGAGACAGACACTGTATAAGTGAAGTGGAAAACTCATGCATTTGTACAGTAGCTACTCACCCGCAGTGTCTGTGATTTTGATTTTAACCATTTCACTAGTTCAAGGACACTGGTGGTGTTACTGATGCAACTGTGATTCAAATAAATATATAATGTGATTGCCTCATATGACCCCTGGTAAGGCAAGGCAAGTTTATTTATAGAGCTCAATTCAGACCCAACACAGTTCAAAATGCCTTATAGGGGGCGGGGCCTAAAAATGTGTTAAAGGTGAAATCAGCGAATGGACTTTATGTCAACATTTGTGAATATCGCCTAGTTACAAGGATTTAGTTCATTTGGGTTGCAAAAGATTTTTTTAACACTGTAAAGAAGCGTTCTCCAGACTCCACCTTTTAAAGGAGCTGAACATTGCAGGATACCTCAAGATTTCTGGGAGCAACTGCACTGCTGATATATGACAGTAGTCGGAAGAAGAAGGTTTATGTATCAGGGGTTAAGAGTTAGTCATAGTTTCTGTAAACCTGTTTTTAACACAGACTATATTCTCCCCCTCTCTACAGGCTCCCTCACAGAAAGTTACGATGAACTGGGGAACCGGTACCAGCTGCCGGCCTACACCTTAGCTCCACCCGTCAACATCATCAATGAAACGACCGCTGACCCCGTACCGTCTGACCCCGCACAGAAACAAGCGCCCCCTCCGCCCTGCAGACAGGAGTTCCAGCTACGGGTACGACTGTCATCAGGTAAGAATCACCCAGTTTAATTTTTTTTTAATTTTTTTTTTAATTTAATAAATATTTTTATTTTTTTATTTTTTTTACTAAGGAAAAGGGGTAGGATTGAATAAGTGTATACTTCTTCCTGCTCCTTTTCAGGCATATCTCAGCAACACAGATCATTTGTTTTCTTTTTTTTTCTTTTTTTTTGTGAAAACATAATTTTTGTGTATTGTATTTCCATGCTTTTCATTTTGTTTTGTATGTTGATATGTCTGAAATAAACTGAATCAAATCAAATCAACTTCTATAGAAAATATGTTTAAATAGTATATACACAGTAATATGATACTGTATTTAAGTTGAGACACTGCATACATAGGGTTACATTTTTTACCTTATAGATATCATCATTAAACTTAAAACGATAAATTCTTGTATTAGAGATGTTTTGAAATGTTTGAATAAATATGAATATTTGGCTAAATCTAACTAATTTAACAGTTAATTATTATACTTTTAACTATTATAGAATAAATATTTTGCCTCTATATATATGACATTTAAGCCGAGACACTGCAGGTGAATAGAATAACATTTTTAACTTATAGATATCATCATGAAACTTTGTTATGACTTAAATTAAAAAAATAAAATGTTGCATCTCTTTAAATACTAAAAATATAAGAATTGTTGTTGGAAAGTTGACTTGATGTAAGTGCTTTAGAAGTTGATATTTTTGGTTCAGAGTATTGAACAAAAACTAATGTTGAGAGAATAGCTGTTAAAGATGGTTGTATAGGAGAAATAAACAGACGCAAACAGACATGGTTTAGTCAAATAAGAACCTAGATTTACATTTTGGACCTTTTATTGGTATGAAACAAGACATGTTATGGAAGAAAAATCTCAAAATTGACTAGTGCTTACAAAATTATATTTTTGACTGCAGTGTTTTTCCTTAAATAGATAACTGCACACTACCCAAGCTTTCCCCTTGCATAAGTCTCAGTCCTATCTAGGGCTGTATATTTATAATTCATAACTTTCCAGTGTCTCAAGAAATCTGTGTCAACTCTATTTATACCTTTGCGTTCTTTTATTCTTAGGAAAGGACGTGCGTCTCACCGCCAGTTTGGCCGACTCCATCTCAGACTTAAAGAAACAGTTGAGAGACCTCGAAAAAATCGAAGTTGTCCGACAAAGATGGTTCTTTTCCGGGAAACTACTCACGGACAAGACTCGCCTGCAAGATGCCAAGATCCAGAAAGATTACGTCGTTCAAGTCATCGTCAATACGATCGACTGAGGAGAGAGACAGTCGATAAAAAATAAAATAAATAAAAAATAAAATAAAATAGACGTGCCAGAGAATGGAGGTTCAGGAATAGAGGTTCTGCAGAGGAATTTTGTTGTGTACATTTTTATATATAAGAAATGATGGCTTTTATATTGCTCCTTTTTGTATTTTTTTTTTTTTCAAATTAAGAATATTAAAAGGTGGAGTTAGTGATTCTAGAGAATACTTGTTGTCAAAATCTATTGAAAAAAATAGTCAGTGAATATCTCACAATGTGTGCACACTAAACAAAGATTCCAGGGTTAATACACAGCCTAGGCTCTGTAAACTGCTATGTTAGCCGGACGTCAGTAGACACACAGTATAGACAGGTAGTGGATTGTGAGGGCATTTTCACTGACTTTGACAAAAAGGGATTTTGACAAAAAGCATTCTCCAGAATCGCTGTCTAGACCTTTAAAAAAAAGCACTGAAACACTTTAGATTAAACGTAGCGTCCTAAAATACACACCCCAGTGTCTGTCTGTCTGTCTGTCTGTCTGTCTGTCTGTCTGTCTGTCTGTCTGTCTGTCTGTCTGTCTGTCTGTCTGTCTGTCTGTCTGTCTGTCTGTCTGTCTGTCTGTCTGTCTGTCTGTCTGTCTGTCCGAGTGGAAAACTACTCAAAGTTCAAATGTTTACACGGGTCCATCTCCTTGTATTGTGTATTTTGTATATATGTATGATAATTGATAAGCTGAATATGGGTCACATACATGTAAACATCCATTCATTCTTTCAAGATTTCATGTCGTGAATTTATATGCAGCGACATGAGGGCAGGAAACTGTAGCAGGGGAAAAACATGTAAATATAGTATATTTCCCTATGTGTTGTTTTTTCATGTTACTATGTACACACACACACACACACACACACACACACACACACACACACACACACACACACGCACACACACACACAGCACACGCACACACACACACACACACACACACACACACACACACACACACTACATTTTCAATCCACAACTATATATTTTGACAACAATAAATAAAGACACACACAATATGATGGAGCCTTTTCTGAAGAGGTTAATAACTGATAATCAGTTTTTTATTTTATTTCATCACTCCAAAACAAAACACTGTTGTCTCGTGTACAATATGATGCTCACTGTTCTTGTATAAGTTATCAATAAAAATTGTACATTTTAAGTCATTCTCTGCTTCTCTGATTCCTAGGCAACACAATTGGGGCGACTGTGGCTCAGTTGGTAGAGCGGGTCGGCCGATGATCAAAGGGTTGGAGGTTCGATCCCCGCCCTGCCACCTGTGTCATAGTTGTTGTGTCCTTGGGCAAGACGCTTCACCCACCTTGCCTCGTGTGAATGTCGATAGTTAGCCTGCTATCGGTGTATGAATGTGTGTGTGAATGGTAACGTGGGAAAGGGAAACAGGTCTCCCTTGCAAAAGAGTCTTCGGTCTCAATGGGATTTACCTGTAGAAATAAAGGTTAAAAAAGTATCTTAAAGGTCCACTTCACCAGTTTGCCCAGTTGTGACATCACAGTGACATCACACATGGTAAAATGTAGGGTTAGACGGTGAGACCGTAAAACACTCTTTCTGCCTTTTCTCAGGCTATGGATGAAGTCTTCCTGCATCCACACTATTCACACTTTACTTTAGTATTACCATGTAAACATCTGGTCAATGATCAAAATCCTTCGTGATTTTCTCTACTTATGACATCTATTGCAGCATGTCCGTCCTGGGAGAGGGATCCCTTACTTTGTCAACTCTCCCTGAGATTTCTTCAAAAAAAGATGTTTATCCTGGTAAAGGTTTTTTTTTACTGGGAGTTTTTTCTCAGCCGAGCTAAGGGTGTAAGGGCAGGGTGTCATATTGTATCATATTGTATCATATTGTATGGAATGTAAAGACCACTGAGGCAAATGTCTATTTGTGATATTGGGCTATACAAATAAAACTGATTTGATTTGATTTGATTTGATTTGATTTGATTTGATTTGAACCGATTTCTAAAAATTGTGCACAATTATACAGGATCTCAGAGTTCAATACACCTTCATATTCCCACTGAAGTAGGCCTTTAAGAGTGTTCAAAGTTAGAAACTACCCTGATTTATAAAGCAATATGGTTCCCAACCAGGAGCTACTGAATGCAGGGGGATACAATTATTGTGTAAGTGATATAAAAAAAAAAGGTAATGTGTATTTTCGGTCACGACCCAAAAAGGGTAAAGAATGTGATGGAAAAGTGTCTACAGGAACACATTTTACTGTATAATAATGTGTATGTGTGATGCCTAAACAATTCCCAAATCAACTTATCAGCTTGTTAAGAAACAAACAGTATGAGATCGAAATTCTTTAGGTTTCCTATTACACCTTAAGCTTGTGATGAACACTTTGAAACATATTAGGCTATATATTATTATTATTATTTTTAAATCGTTTCTTTTACTCTAGCCTTTTGGGACGATTTGGATAATTTTTAGTATACAAAATGTCCCAATTTTTCGAATCTAACAAAAGGAAAATGTTTTGTTACCTTTGTATACCTGTCGAAATAGGATGTATGACAAATAATATGGCAAACTAACTAAGTCCTCATTCTTGGAAAATGTTTTATACATAAAAATATCTAGGCTATTCGAAGGAGTTGAGTTGAGTTGTTCGAATGTCATTGGGTTTCTTTTCACCTCTGAAATATATGGAGCTCTGCCTACCATTTAAAACAATGTAGGCTAATCTAATCTACACTGTAATATAGGCTAAACCAATATATTGTCATGCCTGTTCCTTTGTTCTTTATATAAAACAAAGCACAATGCCAATTTGTGATGTACTATTTGCTAATCAAATCAGCTTGCCCCGGTTAACTGCATCACACCATCTACGTCAGCAGATAATGGGGATGGGGAGCTCGTGTGTTGACATGTGCCTCTGTATTATAGATTATACCATGTATTATACTCTGTTGTTTAATGTTCAATACAATAGCGCCATCTAGCGGTAGAATAACATTACGGCCGCGGCAGACACGTGAATGCGCCTCTGACGTCACTTGGTGAGCGACAGAGCCATCTGCAGCTGCCTGGCACTGTACAGTCTTATCACCGCGACTGTTTTCAAAACACCCGAAAATGGTCAAATCAGGGAAACTTAAGTCTGGGGCGGGGAACAAGCTGAAGCGATGGAAGAAGGGGCACAGCAGCGATTCCAACCCGGCCGAGAGTCGCTTCAGGGCGGCCGCAAAGAGCCGATTCTTCAGCAGACCCTCCGGTAGGCTTTCCTTCCCCGTTGACGTTACACGTGGGTCCATGGTGGCTAGTGCTACTAGCTACTGGGAGTCAGCCATTTAACTTGTAGCTGCTCTCAAGCTACATGTGTATACTGACAACTGGGCCATTACATGTTTAAACGCAATGAAGTTGTCAGCAAAAAAATCCAACAAAGATAGACTAAAATAACGCGTCAGTGAGGTTAGTTTTCGACTGTAAATGACAACAACTGCTGTGTGTTTGTGAATGTGTGTGAGTGTAAGCCAACGAGACAGACTGTTTAACTGTGATGATATCTGCTCATTGTTGCACTTGTCTGATAGGCAAAAAGCCTGACATACACAGCAGTTATAAGATTAATACTAATAAAATAAATAATTACACAAACGTTTGTTATTCCTTCCATGACAACATCAAGAAACAACCACCAAAGGAATAAATGTCATCGCCATCACATTTATTCATCAAATTCATTTTCAGGCAATAGTTACAGTGTATATAACCCATCGACTTAATCATATACTTGGTACCTTTGTGGTGATGCTGTGCCATGCTACAATTCATCCTTATTGCCTTCAGTATAATCCTATGCACAACAAGCATGTTTAGTTGTATCAACAACTTGTGAAGACCTATAACTTCTTGCTTCCTTTGGCTGTGTGTTTACGGTCATTGTCCATTTGAATTGCCTTGTCTGATTGCACGTAAAACACAACAACATTTTGTTTGAAGCAACTCCAAATAACAGCATTTAAAAGGGCATCATTGGGCAATACGAAATAAGATAAATAAATGCATAAATAAATAGTCACCCTAGCTAAATGACTATCCTCATAAAAAACGATAAAGTAAAAACAATATCTTAAATTAAAAAATACTGTTGAACTAAAATATCTCATATTTTCTTTCTCTCCATAGGAAATGATAAGAGTAATCTCACAGTAGATGCCCTGAAGCTCCATAATGACCTTCAGACAGGCCCTCTGGAGCTGGGCCCGGGCCGGGGGGAGAGAGGGGAGGGAGGGGACGGCATGGAGGAGGAACCAGAGGAAGCCGCTTCACAGAGAACCTCGGGGACCTTCCTCTCCGGCCTGTCCGACTGCTCCAACCTCACCTTCAGGAAGGTGCAGCGCTACTGGGAGTCCAACTCTGCCGCTCACAAAGAGGTAGAAGATACACTGCAACAAAAAAAAATTATATGGATTATTTTGGGTTGATTTTAGTCACAATTTTGGTGGAGGCTGCGTTTTCTGGAAAATGCTTGTTGCCCAAATCACTTTTTGTATAAAAAATCTGCTACCTGGGGGCGCCCTTAGCTCAGTTGGTAGTGCCCCCCCCCCCCCCTCAGCAGCAGACCCGGGTTCGATTCCCGCCCGCGGTCGTTCTCTGCATGTCACTCCCCTCTCTGCCCCATTTCACCTCTGTCTCTCTGCACTATCAAATAAAGCATAAAAATGCCCCAAAAAATATATATTAAAAAAAAATACAAAAAAAAATCTGCTACCTGTCCGTACTGTGCGTGCACTGAAAAAAAGATCTGGTGTTAAAACACAGCCTAGGCTCTGTAAACAAAGGGGGCCCACCCTAACTAGCAACATACTGGTTTACAGAGCGTAGGCTGTGTATTAACTTATTTTTTTCAGCACACACACAGTACAGACAGGTAGCTGATCATGAGAGGATATCCACTGATTTTGACAAAAAGCTATTTTTGCAACGAGTATTTTGGATAGTAATGAAAAGTTGTTGCTATATACCAATAGCAACAAACATATAATTATAAATCAAACATGCTGAGTTTCACTGTAGCTGTATCATCGTCATCATCTTTGCCGTCTGTTGTGTTTCACAGATCTGTGCGGTGTTGGCTGCTGTTACCGAGGTGATCCGCGGTCAAGGAGGGACGGAGACTGAGACAGAATACTTTGCTGCTTTGGTGAGTGATTTTTTGCTGATATTTTCACTTATACACTTTTCACACCAACATTAAAGTGTATACTCAGGACTGAATGCTGATTGCAAGCGTTTACACTGCAGAAAAAAAGTTTTAAGCTGTTTTTTTTTCGCCATTGTGAAATCGGCTTTAGACGTTACCAAATAAGTTGAGACCTGCAGAAATGTGATTGTAAACCTGTGTATTGTATCTGAAAATGTATCTGGTCTCTCTCTCTGTCTCTATAGATGACGACGCTGGAGGTTGTGGATACACCAGAGTCCCAGGCTGCTGTGGCCTACCTGCTCAACCTGGTCATGAAACGGTATGTTGTGTTCCCCGACTAAGAATTTACAAAGTCAAATCTGATTGGTCGAATTTAACTTGTAGTCGATTGATCATCAAATAATTAGTTTATTTTCCATGATCATCTCGGCTGAAACTCCCAATTACAATGAGTCTTCTTGACTTGGCATGAGCTTTTATTTAATCCATACTTCATATCTACATTTTGCGATTGTTCGACACTGAGATT
>CM047514.1:4903022-4908022 GCA_026122265.1 Ammodytes dubius | reverse complement strand
TGTATCAAAGAGATGGAGCAGGCTGGAGGTAAGACTTTGGACACTTTTTAATTTATCTGTTGTATCTTGTACCTTTTGTATCTTAACACCCAGGCCTGTCAAAACACCCACACATCGTTTGTTTACTGGCCGCCTTTCATTAAAAAAATATATTACAAGGCACGTTATTCGATTGGGTCAAGATGGGCCGATATTGAGTCTTAAATAAACTGTTTTCACTACAACTCTCGGCGCGCATTTCTATGAACCATGATGCAGGCTACCAAAACATACTGAACTGTGATTGGCCAGTCGGGCAAGTGACTGGCCAATCATATCCAGTTGTCCTGCATATGATTTTACTGGCCCCGGGTTAGGCTTGGTTATGTCGAACTCTTGTTGTTAGTTGCATCCCTATTTGATGTTTTTTTTTATAGATATTTTTGGGCATTTTTCATGCTTTTATTGATAGTGTGAAGAGACAGAGGTGAAATGGGGCAGAGAGGGGAGTGACATGCAGAGAACGGCCGCGGGTGGGAATCGAACCCGGGTCTGCTGCTGGGCCCGGCCCGGGGGGGGGGGGGGGGGGGGACACACACACACGCCCTACCAACTGAGCTAAGGGCGCCCCCCTATTTGATGTTTATATGATTCTGTAGTTGTTTAGAACAGAGTTGTTTATGTGTTTGATATTTCTGTTCAGGCAGTAAGGAGGACACCACCACGCTGCATGTGCTGGGCCTGATGAAGGAGCTGATGGGAACCTTTCCTCTGGGGTCCGTCAAGTCCTGCTGTGAAACGCTGCTCAGAGTCATGACACTCAGCCACGTGGTGAGAACAACATCTTAACTTGTCTTTGAGTGAATTGTGCTATATAAATAAACTTGCCTTGCCTTGCCTGAACATTACTGTATGCAGCCAGAGAGCCCTTATAAATGTGTGTGGATACTTTAATATGTCGTCATGTTTGTTCACCTCTGCTTTTAACTGAATTTAGAAATTGTATTGATAAAGCTTAAAGAGATGCTGTAGTGTATGGCTCCAAAATGTTACAAAAGATTCTCATTGCATTGTGACTTTTGTACTCATTTTATTCTTCATGAACATCCATTGTTTTATAATTTCTTCCCTCTTTTATTCATCTATTGTGGGGGACGTTCTCCTTTAAATATTATTTGAATTGCCTCTGTATGAAATGTGTTTGAAATGTGCTATATAAATAAACTTATTAACTTGTGTTAATCTGTATGGATACATTCATACGTGGTAATATTTGTTTACCTCTGCTTTTATTGAATTTAGAAATTGTATTGATAAAACATAAAAGGGAAACCGTAGTGTATGGCTCCACAACCTTACACAATGTTCTTTGTGTATGAAATGCTATATAACTAAACTTGCTTTGCATACTGTCTGTGTTTCTGTCTGTCTGTGTGTCTGTCTGTCTGTCTGTCTGCCCGTCTGTCTGTCTGTCTGTCTGTGTGTAGCTGGTGACGGCCAGTGCCATGCAGGCCTTCCACAGGCTGTTCAGTGGGAAACCAAACGCAGCGTCGCTCTCTCCAGAACTCAACACACAGATCATCACGGTGAGAGAAATAATTTAATTTAATTTTTATTATAATTTTTTTTGTCATTTTTGTGCGTCGTGAGAGATATGTTGCTGTCATGGATGTTGTTGATTGTATTCATCGTGTTTTGTTATGTCATGTTGATGGCTGTGTCTAGTCAGAAGTGATTTTACGTTTTCCCAAAAAAAAAGAAGAAAGAAACTAAATAAAAGCTGTAAATGAAAATGTGTCTTGAAAGCAGCTAAGCTAAACTCCCAGAAAACTTGAGGTCTGCTGCTACTCTCAGCTCTTTTAAATCAAATCTGAAGTTTTTTCTGTTTCCCTTTTAACCTGTCATTTTTGTTTAATTTAAATGTTTTATTTCTCATTTGCTTTTCTATACTTGATGTATTTTAATCTTGCCCCTGTAAAGCTCTTTGAATGGCCTTGTGTCTGAATTGTGCTATAGAAATAAACTTTCCTTGCCTTCTCCCTCCCTCAGGCTCTGTACGACTACCTGCCCAGTGAGAACGACCTGCAGCCTCTCCTAGCCTGGATCGCTGTCATGGAGAAAGCCCACGTTCACCTCGCAGCGTAAGACATGCTTTACTAATGACAACATGACAAACCCTTTCTTTGTAATCATGTGCTGTACAATCCAGAGTTTAAGACACACCAATACATAATGTTGGAGCCAAGATGCACCACACTTTTTTAGACGAACAAAAGCTTTTAAAGGTGCACTATGTAACTTTGGGGTGTGTCAGAGAAGTAAACATTTTCTAAGTATATTCTCATAACTGAATAAATAAACTTTCCTCACAGGAAAACTGGAATTTAGAAAAGTTACTTGTACTTATACACTATATTTCATGGGAATAGGGTGTTTTTTATTCAGAATATTCATCTGTGTGTGTGTGTGTGTGTGTGTCTCTCTCTCTCTCTCTCTCCCTCTCTCTCTCCCCCCTCTCTCTCTCTCTCTCTCTCTCTCTCCCTCCCTCTCTCTCTCTCTCCCTCCCTCTCTCTCTCTCTCCCCCCTCCCTCTCTCTCTCTCTCTCTCTCTCTCTCTCTCTCTCTCTCCCTCCTTCCCTCCCTCCCTCCCTCTCTCTCTAGTCTGCAGAGTTCCCCCAGCCTGGGTCACCTCCCTCGTCTGTTCACAGCCTTCGTGTCCTGCCTGCTGTCTCCTCACACACCGGTGGTTTCTGCTGCGACCAACGCACTCAAGGTAAACCAATGATCCACTATAAAATTGCCTAATAAAATAGAATAGAAGAATAGAATATGTTTATTGCCATTTGCACAGGTAAAAGACAGTAAAGGTGCATTGGGATTCTTGAGCTAATCTCCCTGAGTCAGCTTCTTCAATTAAAACAATTAAATATATAAAATAGGATAGCATTATATGTAAATGTAGATGGATTTTAGACAAGGAATTTGTATTGAACAGTTAAGGGGGCGTTTACTTACGCAGCAATGTTTTCAAAATAATACCCAAAGTTTTTTTTTTTTTACGTTCCGGTCGTTCGGTTACACAGTGAGAGTGTTTTGGGGGATCCATTTGCATGCTGAAAGTATTCAAAACAATGGTGTCTTAACTCACACACTTTTTTTTAAATGTAAAGTAAAAACCTTCCCATTTTTAGCGAGAACATTGTAGTGTTAACGTAGCTTTAATTTTTTACTGTGTATTCATTTTTCATTTTCCTTTATTTATTCTCGAAAGATCAATTGAGGGTTACCCTCTTTTACAATGACGTCGACACAAATACAGATACACAATACAATGAGAATACACAACAAGCTTACAAAGAGACAACAACAACTAAAACATTCAGATCAATTGAATAAAGCAGAACAATAGCCTAATTAAAACAGTTACAAGTGGAGTGGAGCTGATTCAAAATAATAACTTTAAATTGGTTAACAGTTATGAGTGTATTTATTTTAATTTGATGTTGTAGGCTGTTCCAGGAGTCAGGGGCACTGTGGCTAAAAGCAGTTTTACCAAGGTCAGGTATTCAGGGTCCTTATTGATGATGTATGTGTGTTTTCCTGCCCAGACGTTAGTGACTGAATGCGTGGGCCCTCACATGGAAGAGATGGGGCGGATCGCCACCACAATGTCAGGGAACCCCTCACATTTCTGCAAAATGTTCCGGTAAGTTCACTCAATGTTTCTACCAAGCTGCCCCCTGTTTTTATGATCTCTATGGAAATGTTATGTGTGTGTATGAATGGGTGAATGTGGTAAGATATGTAAAGCGCTTTGGGGCTGAGAGAATCGGCTAAAAAGCGCTATATAAGTCAAGACCATTTACCATTTTACCATGTAATGTATGAAAAATAATGTCATTTTCCCCTTTGGTTAAAAAGAAAAGCACTAAATGCCGACTAGGGCTGCAATCATAAATGGATTTCTCTATAGCAAGATTCTTTACGTTTGCCAATTGTCGATTGTATAAAGTATTTTTAAATTCTCATAGTGATAAGTGTGTGTGTGTGTGTGTGTGTGTGTGTGTGTGTGTGTGTGTGTGTGTGTGTGTGTGTGTGTGTGTGTGTGTTTTGTGTGTGTGTGTGTGTGTGTGTGTGTGTGTGTGTGTGTGTGTGTGTGTGTGTGTGTGTGTGTGTGTGTGTGTGTGTGTGTGTGTTGCAGTATTGTAGAGGAGGGCTTGTCCTACCGTTTCCATGCTGCCTGGCCATTTGTGCTGCAGGTCCTGGGATGTTTCTACAGAGTAGCAGGGAAACAAGCTCACTCCATCATGATCAAGGTAAAGGCCTTTTTAAAGGTGGAGTCAGTGATTCTGGAGAATGCTTGTCAATTTTTTTTTTTTGTCAGTTACTCCTACAGCCTAGACTCAGTAAACGGTTATATAAACAAAGGGGCCCACAGTAGCCACCCTCTTTGCCCCATTTCAACTCTGTCTCTCCAAAATCTGTCTAATAAAGCAAAAAAAAAAAAAAGAGAGAGATTTGCAACCCATCATCATCATTATCAACCTTTATTTAAACAGGCAAAAATTGCTAAGAAACAATGTCTTATTTAAGCAATGGCCTGGTAGGAGGTGAATGACCTCCTGGGGGGAAAGGGGAGGGGGAGAGAACAAGACAACACTGTACTATAGCCAGTAAAATCACACATAGCGATATAAACAATATTGCATAAAATGAGACGATCACAACGTTATTATTCATCATATCACACAAGCCGTATGTAGTAGATCAGCCCAGATTCTCTGATTCTCACCCTGTCATACCCCTGTTCCCTCCCAGTCCCTTCAGTCCCTGTCAGACCTGCGCTCCACCCCTCACTTCCCCTTCAGTGGAGAGCTGGACCTGGCTGTGGGAGGAGCTGTGGAGAGCATGGGACCAGAGGTGGTGCTGGGGGCCGTACCTCTAAACATCACCGGATACGAGTGAGTAGAATTAACATGGAATTTAATAACACAAGTCTTTTAAACAGCATTAGATACTTTT
>CM047514.1:4893022-4898022 GCA_026122265.1 Ammodytes dubius | reverse complement strand
TTGCATATTTGAAATAAATCATTCATTCATTCATTCATTCATTCATTCATTCATTCATTCATTCATTCATTCATTCATTCATTCATGGATGGATAGATACATAGATTTCTTGTTAACTTATGTGTGTGTTTGTATGTCAGTCTAAGGAGCCGGGCATGCAGAAGAAGGCCTACCGCGTGTTGGAGGAGATGTGTGGAGGAGAGAGAGACGAGTGTCGCTCCTTCGTCGTGGCGAATCTAGAAACTCTGAAATCTGTTCTACTGGAGACTCTGAAGAACGCCTCCTCTCCTGCTAAGAGGGTGAGACTGACTGGGGAGGGGGAGATTTAATAAACAAGACATTATATGGGATTGTATTATGGCTATCAATCATCAAAATTTTAATATATCACGATTAATTGTCCATAGTTAATTTTGGATTAATAGAAAATGAATCGCATATTTTTAATCTGTTCTAAATGTACTTACAAGGGTTTTAAAAGTATTTTTCAAGGTTTTTTAATAATCTTATAAAAAAAAATGTATTGGCATTGACAACCATTTTCTACACTGTTTTTACACCATATTCTGATTTTTCTGTTTTCTTTCCCTCAGCCGAGACTGAAGTGTCTGATCCACATTGTGAAGAGACTCAGTGAAGAACACAAAGAATTCATCACAGCACTGCTGCCGGAGGTACAGACATAAACTAGGGCTCACTCACTCATACATAGACACTCACTCACTCACTCACTCTCTCTCTCTCTCTCTCTCTCTCATCACTCACTACTCACTCAACTCACTCACTCACTCACTCACTCACTCACTCACTCACTCACTCACTCACTCACTCACTCACTCACTCACTCATCATACTCACACTCACTCACTCACTCACTCACTCTCTCACTCTCTCTCTCTCTCTCTCTCTCACTCACTCACTCACTCACTCACTCCACTCACTCACTCACTCACTCACTCACTCACTCACTCACTCACTCACTCACTCACTCACTCTCACTCACTCACTCACTCACTCACTCACTCACTCACTCACTCACTCACTCACTCACTCACTCACTCACTCACTCACTCACTCACTCACTCACTCACTCACTCACTCACTCACTCACTCACACACACTCACACTCACACACGGAGAATACTGATTTAAAAAAAAGATTTTCATGAGGTTTTTCTCTCCCTTCAGGTGATTATCTGCACCAAGGAAGTAGCAGTTGGAGCTCGTAAGAACGCCTACACTCTGCTGGTGGAAATAGGAAACGCTTTCATCCGCTTCTGTGGCAACAAAAAAGGTAAATGCACAGGTGTGTTTGTATATGGGTGTCTGTCTGTCTTTCTGTGTGTGTGTCTGTCTTTCTGTCTGTCTGTCTGTCTGTCTGTCTGTCATTGTGTGTGTACTCAATCTGCTCTTTATAAACCTTTTAAATCCTAACCCTCCCTGTCTCCTCAGATGCGATGGATGAATACCTGATGTTGGTTTACGCTGGACTCACCGGCTCCGTCACCATGATAACCTGCACTGTGCTGGCTCTGACCAGACTCATGTTTGAGTATAAAGGTCAGTCTGTTTCCATTTTAACCTGTCATTTTTAAATGTTATTCATTCGCTTTTAAATGTTTTATTCATTTGCTTTTATAATGTGTTTTATGTATTTTAATCTTGCCCCTGTAAAGCACTTTGAATGGCCTTGTGTCTGAATTGTGCTATATAAATAAACTTGCCTTGCCTTGCCTTAGGGTTGGGCGATGTATACCAAACTGGACATTATATATATAATTTTTAAATTATTACATTTATAAACAAGGAAATACATCCGTGAAAACTATAATTATTAAGTCTCAAACTGCTTCGGACTTGCTGAAGTTAGAACACGAATATCTACTGCAGCGCGTCAACGCCTGGTTTTCAAAATAAAATGTTAAAACAAATGCAACGGCTGTTTTCAAGAAGCGATTTCTAAAAGTACCTCAGGATACCTTAACTGATGGTCTTTTTAATTATACAATAAAGACTAGCTCTTGATTTGCTAAAGCAGGGGCAAACCACGTAGGACCATTTTTTTTTGTTTACCTGCAAAAGCGCAATAAGCTGTTTTATTTTGAAGGAATCCATAGTTCATGCAAAAGATTTAACTAGGGGCGCTCCGGTGGTGTAGTGGATAGAGCACGTACCATTTTGGCTCCGGCCTTCGTTGCAGTGGTCGCGGGTTCAAATCCGACCCGTGGACCTTTACTGCAGGTCATCCCCTCACTCTCTCTCTCTGTCTCCCCATTTCAACTCTGTACTATCTAATAAAGCTTGAAAATACCCAAAATATAATCTCAAAAAGAAAAGAAAAACAGATTTAACTAACAAAGGGAAACTCTCTCTCTCTCCCTCAGACTCCATAGAGACCAGCACCAGAGAGCAGCTGCTACAGAACATCAGCGTTCTTCTCTCCTCTCGGACCAGAGAGATCGTCAAAGCCGCTCTGGGCTTCATCAAGGTCATTCTGTTCATCATGGACCCAAAGATGTTAGCCTCTCACGCCACTGTCATAGTAAGTCACACTTTGTAGATACTGGTATAAGAGATGGATGTGCTACTATTAAACTACCAGAGAAATGTAGTTCTGCTGGACTGTTCTGTTTCCTTTTTAACCTATAGTTTTTAATGCAATTTCTTTGAACTTTTAACAATTTGTCTACGTGTTTTCGCTCTTTTTTTAAAAGTATTTTTAAATGCAATTTCAATATTTTTAACGTCTTTTTTTTATTTTTTTTTATAAATAATTTATGCTATTTTGAAGCAGTTTCAATTGCTTTGTCTGAATTATCCATTCAAAATTAACAATATTATATATAATATAATACGTGTGTGTGTGTGTGTGTGTGTGTGTGTGTTCAGATGGAAGGCATTGGGAGCATCAAGGATGACGTGAGGAGACACTTCAGAACCAAACTGAAGAACGTCTTCACCAAGTTGATCAGGAAGTTTGGGTACGTACAACCGACGGTTTCATTCTTATACGTTTATTTCAACTGGACAGGAGGGTTGAGCGGTAATACAGTAATATATTTAAAAATAATAGTATTATTATTATTATTATTATTATTATTATTATTATTATTATTATTATTATTATTATTATTATTTTATGAAAAAAAATCTATACTATTCAAAGCCTGATATTATCAAAGGGCTGCACCGCTGTGTTCCAATACCCATACTTCCCTTGCTATTTAGTATATGGTAGAAGAGATTTAGGATGTGTCCCAATACATGTGGTCAGATGCAGCATGCTGAAAAATACCCGGATGTCCTACTACATCTGGTCAGGATTTTTAGTGTATAAATCAGCAGCATTTTTGGGTGATTCTGACCCACAATCAACGGAGGCGGAAGTTACGTCTCATCGACTGAGCCTTCGAGTGAAAACAACCAGCGATGAGACAGATATATATGCAAGAGGCAAATGTCAGGTATGATTTATATTTTTGTGTATGTGTCTGATGTATGTATGTATGTATGTATGTTGTATTATAATGTAGTTTTGAGCTGGTGAAGAGCATGCTGCCGGCTGAACATCACAAAGTTCTGGCTAACATCCGTAAAGCTGAAGCCAGAACCAAGAGGAAGAGACAAGTGTCTGAGGAGGACGGCTCAGAGAGCGAGGAGGAGACGCCCAGAGCCAACAGCAAGAGGTACAACACTGCTACACACACACACACTCACAAGCGCAAACGCATGCACGCACACACACACACACAAAAACGCGCGCACACTCACTCACTCACTCACACTCTCACACACACACACACACACACACACACACACACACACACACACACACACACACACACACCACACACACACACACACACACACACACACACACACAAGCACGCACACACACAAGCACGCACGCACGCAAAATTAAACAAAAAAGTACAGTTTACATTTTGTACTTCTTTGTAATTTGCAAATTCCTTTATCATTTCAAGTGTTAGAAAACCCCAAATGTCATTTTCTATACACACACACCACCAACACACACACACACACAAACACTTTCATTAACCCTCTCCCCCTCCCTAAACCCCCCACTCTTTGTAGTATTGAGGAGATCCTGGCGGACTCAGACAGTGAGATGTCGGAGGACGATGGGTAAAGGCGGGAAAGGCGGTAAACCACAGAAGAAGAATCCAGTCAAACAGCAGAAGGGCCGAGCGTGGCTCAGAGAGGGAGAGGAGACGACCCACTCAACTTCCTGGACCCTAAGGTTTCACAGAGGGTCCTAGGTAAGGAGGCCACACATCCATGTTTATTTATATGATATATATATATATATCCCCTCTCTATGTCTCCCCATTTCCCACTTATATATATACTATTAATAAAATGTCAAAACACTTTTATTTTTTTTTTTTCACAATATCTTTATTGAAGTTTTTTCCTTTATTTTCACAACACCCACACATTAAACAAACAAATACCTGCACCACAACATACAAACCATAAAAAAAAATAAAAAAAATGAAATAAAACTAAAAGAAAAGAAAAAGAGGCAATCTATCTCATGTATTAACCTGTATTTTGTTGTTGTGTGTCTGTCCAGCCACTAACCCGGCTCAGAAGAAGAGCACTAAGGCGGCTCACGGCTTCAAGGTGACGTCAGACGGACGACTGATCATCAGAGAGGACGAGGTAGGACGACGGGACGACAAAGGTGACGAGAGTATTTTGGAACTTTCACTATTATTTCGTTCTTTAATTTACTTTAAATTGTTGCTTTCACATGTCTTTATGTTGTTTTGGATGTAGTGTATTTTATTTGTTTTACTGTACAGCACTTTGGTCCGCCTCGGCTGTTATAAATGTGCTTCATAGATGCAGTGACTTGACTTGACTTGAGTATTCTAGTTAGTTTAAAGCAGCTATGAGGAACTTTCTGTTTTAGTTGATTCTAGAGCACCTTTGGATTAAAGCCGTAGTGTTATGATCCGATTAATAATAAT
>CM047514.1:4873686-4892922 GCA_026122265.1 Ammodytes dubius | reverse complement strand
TGACCTTTCATCTTCATCATCGTCCTCCTTGCTGCTGGTGGATGCTTTCATCCAGGAGAGCAGAGAGCTGCTCCCCTGGGATGCCTGCTGTAGCTCCCTTTCTTTTTCCTTTTTTAATCTCTCCTTTCTAGGCATTATACTGCAATTTGTAAATAAAAAGAGACCAACCATATGAATAAGACTGCTTGGTTACATTACAACAAGGCACAAGGCTACTTTTTCTGAAGGCAATTGGGAATTGCCTGTTTGTCATTTAGCAAATAAATTACTGCAAGTGAAGTGTTAATTATATAGCCTAAAGTAAACCTAAACAACACTAAATATTCAGCATACTGATATATTCACATGCTGTACCAATGACAAACTCCGCCGACATTAGTTGTGTTCATCACGTCATATCTATTTGTTGGGGGGGCTAGCTTGTTTTAAGCAGGACAGTCGGCTAATGTATGCTCAGCTGTGTGGCGCTGCATGATAGAGGCTACTTTATAACAGAGACAAATAAATGCAAGTTATAACTTGGCAACTGAGGCTTAGGGGGCAAACAATACACTCTTGACTCCATTCATGTATGTGTTACCTCGCTGGTGGGGCAGGGCAGGCCGGAGAGTAGGTGTGTGTGTGCACCAGCTGTGA
Organism: Ammodytes dubius; assembly: GCA_026122265.1. NCBI lineage: Eukaryota > Metazoa > Chordata > Actinopteri > Uranoscopiformes > Ammodytidae > Ammodytes > Ammodytes dubius. The sequence goes on along the minus strand of CM047514.1, from coordinate 4,892,286 downwards.
ACTGCTGCGGCAACGCGCCTCCGTCTGTGTCCACTCTGCGCATTCACGTTGACAAAGGAAGTGTGTGCGGAGGAGGAGGAGGGGGGGGGGCATATTTATTGGGGCATTATTGTCAAACGTTTTTAATCGTTGAGCATAGATGATAATGTCGGCATGGGCCACATACACTGTTAAAAAAAAAAAAAAAAAAAACGAACTTTCATTTTTTTTTTTTTTTTTTTTTTTTTTTTCAAAAGGGCACTTTATTGGGCCAGGGCAAAAGGGCAGGTGCTTGAGCACCACCTCAGGTCTACCTGTGCACGCCACTGGTGATAACCTTTATGTTCCCCTCAGACAACATGCCATGGACTTCATTACACAAGTCTTTTTTTATACAGCTCCGGAAAAAATTAAGAGAACACTCCAAATGTTCAGTGTCTCTTGTTAGAGGCACATGTTTGAGTAGAATGAACATTTTGTTTTTATAATAAACTACTGACAACATGTTCTACCAAATTCACAATAAAAATATTGATATTTAGAGCATTTTCATTGAGTAATGTAGAGATGAATAATGAATATTTAAGAAAAATCCCTTAATTTTTTCTAGGGCTGTATATTCTTTATCTAAGGGATATTTTTATTGTTTAAAATGAATGAGATTATGTGTGTGTGTGTGTGTTCCCCTCAGATCTGGACGATGCTCCCTGGGTTCTGCACCTGTCCCGTAGACCTGCTGGCCTCGTTTAAAGGCGTGGCCCGTGTCCTAGGCAACGCAGTGAACGAGCGGCCCGACCTCAGACTGACTGTGTGTCAGGCCGTACGCACCATCATCAACAAGAGCTGCACTACTGGTACACTCTCTCTCTCACTCTCTCTCTCTCTCTCTCTCTCTCTTCTCTCTCTCTCTCGCACGCATGCACGCACTCACTCACTCACTCACTCACTCACTCACTCACTCACTCACTCACTCACTCACTCACTCACTCACTCACTCACTCACTCACTCACTCACTCACTCACTCACTCACTCACTCACTCACTCACTCATCTCACACACACCACTCACTCACTCACTCACTCACTCACTCACTCACTCACTCACTCACTCACTCACTCACTCACTCACTCACTCACTCACTCACTCACTCACTCGCACACTCACTTGCACACACACACACACACACACACACACACACACACACACACACACACACACACACACACACACACACACACACACAACCCCCTCTTGGAAAGTTTGCTACACCAACAAAACAGTGAAAGAAAATACGTGTGACACTTATTTAGCTTTCTGAATGTTTGACAGTGGGAAACGCAAATAAATGCATCCCGTACCGAAACAAACTGCTCAATATAAAAATGGCGTTTGAAAATCTACAGCATCTTCATAATCTTAATCTTAATCTTTTTGTCTCAACAGAGGAGGAGAAAGCTGAAGTCGGTAAATTCGCCAAGAACTTCCTCCCGATCTTCTTCAACGTGTACAGCCAGCAGCCGGCGGCCGGGGAGTCAGGCGCCTACAGGATGGCCATACTGGACACCATCAAGATATACCTCACTGTCACCGACACAGAGGTCAGATCATTACACTGGCATTTTTAGTGATTTATTTATTCATATAAGGGCCTTTTTTAACTTATAGATATCATCATGAAACTTTGCCAGTTGAATACTGACATTAAAACAATATTTTTTTGTAATGCCATTTTTCAGAAAAATTTGAAGTTGTAAATTTATGTTTAAATGTGCATCTATTTAAGAAACAAATATCTAGATGTTGGATAGAGCCAGAGTTGAGCATTTTATTTCAGTTTTACAAAATTTTGGAATATGTACAGGTCTTAAAAAATCAGTTTGAACAAATCCTTCTGTAATAACCTTCTGAATTGTGCTAAGAATGATTATGGAAAGTTTAGTTGAGTTAGAAGTTGAGATGTTCTCACTAATCTAAACGCTCCTCCTCAGATGGTTTGCACGTTCCTGCAGAAAGCCACAGACAGACTGAGCAGCGCAGACACCAACGAGTTCACACGGTAAGATATGAATATATATTTCTATAGAATGATGATATCCTCAATCAATTTCTATTGTAATTTAGAATAAAAATCAGAATACTTACTCTGTTTCTTTTCTTTCCTCTCAGACTGTCTATGATGGACTTGGTGGTTACCATGGCGCCCTCTGTGGATGAGGTCACCATGACTAAAACCTTTGAGCTGATCAGACCATCTTTGGAGGTAAGAGTCATACAGTGCCACTATAGTTTCTTTAAATTCTCAGAAAGGAGGCTCTAGCAAGGGAGCGATGCAAACTAGATTTTTCACCACTAGATGTTGCCAAAATACTCCAATATTACACACTGCACCTTTAAACCCCAAGTTTATTTCACCTGTTGGAAGACCAAGAAGAAGAAGAACTGTATATAGAATAAATAACTAAACACATCTATCTTCATCATCACTTGATATTGTGGAAAGACTTGAGGCAGTGGTGGATGATGCCATCTTTAGTAACTATAGCTTCTGTACATTCTTAAAAAGGGAGGGGTTAGCAAGGGAGTGTTGACATCTAGATTTTCCTCCACTATATATAGAGATAGATAGATAGATAGATAGATGGATGGATGGATAGATAGATAGATAGATGGATGGATGGATGGATGGATGGATGGATGGATGGATGGATGGATGGATGGATGGATGGATGGATGGATGGATGGATAGATAGATAGATAGATAGATGGATGGATAGATAGATAGATAGATAGATAGATATATAGATAGATAGATAGATAGATAGATAGATAGATAGATAGATAGATTTCTTGTTAACTTATGTGTGTGTTTGTATGTCAGTCCAAGGAGCCGGGCATGCAGAAGAAGGCTTACCGCGTGTTGGAGGAGATGTGTGGAGGAGAGAGAGACGAGTGTCGCTCCTTCGTCGTGGCGAATCTAGAAACTCTGAAATGTGTTCTACTGGAAACTCTGAAGAACGCCTCCTCTCCTGCTAAGAGGGTGAGACGGCTGGGGAGGGAGATACAATAAACCAGACAATACATGGGATTGTATTAAGGCTATCAATCATCAAAATTTGAATATATCACGATTAATTGTCCATAGTTAAAGACCTACTTCACCAGTGGGAATATGAAGGTGTATTGAACTCTGAGATCCTATGTAGTATAAATGTGCAAACATTTTTGAAATCTCTTCATCCAAGCCTGAGAAAAGGCAGAAAGAGTGTTTTATGGTCTCACTGTCTAACCCTACATTTTTACTAGTGTGACATCACACTAGTAAAAATTAGTGTTAGGATTAACAGGACAGCTGGGCCAAGGGAAGACTGAGGGAAGAAAAACCTAATTCATTATATTATAATAGCGATTTTATAATGATAGAACGCCGGTTCCGTATGGGTGAAGTATTCCTTTAAGACTTGGGATTAATAGAAAATGAATTGCACATTTTTTATCTGTTCTAAATGTACCTTTTAAAAGGATAGTTTTCAAGCTTTTTTTTAATAATCTTATGAACATTGTTTTATTTGCGTTAACGTTAACAACCCTTTTCTACACTTTTTTTTACACCTTTGTCTGATTTTTTCGGTTTTCTTTCCCTCAGCCGAGACTGAAGTGTCTGATCCACATTGTGAAGAGACTCAGTGAAGAACACAAAGAATTCATCACAGCCCTGCTGCCAGAGGTACGGACATAAACTAGTGCTCACACACACGCTCGCTCGCTCACTCATCACTCACTCACTCACTCACTCACTCACTCACTCACTCACTCACTCACTCACTCACTCACTCACTCACTCACTCACTCACTCACTCACTCACTCACTCACTCACTCACTCACTCACTCACTCACTCACTCACTCACTCACTCACTCACTCACTCACTCACTCACTCACTCTCTCTCTCTCTCTCTCTCACTCTCTCTCACTCACTCACTCACGGACAGTACTGCTTTCTATCATTTACATGTTTTTCTCTTTCTTCAGGTGATTATCTGCACAAAGGAAGTAGCAGTTGGAGCTCGTAAGAACGCTTACACTCTGCTGGTGGAAATAGGAAACGCTTTCATCCGCTTCTGTGGCAACAAAAAAGGTAAATGCACTAGTGTGTTTGTGTGTGTGTGTGTGTGTGTGTCTGTCTGTCTCTCTGTCATTGTTTGTCTGTCTGTCTGTCTGTCTGTCTTTCTGCGTGTGTGTCTGTCTGTCTGTCTGTATGTCTGTCATTGTGTGTGTACTCAATCTGCTCATTATAAAGGCTTTATATCCTAACCCTCCCTCCCTCCCTCTGCTCCAGATGCGATGGATGAATACCTGATGTTGGTTTACGCTGGACTCACCGGCTCCGTTACCATGATCACCTGCACTGTCCTGGCTCTGACCAGACTCATGTTTGAGTATAAAGGTAAGTCTGCTAGGTCCTTTTTTATTGTTTAATATATGTATGTATATGTCTATATGCATGTATGTATATTACATTTGTATTGTATTTTTATGTATACAGTAAGAAGATAAGATTTATGGAGTACTTTTCATTTATGTAATGAGAATTGTTCAATAAAGTTGATTTAAAAAAAAAAAAAAAAAAAAAAAAAAAAAAAAAAATGTCAGCTAGGTCCTGTTGTTGTTGTTGTTATGTCCGTATGGGGCCATTCTTGTGAACGCAATATCTCATGAACACTTTGAGGGATTTTCTCCTAACTTTGCACATATGTCCATTTCAATTCAATGATTAACTGACTAGATTTTGGAGATTAAAGGTTACTGCAAGCCTTTTTTTTTTTTTTTTTGCAATTTTGATTGATTTTCCATTTAACCATATATCGTTTTCTACAGCACATATTGGACCAAACATATCCGAACATAGTATAGCTGTATTATTCAAATATTAACCAATTTTAAAGATACCCTGCTACCCATACCTACGCAACTTGTCTCTTACACTGTGTGCACAATTATTAGGCAAGTGAGTATTTTGGCCATATCATAATTTTTATGCATATTTCCCAACTTCAAGCTGTATAAACCTAAGTGCTTATTGGATTTAAGCATACCAGGTGATGTGTATTTGTGTAATGAGTTAAGGTGTGGCCTAAGGAGATCAACACTCTATATCAAGGTGTGCATAATTATCAGGCAGTTTCTCTTTCTCAGGCAAAATGGGCCAAAAAAGAGATTTAACGGACTCTGAAAAGTCAAAAATTGTAAAAAGTTTTTCACTCTTGAAATTGCTAAGATTTTGGGGCGTGACCACAGAACCATCAAACGTTTTGTTGCAAATAGCCAACAAGGTCGCAAGAATCCTCAAAAATACAACTTGCCTAATAATTGTGCACACAGTGTAAGTTCAGATCTTCGCAAGAATGATTGTCCATTGAAGTGTAGATGAAGGATTTCAGAAGGTCCATATACAATGTGTGTTGTCTCTCTCTCTCTCTCTCTCTCTCTCTCTCTCTCTCTCTCTCTCTCTCTCTCTCTCTCTCTCTCTCTCTCTCTCTCTCTCTTCTCTCTCTCTCTCTCTCCCTCAGACTCCATAGAGACCAGCACCAGAGAGCAGCTGCTTCAGAACATCAGCGTTCTTCTCTCCTCTCGGACCAGAGAGATCGTTAAAGCCGCTCTGGGCTTCATCAAGGTCATTCTGTTCATCATGGACCCAAAGATGTTAGCTTCACACGCCACTGTCATAGTAAGTTACAAATTAAATCGAGTCTGAAGACTTTTTTGTTTCCATTTTAACCTGCAATTTTCATTTTATTTGCTTCTTTTATTTGCTTTTAAATGTTTTTAAATCGAGTTTTAATTTTAATTTTTTTTATTTGCTTCTTTTATTCGCTTTTAAATGTTTTATAATGTGTTTATGTATTCTAATCTTGCCCCTGTAAAGCACTTTGAGTGGCCTTGTGTCTGAATTGTGCTATATAAATAAACTTGCCTTGCCTTGCCTTACACACTGTAGACACTGGAGGCTATTAAAGCTCTGGAAAAAATGAAGAGACCACTCCAAATGTTCAGTGTCTCTTGTTTTTACTCTTTAGAGGCATATGTTTGAGTAAGATGAACATTTAGATTTTATAATATAAACTACTGACAACATTTCTACCAAATTCACAATAAAAATATTGTCATTTAGAGCATTTTCAATAAGTAATGTTGAGATGAAGATTTAAGAACAATCCAGACTGGTCTCTTAATTTTTTCTGCAGCTGTATAAGAGATTGTTGTGTTACTATTAAACTGCCAGAGACATGTAGGTCTGATGGAATGTACAGCTCATTTCTAAATCAAATTTGAAGTCTTTTCTGTTTCCCATTTCATATGCAGTTAGTGATACTGGAGAACGCTGGTTGACAATCACTTTTTCTCAAGATCAGTGAATATCTCTTATCTCACACACAGTACGGACATGTAGCGGATCGTGAGGAGATATTCACTGATTTTGACCAATTTTATTTTGACAACAAGCATTCTCCAGAATCACTTTTTCTACAACTTTTAATTTTTTAATTTGATTTTTTTTACAGTTTTATAAATGCAAATTCTTTTTACTTTTAACCATTTTTCTGCCTTTTTAAAACATTCTCTTAAATGCAATTTCAATATTTTCTTAGGTCTTATTTTTTAATGTATTTTTATGCCCCTGTAAATCACTTTGAATTGCCCTGTGTCTGTATTATACTATATAAATAAACTTTCCTCTGGTGTGTGTGTTGTGTGTGTGTGTGTGTGTGTGTGTGTGTGTGTGTGTGTGTGTGTGTGTGTGTGTGTGTGTGTGTGTGTGTGGTTGTTGTTGTGTGTGTGTGTGTGTGTGTGTGTGTGTGTGTGTGTGTGTGTGTGTGTGTGTGTGTGTGTGTGTGTGTGTGTGTGTGTGTGTGTGTGTGTGTGTGTGTGTGTGTGTGTGTGTGTGTGTGTGTGTGTGTGTGTGTGTGTGTGTGTGTGTGTGTGTGTGTGTGTGTGTGGTGTGTGTGTGTGTGTGTGTGTGTGTGTGTGTGTGTGTGTGTGTGTGTGTGTGTGTGTGTGTGTGTGTGTGTGTGTGCGTGCAGATGGAGGGAATCGGGAGCATCAAGGACGACGTGAGGAGACACTTCAGAACCAAACTGAAGAACGTCTTCACCAAGTTGATCAGGAAGTTTGGGTACGTGCTGAGTTTCTATCTTATACGTTTATTTCAACTGGACAGGAGGGTTGAGTGGTTATGCGCTATTATATATTAAAAAGTAATACTAACGGTATTCCTTTAATTACCATCATGAAAAATCTGCGTACCAATTAAGCAAAACAGTCTTGTTTTAAACACAACTGATTAAAGCTCTGTCCAGTGAATTGATCTGAAGATATTTGGGATAATACTTGTTCTACAAATCAAAGACTGACATTATCAATATGCAAAGCTGGGATATTGGTTGATGTCGTTCGGTCAATATGCCAGAAGCTCTGTGTAAAAGGGGCTTACTGTATATGTATTAAAGTGTCAGGAAAGGTGTGTATTTTTGTGTATACGTCTGATTATGTATTTTAGTTTTAGTTTTGAGCTGGTGTGTATTTTTGTGTATGTGTCTGACGTATGTATGTGTGTATTGTATCCCTAGTTTTGAGTTGGTGAAGAGCATGCTGCCGGCTGAACATCACAAAGTGCTCGCTAACATCCGTAAAGCTGAAGCCAGAACCAAGAGGAAGAGACAAGTGTCTGAGGAGGACGGGTCAGAGAGCGAGGAGGAGACGCCCAGAGCCAACAGCAAGAGGTACAACTCTGCTACACACACACACACTCACAAGCGCAAACGCACGCACGCACACACACACTCACTCACTCACACACTCACTTCTTAATTATTGCATTCCTGGGAAAGCTATGACACTATCATTTTTATTTTATTTTTTTTGGGAAAGTTTTGAATTTACACATATTTTCCCTAGTGTGTACAATATCCTCATGAAAAAAAACATGTCAAACATTCAGCAAAATTGTTCTTTGAATTACTACTGTTTAAAATCTAGTGCATGCACTGCACCTACGTATGTGATGGTTTAAACACTAGTATCACGATATACACATTTCAATACGGCTTGTTGGCATTTTAATTTTTTTTTTACTTTTCTGAAAGAGAGCCACAAGAATGCCTAGGAAGTGTGTGTTTAATATTGAATGGCTTTTCCAAAGACAAATATAACACATATCTCTAAGAGAGCCGCAGTAGAGCCACATTATTGATCCATATGATGTGAATGGGAAACAGGACAAACTAATGTAAACTGCTTGAACAAGGTTATGGAAATTGAGTAAAATGTTATGAAAAAGTTTTGAAAAAATCATTGGTAGAAATGTGTACATACTTTTACCTGTCCTCTTTATATTAAACATCTCCTGTCCCTCCCTCTGTAGTATTGAGGAGATCCTGGCGGACTCAGACAGTGAGATGTCGGAGGACGAGGGTAAAGGCGGTAAAGGCGGTAAACCACAGAAGAAGAATCCGGTCAAACAGCAGAAGGGCCGAGCGTGGCTCAGAGAGGGAGAGGGAGACGACCCACTCAACTTCCTGGACCCAAAGGTTTCACAGAGAGTCCTAGGTAAGGAGGCATCAATATTTAGATTTTACATACCTCTCTTTCTACCCATTTTCATACTATCTTTCTAAATCTTCAACTATCAATAAAAATGTCAAAACACCTCAAATAAAATCATAGAAAAAAACAAAAAAAAACAAAGCTTACTATATTCCGTGGATGTATTTTGTTAAAATGGGATAGATTTGCCTTTTTTTTGTATATTGTGATGGTGCAGGTGTTTGTTTGTTTGTGTGTGTGTTGTGATAAAACTGCAATAAATATATTGTGAAAAAAACCTGTATTTTGTTGTTTGTTCTGTTCAGCCACTAACCCGGCTCAGAAGAAGAGCACTAAGGCGGCTCACGGCTTCAAAGTGACATCAGACGGACGACTGATCATCAGAGAGGACGAGGAGGACGACGGGGATGACAAAGGTGAGGAGAGTATTCTAGTTAGTTTAAAGTAGCTATGAGGAACTTTCTGTTTTAGTTGATTCTAGAGCCCCCTTTGGATTAAAGCGGTAGTGTTATGATCCGATTAATAATAGTAATATGTTCATAAACACAGGATGTTCCCGTCTGCCTAAATCGTACAGGATGTTCCCGTGCCTAAATTCTGCGTAAATCGTTTTGTCTAAGTTCCCGTAAAAAAATCTTCAAAGCTGTTAATGATAACTATATAAAATAGCATACTTTGCACGGATAGTCTCGATTGCTGTTACATGTCATTTATGATCCTCACCTGGAAGAGAGAGAAAAACCTCATGTTTCAGAAATATTAAAAGGTTTCTTGTAGGAGGTTTACATTATACGTTGCTGTGTGTCTGAATAATAACTTTTTACTTTCCCCACAGACGAGGTGAAAGATATCCTGGAGGAGGCCGGAGTCATGAGTGTGAGTATTTCCATATGTAGCGCATTATTATCCAACTTTATTCTGGCTTCCATTACATTTTCATTGCTGTTTTTCATATGAATTTCTTTAATTTATCTTATACATTTTTTATTTATTTATTTTTATATCCCGTTCAGAAAAAGACCCAGAAGAGAAGGTTCAGAGATGATAACGATGAAGACATGATGGACATTGAGCCTCAGATGAAATACAAAGGTAAAATGGCGACCAAACAATCTTAGTGACCTGTTAATAAATCAGCCATCAATTCATGGACTGTTCTTAGGTTAAAGCTATAGTGCGTAACTTTTTCATATAAATGAATGTTGGTTACATCGAAGCCATTGCCAAACGAGTTGACACAAAGTTGATTAAGCCTATCAGCTCCACAAAACTCTCTGTATTTTTTCTGTACAGCAGAAGGAATATTATCCACTGTCAATCACTGAAGGCTTTACCTCATGTAGATGAACCGACAGTGTTGTTGTAATTACTCAGAATTCCTCATGGGGGGTGGGGGGGTGACAGAAGTTACACACTGTAGCTTTAACACTTGAGAAAGCTCTGGAGTTACAACATGAACAAAAAAAGCAATTTCATCAAGCAACACGTGTATTTCTCTCTCCTCAGCTGGAGGCTCTGGTATCCACAGAGCCCTGGGAGGGAGAGATGAGAGCGGAGGAGACTACAGGTCTAAGGTGAGAGTGAGACTACATGGAGACACACACACACTGCATAAAACAAGTCTATTACTTCATCTTACTTTTATTGATAAGACTGTAAGGCAAGGCAAGTTTATTTATATAGCACAATTCAAACACAAGGCCACTCAAAGTGCTTTACAGGGGCAAGATTAAAATACACAAAACACATTAGAAGACATTTAAAAGCGAATGAAAAGAAGTAAAACATTTAAATAAAATAAAATGTACAGGTTAAAGATTAAACCTTGAAGAAAGCCCGCTCAGTCCTGTTTGATTCTAGATTGAGTTAACTTAAAATCTCATTTATCTCTACTGTAATTGAGTTAACATGTCTTTATTTGGTGTTTTCTGACGTCCATTATCTCTTATTTATTGTTTTTTTTACTGCTGGCTGTAAAACAAATTGCCGCTCTGTGATAATAAAGATATCATAACTTTTCCCTCTTTACCGTTTCCGTTTCTCAGAAAGGAAAAGGAGATGTGAAGAAACAGGGGAAGCTGGATCCATACGCGTACATCCCTCTGAAGAAAGCCCAGCTCAACAGAAGGTAAAGGGGCAGAAGCCATGTTTGAACAATAATATAATTTTAAGTATCTGATAAAAAGGATACATAGGTACAATACAAACAATAAAAACTACCCAAATAGAAACACAGCAGTTCAAAGTGCGTTACATAATTCAGTTTGTTTATTTAAATTGCGATTAAAGCTGCAATGTGTAGAATTTATTTAGAATTTTTTTATTCAGATACTATAAGAGTGTGAGTTGCTAACATGCTGTATTGTGTTGTGTGTCTACAGGAAGAAGGCCAAGCTGCAGGGCCAGTTCAAAGGCATGGTGCGAGGAGCCCAGAAGGGGGCGCAGTCCGGCAAGAAGATGCAGAGGAAGAGGAAAGCCTGAAGAAGAACAGACCTGTGTTAACTCAATGGACTTTAAATATGTTGTGTGTGTGCGGTGGTGTGTGTTCGCAGACATACACACACCTTGGATGTCTGGGTGAGTGTGTGTGTGTGTGTGTGTGTGTGTGTGTGTGTGTGTGTGTGTGTGACGGGCTGTCGTTGAAGGTGAAACCAGTTTGTTTTTAAAACTGTTACATCTTTTCTGAGCTTTAGACAAGCTCTGATTAATGTCATACAGCTTCACAACCGTCAATAGTGTGTGTGTACGCGTGTGTGTGTGTGTGTGCGCGCGTGTGTGTGTGCGTGTCCTCGTCCCAGCCTCGATGGAAATTGACAGACGAAATTGGAATTCCCTTTTGGTTGTCAAAATACTGCGATCCAAACTGTATTCTATCCTATATGCATCAGATAAACTCTCCCTTTTGATAAACATAAAATAATATTTATGTGTGAACATTGTCTAGATTCTTGGACAGACACTATCCCTGCATTCCAGTCCCCAAACTTCCATAAAGTATGCAGAAAAAGATTTAGGATGTCCCAATTCTTGTGGTCAGATTTAGTATGCTTAAAAATACCCGGATACCCTACTACATCGGGTTGTGATCTTTAGTGTTGAAAACAGCATGTGATTTTGGCGATTCTGACCCACAATCCACTGCAGCAGAAGTCACGTCACATCGACGGAGCCTCTGAGTGAAAACAACCAGCGATAAGACGGATAGAAAAGCAAGAGGCAAGTTCAAGGCGCCAAGTTATGATGAAAAAAAAAAAGTAAAAGTATGTCCCAATTGTAGCATACTGCATGCTCACCAGATTATTTTTATGATCAGCTTTAGTATGTACAAGAGAAAAAAGAAAGAGTATGAGATTTGGAACGCAGGGTAGGAGTGTTTTGGAGAGAGAAGTGCCTGGGCCTTTGTTGTTATGTGTTATTTGGCCACTGGAGGGCACTGTAGACCTCTGGCTTTATCAACACTGTTAATGAAATATGTTTAAGATGATTTGAAACAAAGCAATCAGTCTGTTGTCATTTATTTCCCTATAGGGGTGGATATAGTCAATAATGGGGCTTAAAGACCTACTTCACCGGTGGGAATATGAAGGTGTATTGAACTCTGAGATTCTATGTAGTATACATGTGCAAACATTTTTGAAATCGGTTCATCCTAGCCTGAGAAAAGGCAGAAAGAGTGTTTTATGGTCTCACTGTCTAACCCTACATTTGACTAGTGTGACATCACACTAGTACAAATGTAGGGTTAGGATTAACAGGACAGCTGGGCCAAGGGAAGACTGAGGGGAGAAAAACCTCATTCATTATATTATAATAGCGATTTTATAATGATAGAACGCCGGTTCTGTATGGGTGAAGTATTCCTTTAAGGCAAACACATGCATAGGGTCCATTTTTACCATTCTTATCTATCTAAAGGCTTTTGCACACCGGGCGCGACGCGAATAAACGCAACGTAAAAGCGAATGTTTTGAAATGTGAATTTTGTCGCGTCTCACTTTAAGAAGCGACGTCCCAGAATAATCGAACTCAGTTCGAAAAAATTAAAAACGCAAATTTGCGATGCGAAATGACGGCGCTGGTGTGGAAGCTTGTATTGACTCTGTATACGTTCGTTAATTAACGGATTAATCGCACGAATAAAACGCGCCCGGTGTGCAAAGGCCTTAAGAATGACCTATGTTTGTGTATGCACATTTTGAGCCTTGAGTTACAGTAAAATCTATTATAATAGTGCTATTTCATACTACGCTCTATCTTGAAGCAATTCTCCTTTAATGCATAAATCAATAACTCACTCTTTGATATAATAAAAGTATTACACCATTAGGAAAAAAAAAATATGTTGCTCGCTTTATAATGTAATAAGTGAACCAAAATGTAAGTTATTAAGTTTAATGCTAAGAATGTTTAACATTGATAACATTGTCAACCAGTTATACCATTATAGGTTTTATTAGGTTTAATTTTTTTTATTTTTCATTACATAATGCAAGGTTACATTTTTTGGCTCTAACAAGACCCATTATAATTAAGTGAGAGCATGTTTTTTTAAGTTGTATTAAAGCAACCATAAGTGCACTGAAGGACATCTTATATGCCATAAAAGATGTATATTGAAATAGTGACGTGGTCCAGAAATGACTGTGAAAAGGCTCCAAAAGCTATAAAAAAACGTGTAATTTTTTTAGTATTAATTTAGTAGTGCACCTTAATGTCACTTATTGATTATTTTCGTCTAGAGGGCAGCGGAGGTGATATTAGTTTAATTAAAGAACACACATCACCAAATATCTCATCTTGAAAAAATCCAATTAACTAATGAATGGATGTCATAAGGTCTCCATTGCATCGACCCCAATGTGTGTGCGTTTGTGTGTGTGTGTGTGAGTGAGCCAATTCACATTATGACTGGGCAAAAAATCTTGAAATATAGGGGGGCGCCCTTAGCTCAGTTGGTAGGGCGTCCCCCCCCCCCCCCTCCAGCAGCAGACCCGAGTTCGATTCCCGCCCGCGGTCGTCAATAAAGAATAAAAATGCCCAAAAAAAATCTTAAAAAAAAATATATATATCTCGAAATGTAACACCGGCACTTTAAAAAATATGAAAGAAAAATCACTGCCAAGACAGCACAGTAAAAAAAAACATTTTATTTATTGAAGACAGACCCAAATAGGTTGCTTATAAAGAAACAATACACAATGATCATTTCAGTCAGTTAATGCAGTATACAGGAGAATGCAAGCGTCCTATGCAAAGAACCACAAATACATCAGATGCCATGCTAGAGCCCCTTAAAGCTATAGTGTGTAACTTTTTCATATAAATGAATCTGTTACATTCAAGCCATCGCCAAACGAGTTGACAGGAAGTTGATTAAGCCTATCAGCTCCAAAAAATTCTCTGTATTTCTCAGTATGGCAGCGTTTACAAACTGGTGTCGCCCCCCCTTTCCTCCTGACACTGGTGCAGGAGCTCAGAAAAATCCCAAGCAGAGCCCAAGAAATGTTTCAGTTGTTGATTCTACTGCTAAGAAAAAAACCTGGACGTACAGCAGAAGGTATAACATCCATGTGCCATCACTGAAGGCTTTACCTCATGTAGATATATCAACAGTGTCGTTGTAATTACTCAGAATTCCTTATAGGACAGAACAGAAGTTACGCACTATAGCTTTAATACCTCATATCTACTTTGGTTATTCCCCCTCCTTCTAAAGATATGAAAACCCAGCGACCCAACTGATGCTAAATACTGTATAAAACCGATGCAGAAAGGGCTTGCAGTAAAATAAATAAAGTATGAACTGCCCTGCAGTCGCAATAAGATCACGATGAGAAGAATATAAAAAAAACAAAATTCCTTGACTCCACCTTTAACATTTTACCTTAGACGAAGAAAAACAATTATTTGGATTAAAAGGATGAATCATTCTGTTTAGTAGCGACGTAAGTTAGCGTACATTTAAAAAATTAAAGCCAACATTGACCAACATTGCTATTACATCTACGGTGCCCACCATCTCTACCGTTGTGTCCTTGGGCAAGACACTTAACCCCCAAACTGCTCCAGGGGCGCTGTACTATGGCTGACCCTGTGCTCTGACCCCCTCTGGAGTGTGGTAACTTGAGAGGGGAGATGAGAAAAGACAAATTTCAATATATCCGTTTTGTTAATTGACTAAAACAAGCAACTTAACCTTATCTTTCACTACATGCTGTATTTTCTTTCAACCCCTTTCCTTCCACATTTCTATATATAGTGATCAGGTCTATTTTACCATCTCCATTCAAACTGTCCACAGTGTCACAATCACAATCTAACTTTCAACTACACCGAAATCCTTATATAATAAAGCGTCTATGAGGAACTTTCAATTTGCGTTCATTCTTGCGCCCCCTTTGGACCAAAGCGCTAGTGTTTTTACTACGCCAGCTGTTGTTCCTGGGTGAGCGTATACCCATGACAAAGGCATTAAGAAAAACTAAAATAAAAATAGCATTCTTTGCACCGATGCTCTCGTTTGCTGTTACATCGGATTTATGATCATCAGAGGAAAAATGAGACCACACCAGTTCCACATAGCTACCTAAATTCCTAAAAGGATCACACTTCCTCTAACCACTGAAGTCCACATTACATTTAGAACGGTACATACAGGCTTAATCAAGTACAAACATGCTCTTTTTTTCCATAACATAGAGTATGCCATTTTTTTTCCTGTAAACCTTACCGTAGGTTTTATGGAAAGCTAAAGATACCAGTAGCAGATTGTGATCGGCTATCATCAGATAAATATTTATTTTTTTGCTGTCCAGCAACAAAGCACGGGGCTCGAAGAAGTCGGAGCTCCTGCCTTTTTTTAAAGATTTTTTTTTAAAGAAAGATTTTAGGCCTCTCTGCTGTCTGAGTTTTTGTAAACAAGAAAAAACGGCAATCTTTTAACAGTCAAGTTTATCCTCAACTTATTATTTCGACTTTATTATTTTCTCTAATGCATTATGAAAAAAAAAGTCCTCTGATCAATTTTTTGTTTGTTTCCCATGGCCCTAGTACTCTTACTTAGTGGGATGGAAAAAAAAATATATTTTTAATTTAATTTTGTGAAACAAATTGATGTTTGGGGGGGATTTGTTCATTATGCATTTCGAGTAAAAAAGTGAAAATGTCCTTAATACTCTTCCGTAGTCTTTGGAATAAGCAAAAAGGACTTTTTTTTTTTTTGGAAAAATTTAAAAATGTATGTATCGGTTGTTTATATGAGACCCCCCCCCCCTCCTTGTGTCATCAGAGCCGGGGTGGGGGTCTAGAAGGCGGTGGGCCTGGGGGTCCGGGGGGGACTCTGGTAGGGGGCGGCCCAGGAGGGAGGCTGGATATGGAGGGGGGAGAGCGGGCAGGAGGGGTGGTGCGTGGGCCTCTAGATGGAGGCTTGGTCCGAGGCACAGAGTTACTCACCAGCGGCTGTAAAGGTTATAAAGGGAGAAATATACAGAACTATCAATAATAAATCAGACAATTAACAACATATTTATATATACAGTCAAAACTGAAATTATTCATACCCCTGGCAAATTTTGAATTAAAGTTACTTTTATGAAACCAGCAAGCTTTTTCTTGATTGGAAATGACACAGGCTTCTCCCAAAAGATAATAAGACGATGTACTTATATAGTGCTAAGAAGGATGATGGAAAGTTGAGTGCTTTAGAAGTTGAGATAGAAGTATGGATGGATAGAGTATTGAAAAAAAATTATGTTGAGATAATGGCAGTTAAAGATGGGTGTATAGGAGAAATATACAGATGCAAACAGACATGGTTTAGTCGAATAAGCAACTTCATGTACATTTTGGTC
The DNA here is from genome assembly GCA_026122265.1 of Ammodytes dubius. NCBI lineage: Eukaryota > Metazoa > Chordata > Actinopteri > Uranoscopiformes > Ammodytidae > Ammodytes > Ammodytes dubius. The sequence goes on along the minus strand of CM047514.1, from coordinate 4,875,855 downwards.
CCTTTGTTTTTTAAGAATAAAATGTATTATAAATCAGACAATTAACAATGAATGAGCAAATCCTTCAGTAATACCTTTCAGGATGGTGCTAAGAATGATCATGGAAAGTTTAGTTGATGTAAGTGCTTTAGAAGTTGAGATAGAAGTAGAGTATTGGAAAAAAAAACAATGTTGAGATAGTGGCCGTTAAAGATGGTTGTATAGGAGAAATATACAGAACGCATACAGACAAGGTTTAGTCAAATAAACACCTGAATGTACATTTTGGACCATTTATTAATTCATACTAGTATAAAAAAAGACATGTTATTGAAGCAAAATAGACAAAAAATCTCAAAATTAGCCAGAGAGACAGAGATACACACCACAGCCTGCTCTTCAGCTGGGGTAGGGGGGGCAGCAGGAGAGGGGGGAGGTGGTTCCTAGGAGGGGCCCGCTGCTGGTTCTGGTTCATTTCTGTGTCTTTGACCCGTTGGAAACTGATACAGCGACCCTGAAACACACACACACACACACACAGACAGGGAGGTTAGGGGGAGACACTGCAGGGGAATAGGGGAAGATTTTTAACTTGTGGATATCGGCGTAAAACTTTGCCAGTTGATTACTGACATTAAAACACTTTTTTTTTGTATTGCAATTTTTTCCAGAACTAAAAAATAAATATGCAAGTTTAGCAAAATCTGACTAAATGTGCATGAATTTGCATGTCTGGATAAAATGTAGATGTTGGATGAAGCCGGAGTTAAATTCTTTATTTTTATTTTATACATAAAAAATACATACACAACATTTTAGAGTCCAAAGTTTTTACTGAACAGATTTTGGATACAGCCTTTTAAAATTTTTATAAAACAGTAATACATTTCAGGATAAAGCTAAGAATGATCATGGAAGGTTTAGTTGATGTAAGTGCTTTGGAAGTTGAGATAGAAGTAGAGTATTGAAATTTTCTGGAGATAATGGCTGTTAAAGATGGTTGTATAGGAGAAAAATACAGAACGCATACAGACCAGGTTTAGTCAAATAAACAACTTAAATGTACAATTTGGACCTTTTTATTCATACTAGTATAAAAAAAGACATGTTATTGAAGCAAAATAGACAAACAACTCAAATTCAACCAGTGCTTGAATTAAACAATGGCAGTGCCTACAATTTCTCTGCTTAAAACTACAACCATTCATCATCTATTCAGTGCAGAATGCAGATTGAAAGTCAGAAGATGCATCTGTGCGAAAATCAATGAGCCTCTAAGAACGGCTAACGGCTAACGAAAGTGTTTTTGTGAGTAAATGTTCCAACAAGAGACGTGACTGTTTGAGACGCACAGAGATACTTGTGTCTGCTGCCAACACCTGCACTACAAAAGGCTGTGTGTGTGTGTGTGTGTGTGTGTGTGTGTGTGTGTGTGTGTGTGTGTGTGTGTGTGTGTGTGTGTGTGTGTGTGTGTGTGTGTGTGTGTGTGTGTGTGTGTGTGTGTGTGTGTGTGTGTGTGTGTGTGTGTGTGTGTGTGTGTGTGTGTGTGTGTGTGTGTGTGTGTGTGTGTGTGTGTGTGTGTGTGTGTGTGTGTGTGTGTGTGTGTGTGTGTGAGAGAGTGTGTGGGTGTGTGTGAGTGTGAGAGAGAGTGAGTGTGAGTATGAGTATGAGTTTGTGTGTGTGTGTGAGTGTGAATGAGAGAGTTTGAGAGAGAGCGAGTGTGGGGTTTATGTGTGTGAGAGAGAGAAAGTGTATTTGCGTGTTTGTGTGTGTGTGTGTGTGCGTGACAGAGTATGTGTGTGTGTGTGTCGCTAGCAAAAGACGGTCACTGACAAAGTTGATGTAGAACAGAAAGTGGTTTATGTCTCAGTCATGTGCTTGACTTGTTTGAATGTAAAGAAGTGATTTCAATATCCTCACAATAGTTAACAGAGGCGCCTCTTAACGTTTAACATAATTTACAAGTTTGGGAGAATGGAGCGCTACTCTTATTGTTCCCATTGATGGTTTAACTCTCTGTTGTAGCACACACACACACACACACACACACACACACACACACACACACACACACACACACACACACACACACACACACGTTTGTGCAGCTATACTTGTGAGGACATTAGTTGACATAATGCATTCCCTAGCCCCTTACCCTAACCATCAAAACTAAGGGTGTATTCACAC
>CM047514.1:4866186-4868686 GCA_026122265.1 Ammodytes dubius | reverse complement strand
ACACACACACACACACACACACACACACACACACACACTCTCTCACACAGTGTTCCATAGTAAAGATGAATCGAGCCTTTCATAGGATCAGATCAATACATTTTACAGCTCCGAGGCCGCGGCTAAAGAGAAGCTAACACAAAGAGCTCCATTTACCACGGCAACAGATGTTTCACCATGACGACCGGTATGATGATGTAAACATTCTGTGGGGTTATGGGATGTCCCACACAGGGTCAAGGTTAGAAAAGAGGGACCGCTCACACACACACACACACACACACACCACACACACACACACACACACACACACACACACACACACACACACACACACACACACTCGCTGATGTCATGATTTAGCGCTTTCTTTAACCCATTATAATACTTAAAAAAAAAACTCCTCCCTCTTAAACTTATGCATTGTTTCAAAAACAACCTCCCAAAAGTTCAGGGCTTTATGAAAAACTGAATGTCAACGTTTACTAAATTCTTTATTTTCTCAGCCTCTGTGGCAGATTGAGCAATGGCATAAAAAACAATTAAATACTCCAACCCTTAGCTTTAACCATAATCCACTGCCTTTGCCCTAAAATGTATTAAGATCTTTCTTTTAAATCAATAAACATCATTAATAAATATGAACAACAATTATAAGATATCTCAGCCTATATTGCACATAGAAATACTGAATGATACCAATTTGAAAGCTTAACCCCCTGTCTTTAACTGTGTAGTTAAAGTAAGTTAAAGGTGCAGTGTGTAATATGACATCATCAAGAAAGTTCTACAAAGTTCTAGAATGCAACACTCCCTGGGTAACCCCAACCCTTTAGAATAATAACAGAACAAGAACAATTCTACATTTTAAACAATGCAACTGATGAAATTCCAACTATGACACTTTCAAGATGGTGGCACTAGGCCTTGGTCCAAAATATGCAGAAATATGGAGATATATGAGACCCTTTATGCACTAAATTAAATGTACTTATGGATATTATAATTACTTTCTACAAAATCTGCTAGGAAATAAAACCCAAAATTCTACACACTGCAGGTTTAAGTGGTGCAGCAGTGCTGGCCAGGAATACAGCACATAAAAAGCTACTGTCGATACTGACACAGTAGAATTTACACCCTGAAACTACCATTGGAAAGTAGAGTGTGAGTGTGTGAAAAACTATTTGGAAACTTGATAGAATCCAAGTCATTCATTCTCCCTCAAAGGGGGAAGTACAGTACTGCTGCACTGTGTGTGTACAAAGGCAGCTTTGATGAAGAGAGTGGTATCAGTAGCTCATTGACTCACTCTGTGTGTGTGTGTGTGTGTGTGTGTGTGTGTGTGTGTGTGTGTGTGTGTGTGTGTGTGTGTGTGTGTGTGTGTGTGTGTGTGTGTGTGTGTGTGTGTGTGTGTGTGTGTGTGTTGAATCTGTACATGTAGCTCACTGACACGTGTTGTCTTAAATGCAATGTGACATACAGAAAAGACAGAACCCAGATGCTCAATTGTACACACACACACACACACTCACGCACACACGCACACACACAGTATCTATCACACTTGTCCACATACTGAGCTAAAAACACACTTAAAAACCTACAGTGCCATTTAATTGCTTATAATAAAAGCTTGTAGGTGTTTGTTGCCCGCAGAGCAATCCCCCTATAATTATATATAATTAGCAAATTATAGTTTAGTATCTGTGACTGTGGCTGTTTGTGGCGCGTTGGACTTCACTAGTCATGCTTAAAAGCTACACTGCGTAACTTTTTCATATGAATGCCGATTACATTCAAGCCATCGCCAAATGAATTGACACAAAGATGATTAAAGCCTATCAGCTTCAAAAAACTCTCTCTGTATTTCTCAGTATGACAGCGTTTACAAACTGGTATCCCCCCCCACCCCTGACACTGGTGCAGGAGCTCAAGAAGAGCCCAAGAAATGTTTCAGTTGTTGATTCTACTGCTAAGAAAAAACCTGGACGTACAGCAGAAGGTATAAAATCCATGCGCCATGTAGCTTTAGTTAAAGATGTAAATGTAAACGTATTGGACTCACCTCGTCTCCAGGTTTGGGCCTCATCAGTGAAACCTGGTCGTAACCTCGTCTGAACAGCGCCCACAGAGCATCAAGCTTCCCCTGGACAAGGCAAGAAGAAAAATGTATTTATGTTACAGCCTTTTTAATTTTATATTTAAAAAAAATACTATTTACATGTCTTAAAAGGGCATTTGCTGCATGTTTTGATGAACAAAATGTGTCATAAACAGACAATTTACAAGATATGAACAAATCCTTATGTAATAGCCTTCAGAATAGTGCTGAAAATGCGTAGTGAAAATCATGTTTATGTAGGCTAAGTGCTTTAGGAGCTGAGATTTTATGGAAACAAAATTGACAGAAATCTCAAATTGACCAGTGCTTGACAAAAACAATGTATTTGGGTTGTCTTAACTTTTACAGTCAAAGTGTGTATGTGCTTTTGTGCAT
>CM047514.1:4847627-4852627 GCA_026122265.1 Ammodytes dubius | reverse complement strand
TGGGTCCTTTAGTTTCCTAGTTCACTGCCCATTAGGCGGCTCATCAATCGAATAATAAATGAGGCTGTTGGAGCATGTTTGGAACATGTCCCATTGACACACTCTGGCACCAGACCAGAAAACAAGAGGCTAGGGATCGTCACAATTAAATTTGAACAATTGAGGTTTAAAAAAAAAAATTAAGAGACCACTCCAAATGTTCAGTGTCTCTCGTTTTACTATTTATAGGCATATGTTTGAGTTAGAATGAACATTTTGGTTTTATATATAAAACTACTGACAACATTTCTACCAAATTCCCCCCAACAATATTGTCATTAAAGAGCATTTTCGATAACGTAATGTAGAGATGAAGATTGAAGAACAATCCAGACTGGTCTCTTAATTTTTTCCAGAGCTCAGGGACACTTGGACATGTGGCGGAGGAGACGGGGGATCCAACCACCGACCCTGCAACCCAGTGTAAGACCCCCCTACCTAATTCACCACAGCCACCCGTAAGGCATCCTTGAGTGGTCTGTCAGGCAGCCATATGCATTATTATAACTATTATTATTATATTTAGATATACTTTATCTCTACTGATCCTTTTGTTATTTGCACTATTGTTCCTTTGCTGCGTATAACACTGAGAAAGTCCCACTGTGGGACTCACAAAGGATTATTGATTGGACTATTGGACATATAGGTTTGAACAAGTTTTTATTCTTCCCACCTTTTCAAATATGTTGTGGCATTTTTATTGATGCTTGCGGCCTATCAGTGCAGAGTCACTAGTGCTGACTCTGTTGATGCATTTTTATATGTATTGTTGTTGCATATTGAAAAATCATTCATTCATTCATTCATTCATTCTTATCTTATTTGATCTAATTAATCCTTCCTGTGTTTTTCTTCAAGAACCTTCCTCTCCTTCCTCCATATGATGGACGTATCTCCACTGGTTGTGATGGTAACGGCCGGCTGCTAATGCAATCTCTTAAGTGAGTCCTAATAAGGTTTATGTCAAAGCTCATCCATCCTGCTGGCTATACACATAAAGTGCTCTCTCTCTCTCTCTCTCTCTCTCTCTCTCTCTCTCTTCTCTCTCTCTCTCTCATGCTATCTCTCTCTCTCTCTATCTATTATCTATCTATCTATCTATCTATCTATCTATCTATCTATCTATCTATCTATCTATCTATCTATCTATCTATCTATCTATCTATCTATCTATCTATCTATCTATCTATCTATCTATCTATCTATCTATCTATCTATCTATCTATCTATCTATCTATCTATCTATCTATCTATCTATCTATCCATCCATCCATCATCCATCCATCCATCCATCCATCCATCCATCCATCCATCATCCATCCATCCATCATCCATCCATCATCCTATCCATCTGCATCCATCCATCCATCCATCCATCCATCCATCTATCCATCCATCATCCATCCATCCATCCATCCCTCTCTATACAGTATCTGCTGTCCATTTGAACAACAGTAATCCCAATTGGCTCTTACTTATCTTACTTAGCATGATACAATCCGATGTGGCAAACTAGGCCAGGGAATCATCCATGCTTAAACAGTCAGGGCTAATTCCTCTGACCAACAGCCCCCCCCCCCCCACCACCCCCCACCCACCACCCCTCACACACACACACACACACACACACACACACACACCACACACACACACACACACACACACGCACACACACACCACACACACACACACACACACACACACACAACACACACACCCCTGTCCGCACACTATGCTAATTTTCCCCCGTCTGCCTGCGAGTGACAATACGCTCTCTGTCACATAAACGTTCATGCGATTACTCAACCCCGTGTCCCGCTGCACAGGCCCTAGACATGACTGTCATCTGACACAACCGCACACCAAGACCGGCCAACTCTCACCAGTAATGAGGAGGAGGCTACTTTAAACATTATAGCTTTGTAAATTACAATGATTCACAAGAAAATGTTGAACTAGATATCAAGCTTCCTTTGACCTAGGGATAAAATACTGAGTTGGACCACAGACCACCTCACCAGTATGGACTCTTTGATTATGCTTATAGATTTGTATCCTTATATTCACAATGATAATTGTTACAAGTCCTTAGGAAATCTAGTAATGAGGTTAACCAAGGACGGCACTTGTTTTATTTTATTTTGTTTTTTATTTTGTTAAACTTTTTCACAGAAGGTTCATTATGTAACAGAACAGGTACAAAATAAAGTATTAAAAATATACTTTGAAATTCATGAGTAAGGGAGGAGAACAGTGTAGAAAAATTAGGCGCTTTCCTTGGATGATAACGTATGAAGGACCAAAAACACCTCAGGTTTACTTGGTTTACAGGTATCAACATATAATAGTTTAAACAAGTCATGATGAAGTTAGTTAAAAGCTATAAAGAGAGTACTCCATTAGTCTGTTTCTTTCTTTTGTTCTCTTTTGTTCGTTGTTCTCTTTTTCTTATTGTTCTTTCTCATATTTCAAAAATCCATGACTATCATGCTCACTTAGAGGGTGAGACAGCGCTCTAGGCAACGAAATCTAGAGCTCATTGGTGGGCGATCGACTACTAATTACGGATGTAGCCATGTTTATAGAACTTGTGTCGATTCGTTCATTTTTGGGGGAGAAAATTGGTCTGAAGGTCTTACCTCCTGCACACACACTGGACGGCTCTGCTGCTAGAATCTCTATGCACGACTTCTTAATGATCTGAAAACCACAGACACAGGACAATTCAAATTATATACGTTTATCTGTGTGGTGTGTGTGTGTGTGTGTGTGTGTGTGTGTGTGTGTGTGTGTGTGGTGTGTGTGTGTGTGTGTGTGTTAGTGGTGTGTGTGTGTGTGTGTGTGTGTGTGAGAGAGTAGGAGAGTGTAGTGAGTGTATGTTGTGTGTCTGTTGTTGTCTGTTGTTGTTGTTCTGTCTGCGTCCATCGTCTGTGTGTGTAGTAAACATGGCGTATGTGTGTGTCTTACCGAGTCAATAATTCCCCTGAGAGCTTGGAATCCTCCCCATACAGGAAACACATGTTCCATGGTGTCGGCAATTAGTAGCCAGCTAGAAAAACAGAATAAAGTGTTTAATTTTTTTTTTTTTATGTATTTGCTAAATATCTTAAACATTCTCTTATGGATCGTACCTGTGTCTGGTTGAAATCTTTGACCCGACACAGTAAACAATGGCTCCCAAAGACCGGGCCCTCTGTGCCTGTGAAAGAGGAACAATTTAACCAAATACATCGCCAAAAAAAACACAGTCACACTCCCCTCCACATTAGTGTTAGGATGTCCTAGAGGAAAGAGGGCCGACCGCCCCCGTAACCATGAGTTGGTCTCTCCAGTACATGCTTTGGTTTCGTCCCTATTCCTCCCAGTAACCAGAGGTCTCTGGTTCCTCTCCCAGTAACCATGAGGTCTCCTAGGTGTCTCTTCTCTCCCAGTAACCATGAGGTCTCTGGTTCCTCCTCCCAGTAACCATGAGGTCTCTGGTTCCTCCTCCCAGTAACCATGAGGTCTCTGGTTCCTCCTCCCAGTAACCATGAGGAGTCCTCCTGGTTTCCCTCGTCCCTGTAAACCATGAGGTCCTGTCTCTCATGGTTGGAACTACTCGGACCACCAGACAGGAGGGTGTTAGTAGTAAAACTAATGGTGGCTGCTACTTCAGATATCGCGAAGAACGAATTTCGATTGTAAATTGACAATTAAAGCCACCTGAACTCAAAAATTAGACATTTTAAGACAGGCATCAGTCAAGACAGCATTTTTGTTGTTAATACCCTGATATAATGGTAACGATATATCATTTTCCTTGATATAAATTGTATAAATGTTGGATAAACGTTTGAGGTGCTTAGATCTTACCTCTCGCTGCGCTGTGTCAAGCTGCCACTCATTCAGCTCTCCGTCCGTCAGAGCGATAATGACGCTGGCCGTGGCTGCAGAATAATAAAAATTTATATTATTCAAGTTCTCTAAAACATGCATAAATGTAATGCTAGTAACCAGGGCGTTGGTGAAAGCTTACCTTGCTTCTCTTGATATATCTGCATATTAGCCTGCAATCGCAAAGAAGAAGAGTTAGTCAAGTTTAAAGTTACAGTGTGTAATATTAACGGAGTACTTTGGCGTCTTCTGAAAGTGAAAGTTCTAGATTTTTAACGCTCCCTTGACAACCACCTCCTGTTTGGAAATTTTACAGAAGCTACGGTGGCCTTCAAGGACAATCGGTTGATGAAATGCATAACAGCATATCATAAGTCTTTGATTGGATTGGCAAACTTGGGAGCCGTCTGGAAAATGTTGGTAAATCTTTAACTATACAACATTTTCATGAATTGAATTGAATTTTCGGCATTTCAAGCTTTATTAGATAGTACAGAGTAATGAGAAGGGGAGACAGAGAGAGAGGGGGGATGACCATGCAGTAAAGGTCCACGGATCGATTTGAACCGTGCCACTGCAACGAAGGCGGAGCCAATATGGTACGCGCTCTATCCACTACGCCCACGCCCAAGAACTGAACCATATTTAAGTGAACCTGGATGTTTTTGTTTTGCAGAGCCTCGCCTAAATCCTCTTTCTCAAAGCTCAGCAGTTTCAAGAAGCAGCAAGTCCCTCCTGACCTGAGCCACTCCTCATCATGATACCTGCTCTGTGTTATGCTGACTGGCTCAATTAAGGTGCAGTGTGTAATATGACATCATCAAGAAAGTTCTAGAATGCAACGCTCCCTGGGTAACCCCAACCCTTTTGAATAATAACAGAAGCTACAGTGGCCTTCAAGGACAAGAACAATTCTAAATTTTAAACAATGCACCTGATGACATTCCAACTATGACACTTTCAAGATGGCGGCACAAGGACTTGGTCCAAAATATGCAGAAATATGGACATAAATGAGACCCTTTCTAAGGGGAAAAAAATATTCAAAACATTTTTTTCAGCTAGTATGCACTAAATTAAATGTA
>CM047514.1:4839689-4842189 GCA_026122265.1 Ammodytes dubius | reverse complement strand
TTATTTCATTAGTGCGTATTGGCATCTTTGAGCAAAATACCCCCAAAAATGTTGCGCCGCACCTCCTATTCCCTTGGTCAGCAGCAACCTTTTCTAAGACATTTCCTGGGGGGTACAGAGATCCCTTGTGATCCCTGATAATGTAGGTTACAAATGTAGGCTGAGTGATAAAGCATATTACTGAAAAACAAAGCTAGATATTTGGAGTTGACATATGTACGTTATTTTGCCATTATTTTACTGGTCCGGCCCACTTGAGATCAGAGAGGCTGTATGTGGCCCTCGAACAAAAATTAGTTTGTCACCCCTGCTTTAGTGTGAGCGCTAGATTGTATCAGGCTGCCTACAGTAGATGCCGGAGAGAAGAATAGTTTTCACCGCTGTGGGGCAGCCGGCCAGCTGTGTCCTCAGGCGTCATCGCTCTGTAACTCTATCCATCCTGCTCCGCTCGCCCTGCCCACATCCCGTGAGTCAAAGCAAAGCAAAGCTACCTCAGTCAGTCTGTTTATGCCTCTCTCTCTGTCTCTCTCTCTCTCTCCCTCTCACACACACTCTCTCTCCGGCTCTCTCTCTCTCTGTGTGTTCTCTCTCTCTCTCTCTCTCTCTCCGTCTCTCTCTCTCTCTCTCTGTGTGTGTTTCTCTCTCTCTCTCTCTCCGTCTCTCTCTCTCTCTCTCTCTCTCTCTCTCTCTCTCTCTCTCTCTCTCTCTCTCTCTCTTTACACTTTGAACCGGACGAAAAGACAATGAAAAAAGAACGTGACCCCATCCATGCATGACCCACAATATTCCTCCTATAGACTCTATATACTTCATATACAATGCTTTCAAACTATGCGTAAAGACACATACACAAACTAACAAATTATGGTTATAAAATGTGTATGGACGTAGGCTATATTCTCCGCTATCTTATTAAGAACTGATGGCTATTGTGATGGCTACATAACAGTTGAATGATGATGCAGATGTGGACTTTCAGATGCACAAGCTTAAACTTTTTACATGGGTCACTTTTCTTTATAGCGCCGTTAGAAAAAAAAACATAAATGAAGTGGAGTCTGGGTCAACATTGGGGGGGAAATGGGTTAGAATGTTGTCATGCCCTTAAGACAACGACTCCGATATCTTAATTAGCCTACAGATTTAGGAATGTTTTTTTTGTGCCATCTGTGTATGAGTCTGTTTGTGTGTGAATGGGTGAATGTGGTAAGAAATTCAAAGCGCTTTGGGGCTGAGAAAATCGGCTAAAAAGCGCTAGATAAGTCAAGACCATTTACCATTTGTGATACATAAGGGTTGGGTTTTGCAAATTTTCCAGCAACAACTCTATATGTTATGGCTAGCCTACTTTAACGCTAAGAAACAGAAAACATAAGAGTTGAGAGTGCAGACTGATGAGTTTTGCCTGATGTGCATGCGCCGCGCTCCCAAACAACTGGTGGCGCGGGGCGGTCAGTCGGTCGCATGGCAATGCTTAGCGGAGGAGAAAGTAACCAAACAAAAAAAGAACCATAAATAACATATCGGGACACTCACTTGTCGAGAACAAAATAGAGGTCGAATGCGCCCTGACACGACCTCTCCTCCTCCTCCTCCTGTTCCCCCTCTTGTTCCTCCGCTTTCACCGACATTTCACAGAGGAAAAGAAGTCCCAGTAAAGCCAGTAAGGCGAGCAACATGCGCGTGCGTGTCCTCCTCGCCATCTTTCCCGGTGTTAACTGTTGACTGCTGTAGACGCTATAGGGTTTATAATCCAAGCGCTGGCAACTCGAGATCGTCACATTTTCCGCGTCTAAGTCAAGTTTGGAATCGACCGTGAGCGTCTAGCAAGTCTTTTTAGTCGTGCATTTAGCAGATAGGAGTGTCTACTTCTTGGTCGGGATTTTTTGCCGGGCTGTCCCGAGTAGAGTCTTGAGCACAGAGGGAGAGAGAGAGAGAGAGAGAGAGAGAGAAGAGAGAGAGAGAGAGAGAGAGAGAGAGGAGAGAGAGAGAGAGAGAGAGAGAGAGAGAGAGAGAGAGAGAGAGAGAGAGAGAGAGAGAGAGAGAGAGAGAGAGGAGAGAGGGGGGGGATTGAATCTAGGCAGGATGGAGGAGTGGAGCGACACCCGAGGAGATATAGAAAACTCCACTTTTACATAGAAAAAAAAGAAAGAAAAAGGAAAAAGTAGTCTAGTGACTAGTGAGGAAATCTCTGTCTGGGGTGGAATGACACAGAAATTACAACATGATGTTTGAAATCAAGCATGCATGGGCGTAGGGTTTATTTTCAGCGTTTTGGGGGGCATTAAAGCAATAGTGAGTAGTCTTTTCATATATTGGTAATAGTGAGTAGTCTTTTCATATTGTTGGTTATAATTATTATGGCAGCGTTTACAAACTGGTGTGTCCCCCCCCCTGACACTGGGGCAGGAGCTCAGAAAAAATCCTGAGAAGAGCCCAAGACATTTTACAGTTGTTGATTCTACTGCTAAGAAAAAAAACTTGGACGTAGCCTACAGCA
>CM047514.1:4797189-4837189 GCA_026122265.1 Ammodytes dubius | reverse complement strand
ATGCCTCGCGCTGTAATGTTGGTTGAATGTTGTTTGTGAATTTCTGTTATTTTATCTTTTTTAGATTTTTTTTAAAATGCACTTTGAGGACAATATCATTTTAATCTTGTTGTACATTGTGTAGGAAACTAAACCGTCTATTCTAAAATGTCATTAAATTATAAGATAATTTGAACCCTAAAGATTCAATAGGCAGTGAGCTTATATTTCTACGTTTTTCTCAAATATTATATAGGCTATAGCCTACTCAGAACTGGCATTGTCAGGTTGGCACCAGTCACATATAATACTTGCTGTGATAATTCTGTAGCCTATAATGCTATATAATGTAAACAACAATTTTAAGGATAAACACGTAAAGATCCGACACTTCCTATTGAGCAGTGAAGTAGGCTAAACACACACACAAAAAAAAACAATAATTACGTAATCTCCCAACGTTGATACTTTGCGTAAATGAGTAGAAAACATAGTGAACTTCTAACGGAGACAGTTGGGTTCAGCGGCAGATGGGGAAACAAAAGGAGAAACCGACTGAAACTAACTGAGACAAAGGACGTTAGGAATCACTTTGCATCGACACCGGCACCGGCTGCTCCAATCGGGGCACGCGTCAATTTAGCAGAAAAATAGGCTATAAAATTCAGTTGTATACATTTTTTTTCTTTCAATATAGCAAGGAACGCAATTCGGCGCGGGTAAGGGCATCTGAGTCCAACGGCAGCTAACGGCATGTCAGACCACTACAACCTACATTTGATTTAATAGGCGAATTAGTATAGGCCTATTCTTTACTGTGACATCACAGTAAGGGTTAGGATTAACAGGACAGCTGGGCCAAGGGAAGACTAAGGGAAGACTGAGGGAAGAAAAACCTCATTCATTATATTATAATAGTTATTTTATAATGATAGAACGCTGGTTCCGTATGGGTGAAGTATTCCTTTAAGTTAGGTTTCCCGATTTTACCCACATTTGGAACTAATAGCCTAATAGTAAACCATTCATAATAACCATGTTAACCCTATACTGTCTATTAGCTCCTTAACTAATGATAACTATTGTATTGTTTTTCAGTCTGACTATGGATCACTCTTTGATGCCTCGGTCTGTGTGGTCGGGAGACAGTAAAGTCCTGCAGCATCCCGCGGACCTTTTCACCAGCGTGGTGGTCACGCGCAGCATCCCCGCGGGCACGAGCTTCGGCCCGTGCGTGCTCCAGAACACTTTCTATGACACCATCGCCTTCATAGCGCTGAAGTCCAGCGACAAGACGAACAAATCCTACGTCTTCAGGGTGAGTTCAAGCACTCGTCAATTTTGTCGTTTTTTTTTTTTTGCTATTTTTCTAGTAGGTTATTTGACCACTCCAAATGTCCAGTGTCTCTCGTTTTGACTATTTATAGGCATATGTTTGAGTAGAATGAACATTTAGGTTTTATATTGTAAACTACTGACAACATTTCTATGAAATTCACAATAAGAATTGTGTCATTAAGAGCATTTCCATAGCCTAAATGTAGTGATGAAGATTTAAGAAAAATCCAGACTGGTCTCTTAATTTTTTTCTGAGCTGTATGTAGCCTAGATAATTATCGATATAGATTATTCCAGTATAAATAAAAGGTCCAAAATGTACAGTTACAGGTGTCAATTGTAGGCTACTAAACCTTGTCTGTGCTTCTGTAAATGACTATAGGCCTACAACAATGTCTAACGCATTATTTTAGATATTGCAAATGTTTTGTTGTAGTGATTGTATCAAAACAGTCTAACTTTTTAAAAAAACCTGTTGTAGCCTATACACAGTATGTGGTTTTCCAATGTTTTTGTTTGAGTAAAACATGTAAATTACCCTATTCACCTGCAGTGTCTCACCTTAAAAATATTGAATCTTATTCCCAATATATTACGCTGCCTAACTCATTTTTTGTTGTGGCAATTGTATCAGAACGAGCTAACATTTACAGACTTTTGTTATATTTCAAGTTTGAGTAAAACATCAATATATATATTTCCTCTCAACAGGTGGACCCCGAGGCCATGCGTAACTCTTCCTTGGTGTTGTCGTGGTTACGTCTGGTGGCGGCGGCCCGTAACCCGGGGGAACAGAACACCGAGGCGTTCCTTAAAGCCGGTCAGCTGTTTGTGCGCTCCGTACGGGACGTCCAGCCAGAGGAGGAACTGTTAGTGTGGTACGACCAGGAACTGTCTCATCTCCTGGGCTTCACTGACATGAGACGGGGGGCCAGCCAAGGTGAGGAGCAGCTCAAATACAATGTCATATTTAGGCTTTTGTGACCCTTAAGACCTACTTCACTGGTGGAAATATGAAGGTGTATTGAACCCCTGAGTTCCTATGTAGTGTAAATGTGAAAAAAATCTTCGAAATCGGTTCATCCTAGCCTGAGAAAAGGCAGAAAGAGTGTTTTATGGCCTCACTGTCTAACCCTACATTTGCCAGCCAAGGTGAGGAGGAGCAACATTTACCTTTAGTTTAAACAATGTCCTTAGAAACCTGTTAAGTAGCCTAGAGCACGCCATGTTAGTTGTTTATTTAATTTTGTCTTTTGTTTGTGTGTTCACTTTTACAGTTGTCTGTGTTCTTTAAAAAATAAATAAATCCCAAAAATAAAGTATAAATAAAAAGCAGAGGGAGAGCTCAATTACAAGGTCATAGGCCGATTTAGGCTTATGTGATTCGCCAAGAGTCATTATAAGCATCTGTATAGCATCTGTATTTGGGTGGGTAGGATACACTAGGAAAGGGGGACGACCAGTAACCACAAGGTCTCTGGTTGGATCCCCGGCACCGGACAGCAGGGTGTTACTTGTAAAACTAGTGGTGTCTGCTATTACATCTACAGTGCCCACCATCTCCACCATTGTGTCCTTGAGCAAGACACTTAACCCCAAAACTGCTCCAGGGGCGCTGTACTATGGCTGACCCTGCGCTCTGACCCCTCTGGAGTGTGGGAACTTGAGAGGGGATATGCAGAAAGACAAATTGAAATTTTTAAAGGCCCCCCCCCCCCCCCAAAAAAATCTATTACGATTATTATCTGTCCATGGTTCTCATTTTGAATTTTTTTCTGTGTGTCTTTTCCAGAGTTGAAATGCGGCCGCTGTGGGCAGGTCTTCAAGAACGAGTTTCCCTTCCTGTCCCACTGTCGCTTCCTGTGCGCTCAGGTGAAGGGCGACACCTGGAGTCAACGCGACGTTTACGAACAAAACAAGCTAGCAGCAGCGGCGGCCGAAATACGGAGGCCGCGACGCGTCACCGACTTCCACAACATCGCACGGGATTTGGAACACAAGAAATCACCTAGCAACACCAGCGGGACAAGTGCGGACGCAGTGATTTACCCCAAGAGACGGAAATACGAAGACACTCCTTGCGCTAAAGGGAGGAAGACGGTTCTGTTGGAAAAAACGAATATCTTAAACGATGACAATATATCCACGCCGCTAAATAAGGGACCGGACTACGAACTACTACAACAGGAAACAGGAAATGCTTCTTCTTCTTCTTCTTCTTCTTCTTCTTCTTCTTCTTCTGTGGGAAATTGAAAGCGGATAAGTCCTCCTCCAAACCGGATCATTTGGGATGTACTAAGAATTTCGCGGAAGAGACTTTTACGCACGAAAGAAAAATGGAGGCACGCTCGAAGGAGGAGGAGGAGGAGTCAGCAGCCGAGAGCTCGAGTGCTAGTAGCGCCAGTCGTAGCAACAGTAGTGCTTTTTCATTGGTCCGTTCTGGCAGCCATGGCGACCAGAAAAGCGCATTCTGCAAACCCAGTAAAAGAACTTCTCCCATGCAGCTTAGCAACCCACCAACCGCCACCGCCGCCCTTCCATCTAGACACATAGACGACATGCAAGCTGTTTTGGGATACAACAATCTAATGGCGTCTAATATCTTAAGCGCAGAATTACAACAGCAGCAACAAAGTGTGACAGTGCCGTCCCAAGTGGCATTAAACAACCATTACCATTATGCACCACAACACTGGTCCAGGAACATCGGGGTACAATTGCAAACCGCGGTGCCCAACACACCGTCACCACTAGCCATACTTCCGCCCACGTTCAATTCCTTCGGCGTGTCCGTGCAGAACTGGTGCGCCAAATGCAACCTGTCCTTTCGCATGACGTCGGATCTGGTGTTCCACATGCGCTCGCACCACAAGAAGGAGTTCGCGGTCGAGTCCCAAGTGAGGAAGAGGAGAGAGGAGAAGCTCACGTGTCCCATTTGCCACGAGTACTTCCGAGAGAGGCACCACCTTTCCAGACACATGACGTCGCATAATTGATTTTAAAAAAAAAGGACAAAAAACTGGACAGAAAATGTTATTTATTGCCTAAAATGATGCTCGTATTTTAAAGCTGCAGTGTGTGATTTTAAAGGTGTGTTTTGGCATCATCTAGTGGTGAGATTCTAGATGTCAACACTCCCTTGGTAACCTCCAATTTTGGGATTATTAACAGAAGCTACGGTGGCCTTCAAGAACAAGAAGCTATAGTTACTAAAGATGGCATCATCCACCACTGCCTCAAGTCTTTCCACAATATCAAGTGATGAGGTGAAGATGTATTTAGTTATTCATTCTATAGTACTTCTTCTTCTTGGTCTTCCAACAAGTGCATTTCCCCAGGACGCCCACCATATATAAAAATGCTCAAATGTAGATATAAAAGGCTCATTCTAAACATAATGATGAATATTATATTACATTTTTTACCAAGGCTGTACTGATAAAAGGCCAATAAAGTCTACACACTGCACCTTTAACTGGTTGTAGACTCCATATTCACAGCAAGACTTTCGGTGTGTAACAGTGAATGTAGGTATAGCTGTAAAGATAAAAAAAAAGAAGAAGAAAGCAAATTGGACACTCATGGCCACCGTAGCCTCTCCACTAGATGGCAATAGAGCTATGTGTTAACAAGTTGATCTCATTGCAGTTTGCTTGTCTGTCCATTTAGCCCTGCTGTGTGTGTGTGTGTGTGTGTGTGTGTGTGTGTGTATGTGTGTGTGCGTGCGTGCGAGCGAGTGAGTGAGTGAGTGAGTGAGTGAGTGCGTGTGTGTGTGTGAGTGAGTGAGTGAGTGTGTGCGTGTGTGTGTGCGTGCGTGCGTGCGTATATGTGTGTGTGTGTGTGTGTGCTTTAGGTTGATGGTTATTTTGTGCCTTATATGGAACAGCTCATGATTGTCATAAATATCTCGAGGCATCCCAGTCTTATTTATCAGCTTTTCTCTTGTGTTCCTATATATGCTCTGATTTGTATGAGTGTGTTTTGCACAATATTGTTTTTTGAAATCTAAAAAGTATGGAAATGAAACAGACTTGTTGAGTATTTTTCTTCCACTATGATTTTGGTTCAAAATCAGAGGGTGTAAGTGTCTGTTTTTTCCAACAGGTGGCGACTGAGACCTATTCTCTCGTTGCAGACACTGCATGTGAACAGGGGTAAAATCTTTCATAAATGTTTGAATAAATAGGATATACAAATTTGGCAATATCTAACTATCCATCAATAGGTTATACTAATATCTGCATCTAATATGAACAGGTCATAAAAACAAATTTTCTGCATGTTTTTAAGAATAAAATGTATCATACAATTGGATAATTGACAACATATGAACAAATCCTTCTGTAATAACCTTCCCGACAGTGCTTAGAATGATTCTGGAAAGTTTAGTTGATGTAAGTGTTTTAGACTTTGAGATCTTCAGTTTGTAATATTGTAAGTACTACAGTGTGTCGCCATAAAAACATTTTCTTGAAGAGAGAAAAGTGCATTAATCAAAACATTTCAACTGAAACTAAACAAGGCAGATTTCTGATCAAATTCATTTTTAATACGTTCCATGGTTATCCTTCATCTAAAGACCTTATAACCACTTGTGCCAATGAGCCAAGTTATTATATTTTGTTGAGATAACTAATCATTCATATATATTGTACGTTCAAGTTTAAAGTTCTACATAGTTACTAAGAAGTCCAAAATGTAAAAGTTGTGTCAACTTATTATTATTTTGTTCAGAAAGTTTTTCAGACAATCAAAATCCATTTGAATCCGTTTCTTGGTTATCGTTCATCTACAGACCTGGATGGGGTCCACACACACAAACCCAGTGCTGTGAGTTTTGGGGTTTTTTATGTTTCACACATGGACTTAAAGAGCCGTCTCTGTTGCAGGTAAATGAGGCGTTCAGGAGAGCCGGGGTTCATGGGAAAGTCAAGACTCGACCATGTTCACTCACTCACTGTGACATTAGCAGCAATATAATCTCTCCCACACACACACACACAGGCACACACACACACACACACACACACACATGCACAGGCACAGGCACATGCACACACACATACACAAACTCCTGTTATCAACTTTTATTTGAGTATCATCCAATTGCATTTTGCAAACCAACATTCTTTTTTTTTAAGATATTTTTTTGGCATTTTTTTTTAATGCTTTATTGATAGTGTAGAGACAGAGTTGAAATGGGGCAGAGAGGGGAGTGACAGGCAGAGAATGACCGCGGGCTGGAATCGAACCCGGGTCCGCTGCTGGCCGAGGCCCATGGGGGGGGACGCCCTACCAACTGAGCTATAAGGGCGCCCCCGCAAACCAACATTCTTAAGTAGACAGTATAGATACAATTAAAATGTAATTTGGAACGCACGGGAACGGGACAGGTAAAGCATCGCTGATTTTGACAAAAAGGGATTTTGACAACAAGCGTTCTCCAGAATCACTGACCTTTAATGGGTTTAGATCTGGCTCTGCTTGTGATGATGAATGATCAATTGTAGACCATCAGATCCCTCATATCTATTATTACTGGGACTGAAACCTACACAACACATGAAATCTGCACACAAAAGGTTGCAGCATGTTCCTAATCCTTTCGTGAATCTTTTTAAGAACCATTTATTCACAGACTGAAATGGCACTTCCTTCTTGGCCGAATCAAAAGTTCCAAAAGTTCATTGGAAACAATTAAAAAACTTATTTTTTTCAATTTCTTTCGGGGGAAAATAGTGAATTTATAAAAAATAAAATAGCCTCTATACCAAGTGGTCCACATGATTGAATGGGTGATTAAGAATCGGTACAATGTCACTCTATTAAAAGCTACATCCTAATGAATACAACTAATAGCCCTCGGGCTTAGTAGCTTAGTAACCATGTGAGGGGGAAAAGAACCATTTCAGTTGGAACACAGAACTCCTCTGTTGTCTAATAATGGCGGTATAGCTCTCCGTTAATTGAACAGTCATCATGTGGAAAAACAAATATTGTTCTTGGTTCTGCTCTCGACTCGGTTGAGTTTTTTTTTTTTTGGCTTTTCAAGACACGGGCGGCCAGGCCAAGCTAGTCTGAACACAAGACTATGGACTATACTGTGGGTTTTTTCTCGGCCTGAAATTGGCCCTACACAAGACATGAAATCTGCACACACACACACGCACGCAAGCACGCACGCACACACACACATAAACACACACACACACACACACACACACACACACACACACGCGACAACACACACACACACACACACACACACACCACACGCACAACACACACACACACACACACACACACACACACACACACACACACACACACACACACACACACCACACACACACACACACACACACACACACACACACACACACACACACACACACACACAACACACACACACACCAACCCCCTTACAATGGTAAGTACTCTCCTGTGACTTTGATTGTGGTTGACACAGGGTTCACCATGTAATAGCAGCGCAGACCGAACCGTGCAGCCCGGGACTGTTAAAAAGCAATAAGGAAATGAGGGGGGGGGGGGGGGGGGGATCCAACCTGGATATGTTCCTTATACAATTGAATTCACATCGGGCCCGTTTGTGGTCTATATACTTTGAAGCTAAAACGTTTATCAATGAAAACATGATTTGTAATAGGCCCTAATTTCAGCCATAATCATAATTTAAAATGGAGGTGAGGTTAGAGCCCATAAAGGATGCGTTTGTTGAAAGTTTTTTTTTAGCTTGTTGAGCGCCAAGAATGAATCATACATTCAGTATGTGAGACAATGCTCCCTGAGGTCGTCAAATACGGATAAAAGAAAATATATTTAGGGTTGTGATACTGTTTATCATCTCATCGTTACATGTCACAGCAGCGCACTAGATATTTTAGTTTAGTTTAGTTTAGTTTTTAGCCAACTTACAATCTTACATTTGAAGGGAAACTGTCTACATTTGAACCAACTAATTATATTTTGTTGAGTTAACTTATCATTCATATGTAATGTAACTTCGAGTTATGAGTTCAACATACTACTAGAATGTTTTTCAGACAGTTTTAACAGTTTTTAATGTTAAAATAAACATTTTGACGGACCGTCTAAGTATGTATAACTCAAATGTAAAGTTTCTACACTTATGAAAGATGCATTTTCAATACATGTGAAAGATAAGTTTTCTCCACAAAATATAATGAGTTGGCTCAAATGTTTTCCTAAAAATATAAGAATTAGAGTTCTAGCCTCAAAACTAAAACAATCTGGTGAAGACAGATGCCTTGAACTTTTGAGTTTTCTTTACTTTTTTAGATTTTCATGCCGTGCACCATTGCAGGCACTCAGCCCAAAAGCAAAAGCAGATATAGCATTATGCTTATTACAATAAACAGTATGGGATCAATCTTATGCCCCCTTTCAAGTGTCTCTGTGCCTGTCTGTCTGTCTGTCTGTCTGTCTGTCTGTCTGTCTGTCTGTCTGCCTGTCTGTCTGTCTGTCTGCCTGTCTGTCTGTCCGTCTGTCTGTCTGTCTGTGGGCAAGCTTCAGAGCATTGTACTGTTTACAGATGTGGAATTCTGTTCCAACGTCTAGGCTCAAAACCACCGCAGAGTGATGAGTTAATAATCAAAAGGTTCCCGTTGTCAGGCCCCTGTCAGCTTGAGACAGAGTTTAGGGGCACTGGGGGGGCCCCCTCTTCCTCACATGGGCCCCCCCCTCTTCCTTATGTGAATTAATGTGTCAAGCTGTTCAGTTAAAAGGGGGTTGAGATGTTGAGATGTTGAGATCATCTGTCTGTAAGCATCTCTTTGAAAAAAAAAGTCTATTTTAAAAATCCCCAAGAAGAGCCCAAGAAATGTTTCAGTTGTTGATTCTACTGCTGAGAAAAAAAACCTGGACGTACAGCAGAAGGTATAAAATCCATACGCCATCACTGAAGGCTTTACCTCATGTAGATGCACCGGCAGTGTTGTTGTAATTACTCATGTAAATACTCATGTGAGCGACAGAAGTTACGCACTATAACTTTAAACGTAATAGAAAAATCACAACTGTATGAAAAAAAAGAAATATTCCAGCAAGAAAAAATTGGATTAAATTACTTTTTTTTATTTTCTACCTTATAGAAGGCTAACTTTTCATAATTTAAACATACAAAATAACAACAACATCTCTTCTAATATATAGTAATACACAAACCTAGTAACCATGACACATTTTTTTTTTTTAACTAAGTTTCACATTCATAATAGAAAAATATTTCTGCTTTCATTATAACATTCTTGAAGTGTTCGGGGGGAAGGGGAAGGGGGGGTGGGGGGTTGGCGGGTGTGAATTAACTCCAGATGTGTCTCAACAATCCATTTTCGGACATTTCCCTTTGAAAGATATTCAGAGCTGAGCACAATGTACAATAACCTTATTGTGTTGGAAACAAATGAGCGTTGCATGTTCTGTATGTACAATGTGGAGTATTGGTTTAAAGGTGGAGTCAGTGATTCTGGAGAACGCTTGTTGACAAAATCACTTTTTGTCAAAATCAGTGAATATCTCCTCACAATCCGCTACCTGTCCTTACTGTGTGTGTGCACGGAAATAAAAATCTAGTGTTAATACAGAATTTATAGAGCCTGGGCTGTGTGTTAACCCTGGATTTCTGTTATAGACGCAGACAGACAGGTAGCGGATTGTGAGGAGATATTCACTGATTTCACTGAACAAGCATTCTCCAGACTCACTGACTCCACCTTTAGAAAGTAACAACAGCTGTACACAGTATGTGGAAATGTAGAAATAGGTTTCATAATCTCTGTCATCTGCTGTGTGTGTGTGTGTGTGTGTGTGTGTGTGTGTGTGTATGTGTGTGTGTGTCTGTCTCTGTCTGTCTGTGCGTGTTTGTGTATATGTATATGTGTGTGTGTGTGTGTCTCTGTGTGTGTGTGTGTCTGTGTGTGTTTGTGTGTGTGTGTGTCTCTCTGTCTGTCTGTCTGTAGTTTCTGTCTTTGTGCTGCCCGACGACACACTGATAAAGTCCTTTGTTTAAACCCTTTGCGTTCAAAGAAAACATGAACACAAACTCTGCGGGTACATTCTGAGATAAAACGAAGAAAACATCCTTTGAAATACTGCTGTCCATAGAATCCTCAATATTATCTCACACGCAGAATCAAAACAAACAAACCGGGCTCTTAGGACATGTAGAGTGAGCCCTGTTTTTACATGTGTGTGCCTCTGTTCCTCTTGCCAAAAAGATGCCAGATTGCGTCCCTGTGTTCCAGTCCCCATACTTCCCTTGCTATTTAGTATGGTAGAAAAAGATTTAGGATTGTCCCAATACATGTGGTCAGATGCAGAATGCTGAAAAATACCCGGATGCCCTACTACATCCGGTTGTGATTTTTAGTGTTGAAATCAGCAGCTGTTTTGGGGCGATTCTGACCCACAATCCACTGCACACCGGAAGTTACACCAAGTCACATCGACGGAGCCTCTGTATGAAAACAAAGTAGCGATGCGACGGATATATAGGAAAGAGGCAAGTTCATGGCGCCATGTTATGATGAAATAAATAAGTAAAATATGTCCCAAATTGTAGCATACGGTATGCTAACTACATACTTTTTATGATCAGCTGTAGTATGTAGAATAGTGAAAGAGAACATTTGCGATTTGGAACGCAGCCCCTTCAAGTCTGCTGAAGAGATGGAAGTGATGTCTATACAGTCTTGCGTCCTTCGAGAAAAAACGAAATTCCCAAAGTTAAAAGTTTCTCGGTATCAAGAGCAAACCACTATACAAACAGAGGTATGGAACTGTCTCCAATAGTCTTTGTTTTTGTGCCCCTGTGACCCCCCCCTCCATTGCCTATCTACATGAGCAGGACTGGACGGACATATTGGGGTAAACTTTCAGCACCGGGTTCCTAGATTCGTCGCGGTAGAGAACAGCCAAAGGATTCATCTTTTCGGGGACGCAGCACGGCTCGGGAACCCCGGGAATGATGCCCACGGCTCGGACTATGCTCTGGATGGTGGCGTGGTTAGACGGTCTCGTTACCTGGGAACATTTGAGAGGAGGAGAGGGATATAAGAGGAGAACATTATTATTTTTTTGGCATTTTTATGCTTTATTGATAGTGTAGAGACAGAGGTGAAACGGGGCAGAGAGGGGAGTGACATGCAGAGAACGACCGCGGGTGGGAATCGAACCCGGGTCTGCTGCTGGGCCCGGCCCGGGAGGAGAACATTATTAAAGAGAAAAGATCAACACATTATATTTACAGACATTATTAATGCCAAATAAATTGATCTAGAGTTACATAAGGCTTTTGTACACTAAGCGGTAAAGTTCAGTTGGGTATGGTACAGAATGCAATTATTTATGTGAACATTGTCAAAAGTTGTGAAGGGTCAAGAGGGTGGAGGTACACACTGCAGTCCATTGATTTGCAACAGGGGGATTAAAGGTGGAGTCAGGGATTCTGGAGAACGCTTGTTGTCAAAATCAGTGAATATCTCCTCAGCGAAACACACACCGCACGGAAAGGTAGTGGATTGTGAGGAGAGATTCACTGATTTTTACAGAAATTTTCTCCAGAATCGCTGACTCCACCTTTAAAATGACAAGCACTATATCCGTTGTGTGTAGTCTCCTAGGCAATAGAGAAGAATCTTGTGTTTCAAGAAAATGTTGATGTCACGATTCTTACGTCCGAAATATATGCCACCTACGAAGTAAGTAAGGGTACTGTTGGTAGTGGAAATGCAAGCCAGATCTAGTTTCACCTAACCATACCAAAGTGAACTGTACCACTCAGTGAAAATCAGGCTTTTGAGTGTTCCTACCTTTTGCATGGGGAACCCACACGTGCCGGCGCAGTAGAAAGCTTCGAAGGCCTTTGGCGCTATGACCCACTCGCTCCAGCCGATGTCTGCGAAGTCGACTCTCAGGTTCCTCCTAGAGCAGCCCCTCTGCTGCGTCTCCGCCCACTGCCTGCGCCGCGCTGCACGCATTGTCTGCTCGTCAAAACGCAGCAGAGGAGACTGAGACCCAGCGCTTAATTTGGGCTTTTTTGCGTCCTTTCCCTCGTTTCGACGTTCCTGCTTTCGACTTGTGTCCTTGTGATTTTTCGAGCTTGAATCGTGTGATGGTGTTCCTTCGCCATTTTGTTTGAGAGCCGGGAATTCTTCTTTATCGTGCGGCGCTAAGACCAGCTTTTGTCCGTCGGGTACTGATGACGTGCGACTATTTCTGTGGTTTTTAACAGTCGTATCACCAACTTTGATCGTTGTACCGTCTCCCTCTATGAAAACCAAACGTTCTTCTTTGTCGTGAGCTGCTTTCACTTGCTCCACACCTTTGTCTTCGTGGCTTTTTTGCTTCTTAAAATTCTTCCCCGATTTAGGAATTTTGGGTTTGAGCGCGAGGTACCAAGTGCTCTCCCAAACCTCCTCCTTCTTGTACACACCTGGCCCGTAGTAGTCCACCTCAGGTAATTCATTGCTCTGAATACTATCCGCTTGCGTAGCTACATCCCTCCTAGAACGTCCTTTCGAGGTGCTATGCTGCCTCCTCTCCCCTGCTTCACTGAACGGGTCATATCTCTGAAGGCTTGCGGCTACGCTATTGGGCTCGTCCAATGCTACGTCATTAGCGTACAGTATCAAGTAAGGCGTTTCTCCGGAAGCGAAAAAAAATACCAAGGACTCCTCCGATTGATCTGATTGGTCTATTTCGAGTGACAGCGCGTCATGACCCTTGTCCCGCGCCTCCTTGATGACCTGGGTTAAGTCTTTCAACTGCCACGCCCCTCTCCTGTGGGGGTTAAAAGTCACGTTGCCTAGCAGCGGTCCCATTGACCCAAATTCAACCCCTGACCCCTGTGGGACAGAGCGAAGCAGCAAGTTGATGGACAGAGCGGGAGGGTGGATGATAGAGGGTTGAATACAGGGCGGAGGTGGAGGGCTGTTTTTGAAGCTTTTTTTGAAGGTTTTTTTGAAGTTTTTACAGAGGAACCAGGGTTTGGGATGCGGCCGGCGCTGGAGCAGGAAATGGAACGTGGCCGAGATGATGACCTCGGAGTCGGCGAGGGTCGTCAGGTTTAGTCTGTAAACCGTCCGTCTGTCAGAGGAATCTGTGGAGAGACAAGACGGGGCAAGTTAGGAAAGTGAATACAACCTTTTCATAACCACAGAAGAAGAAAGATTTACACTTTTTATCTCAATATTAGTTTATGTCAACACTCTGAACCAAAAAATCTCAACTCCTTAAGCGGTCACATCTCAACTAAACGTTCCATAATCCTTCTTAGCACTATTCTGAAAGTTATTATAAAAGGAAATATGTTGTTCATAATCTGATTGATCCAAAATCTTTTCTTAAAAAAACTTTGGACCCTAATATGTTGAGAACATTATAGAAAGATTTTAACTTTGGCTTCATCCAACATGTTTATTTTTAAAAAGACGCAAATGTACGCAGAATTAGTTAGATATTGCCAAATGTGCAAAAAGTTATTCACACATTTCTCAAAAATTGTTATACATAAAAGCTGTAATGTTAATACTCAACATGCAAAGTTTCATGATGATATCTATAAGTATATTGTTTTACCCTTTTCACCTGGCCTGTGTCTGCGTCTCGCCTTAAAATCTTAGGAAGTGTCAAAATGTAACTATTAAACACCTTTTCCTTCAGTCTGTGTAACATGCCTGTGTAGTTAGCTGGCAGTGGCACACTTTCTATGGCTGTATTTGCACAAGTTACCCTTAAGAGAGACCACACTCTTGGGATATTACTGGTTAAGTTTTCGTGTGTGTGTGTGTGTGTGTGTGTGTGTGTGTGTGTGTGTGTGTGTGTGTGTGTGTATGTGTGTGTGTGTCTGTGTGTGAGTGTGTGTGTGTGTGTGTGTGTGTGTATGTGTGTGTGTGTGTGCGTGTGTGAGTGTGAGTGTGTGTGAGCGAACTGAGAGCGAACATATTCACGATTAACATTAACGTCCAACAGCGGAGTTATTGTCCATTGTGTGTAAAAAGTTCAACGGAAGTATAGGCTATACATACCGGCTCAAGAGATATACATTACCTTTGGATCCAGCCTGCATATGGTAGTGCTTTACCCCCCCTTTAAAAAATCCCTAATACAGCCCTGCACTGTCTACCCCCAGACACCAAGACATAATCAAGTGTTTTAACAGATCTAACATTGTTGTGAAAAGTGCCTTACATCTCTCCTTGTATTACAGCCAGGCCCTCCGCAGTAAAAATACCCACGTGTTATGATATGCCATTGGAGCGCTATGCGGGGATATAAATGTCTATGAGTTGTGTTTATAAAAACGTGGAACGACTGTGCTGTAAGCCCTACTGACTCCATCCGAGGACATGGGGGGAGTCACACACACACACACACACGCACACACACGCACGCACGCACACACACACACACACACACGCACACACACCACGCACACACAGAAAAATACAAGTCCCGTAGCCACAACACGAACACACAATACTCAGTGGTGGGACAGTAACTAGTACATTTTTACTTTTGAGTACTGAACTTAAAGGAGATTTTTTAAATATTTGTACTTTGTTCGAGTGTCTGCTTTTATGAATGACTTCCACTCCACTACATTTCGAAAGATAAAAATTATACCACAACATTTTAGGAAGCTTGTGTGAGTACTCATTACTTTCAGGTTAAGCATACAGTAGCCTTGAAGTCAGCTGTTGATCTTTCAATTCATAAAATACAACTGGCCACACGAAACTTTCGAATGTTGTCACAAATTGATTGTAAGTTCATGCGATGAGCAATGATTAAGATGTCATTTTATTTTGTAACATTTGAATTTGAGCAAAATATATGTCACTTCACTTCTAAATTTGATCCCTTTATCATGGTCTAACCCGAGTCCTGCCTATAATGCCTATATATCTAGCAAAACTATACTCTACACTTTCTACTTTTGAATACTTAAGTATTTCTAAAAGCTAATACAGGTACTTTGACTTGAGAAAAAAACAATTGACTTGGCAACTTTCACTTTGTAGTTCAGTAATATTTGACCCGGAGAATCTAAACTTTGATTTAAAGGTGAAGTCAGTGATTCTGGAGAATGTAGCAGTGCAATGTTGTAGCAGATCATGAGGAGATATTCACTGATTTGGACAAAAAAGTGATTTTGACAACAAGCGTTCTCCAGAATCACTGACTCTACTTAAAGGCCTACTTCACCGGTTGGAATATGAAGGTGTATTGAACTTGGAGATCCTATTGTCTAACCCTACATTTCTCTTTCTGTGACATCACAGAAAGAGAAATGTAGGGTTAGACAGTGAGACCATAACACACTCCTTCTGCCTTTTCTCAGGCTAGGATGATCCGATTTTTTTTGCACATTTATACTAAATAGGATCTCCAAGTTCAATACACCTTCATATTCCAACCGGTGAAGTAGGCCTTTAAGTACTAGGGTTGAGTACATTGTCCACCACTGACAATACACTATAAGCTGAGGAGGTTGTACCGTGTTGAATGCTGGGTATGTATGGCATTGGCCTCTATAGCTCGCAGGGGAAAATCGCATGCATTTTTTTGGGCTGCATTTTGTGTGTCTAGTCCGTGGTAATTGATCAGATGGGGCACAGCTGCTTGTAGCCACAAACAAACACACACTGACTGGTGCCCACAGCGTCCCCCCCCCCCCCCCCCGAAATCATTTAAATGCATTCTCAGACTGTTCCAAAACAATCCTTCCTATTTAGAGCGTCTGGCCCGGGACATGCATCCAGCCACCAACTGCCTATGAACTTTTAATATCCATCCATGGGAGATAATCCAGGAAGCTTGGTGAATTCTTCTAATAGCTATTGTTCTGGGAGGATCATTGGTTGTCTATATTAATGGCCAGTGCTGGAGGAAGTATTCAAGTCATTTACTTAAAGATATAGTGCGTAACTTTCTATAAATACATTTTGGTTACATTCAAGCCATCGCCAAATGAGTTGATACAAAGTTGATTAAGCCTATCAGCTCCACAAAACCCTCTCTGTATTTCTCAGTATGGCAGCGTTTACAAACTGGTGTTGCCCCCTGACACTGGTGCAGGAGCTCAAGAAAAATCTCCCAAGAAGAGCCCAAGAAATGTTTCAGTTGTTGATTCTACTGCTAAGAAAAAAAACCTGGACGTACAGCAGAAGGTATAAAATCCATGAGCCATCACTGAAGGCTTTACCTCATGTAGATGCACCGACAGTGTTGTTGTAATTACTCAGAATTCCTCATGGGGGCGACAGAAGTTACTCACTATAACTTTAATGAAGTAAAGTAAAAAATACTCAATACAGATGTGACTGTTCAACTTGATTATTACTCATGCATTATGGGAAAATCTTAATTTGTAAGTAACTAGATATTTAAATGATCAGATAAATAGTGGAGTAAGAAGTATAAAGCACTTTCAAGTAAAGTGCACTTGCCTCCAACTTGTACTTAAGTTCAGTAGGCTACTTGAGTTCATGTACTATGTTAAATTCCACCTCTCCTAATGGCTCATAGGTACATTTTTCAGCGTTTTGCACATTAGCCCCCCCCCCATGTGTGTGTGTGGGGGGTGGGGGGGTACCTTATCGTTTGCGTATTATAATCAGGTTAATCAATGCAATATCACTCTCTCTCTCTCTCTCTCTCTCTCTCTCTCTCTCTCTCTCTCTCTCTCTCTCTCTCTCTCTCTCTCTCTCTCACACACACACACACACACACACACACACACACACACACACACACACACACACACACACACACATTCTTGTCTTTCCCAATTGTGGGGTCCACACAGTATTCCCCCCATTGTGGGGTCCACCCTTTCCAGTGCTCCTACAGCTCTGTAAAAAATCAGGGAAGCTAAAAAAAAAATCTTTTTAATTACCAGCACTTCAAATTTAAAGATTTCCAAACTTTTTCCAAAAAGTTTTTTGCCCAATTATGGGGTCCGGTTTCTAGCATAAAGACCTTGTGAGGTCCAATTGTACACACACATATTACTAGCACAAAAACGTTGTGAGGTCCACTTGTACACACATATTTCTAGTCTTTATATCTTCACGAGGCTCAAAGAAACTAGCAGAAGACATTAGTAATTTCCATTGTTTCAATTTTATTCTCAAAGAATAACATTTTTTTGGTTGAACTCCTGAACAAAACCAACTGACGAGTCGTTGAACACAAAAGTGAGCTAAGTTAGCTTCCTTAGCTTGTTCTTATATTTTAAAGCTATGTTTTTGCTGTTTTCACTAAAAGACGAAATAAACACTTGAAGATAATAAGCTTGAAGATAATACTCGGGAGTTGGGTTAGTGGTGCAGTGGTTACTGGTTTGATGGTGTAGTGAAGTGTCAATTTGAAATGTGTTTTGAGAATAAAGTTCGGATAAACATGTCTCAAAAGAAAAAAATAACAAAAGGTTAAACGTTTTCCCACCATGACATTCAGGGAAAGGTGGATAAGAGCGAAAACAACTGTTCACTGAAGTTTCCGTCTCATGGCAGAGATTCGATTTTTTATGAAATATTTGACGGCTTTCCAGTCTCTGGTTTCAAGGACTTCTGATTCTGCAGCAATGCAACTTTCACAGTCACGTTTACCTGGTACTTGGTTCCTTCTGATAAACTTCCCCAGATGCCTTTCCACTGCAGCACTTTCCTCTTGTGTCCAGCTTCGCTTTTTTACAGTTTTTTTGCCTAATGAGACAGAGTGCATTTTAATTATCAGATCATTACAGCAACATGTATGTTTTCTGGATTTAATGCTAATATACTGGTTAAGAAGCCACAGCGACTACAGGATCAACAACACAACTACTGCATGGAGATGGAAAGGAGTAAGATAGATGTGGTCAGAAGGTTTGGCCTAATCAGTGAGATAGAGCTATTTCAGAAGAGAGGAACATGGATCGTCCTGTGTGAATTCACCATACGAAAGTTCACATGAGACATTTACTTTGCCATTTCTATTCTGCACTGTAGTCTACACAATTGGTGCATTTATAGGGTTGCCTGATTCATATACAATCTGGTTTTACATAGGACAAATCGTACCCACTGAACTACATAAGGATGGAAGCACTCATCATTTTGTTATATTTTATTTTATTTGTTAATATGGGCCTGTTTTCGGTGTCTTGTTGCACTTGGCTGGCTCAAATCATAGACGGAGATTAATGTCAATAATGACGTTTAACAAATATTTGTCTCCTATCTGCAAACAAAAGTTAGCAATAGGGTTCCGCAGTGTTTTGTGCGAATCTGACGACACGACAGTGAGCCATCCTTATTGAAAAGGTGATAAGGGACCTAAAGGATGAAAAAAGGCGCACTGACCCACAATTGGATCCAAATTGTGTGCTCTGAGCTCACCTCTCTTTCTTGCAGACTCTCTTCCTTCCGCCTCTGTCTCACAGGCATCTAGGTGAAGACAATACATAATTCAGTAAAGCTAAACAGATATTGATTTAAAATATTAAGTAGCTGTGAGTTGACTGTATTAGGATATTGATAATAGAGAACTTGTAACTTATTGAGCAGCACTGTCTCCGGATGATGTGCCATCCAATGTATGACTTCAAAGTCTTATAATTATGTAATTTGAAGCATATACAGGTATGGTGCATGTCACAGTATATTAACATTCCTTAAACTTGTTGTTCTACTTTAAGAAAGTGTATTGTGCAAACTAAAACCTTTTTCTCTACTCTAGAAACAACACTTCTGTGAAATACAATAAAACCAAGCCATGCAAAGTGAAAATAAAAACGGATTTATAGTGCAGTTAGAGTAAAGGCAGGGCAGGATGTATCTGTAAATCAACCATAACACAATTTAATAAAATCAAGGGTAACAAACTTTGTCGACAGGCTCTTCTATATTTCTGTAAGAGCAAGATATAAAATGTTATGGACATTACAACGAGACACTAAGGGAACTCGGATTAGTCCGCCGGCCTGCGATCACACCGGACTCGACTGCTACCCCTCCCCTGAAAAGGAGGCGTCACAAGCAGTGTGCAAGGAAACAGAATAGGGGCAAGCACGCATGTATCCGGGCTAGGCTAGCAGCTAGTCCAACCCGCCCAGCCATACCCTCCATCATCCTGGCTAATGTACGATCCTTGGACCACAAAATGGATCATATACAACTGCTGAGATCAGTGTATCGGACAGTAAATAACTGCTGTGTGCTTGTTTTCACTGAAACATGGCTTAATGATAACACCCCCGACTCCGCTGTACAACTGGAGCAGCTAACATACAATCGAGCATACAGAGCCCTCATAAATGGGGATAATAATAATTGCTATTATTCCTCTTTTTTTTTTTACAGTCTTCAATATCAAGTAATCTTCGGGGTTTAATAAAGTTTAATCAATCAATAACTCAAAACCAAATAAAGAACAATGAGATGCACATACCTTCCTTCTCCTGTAAACAGTCCATGTCTTCTTCTGAACCCTCCATCTCCTGTGAACTCTTCTGCGAACACTCTATAGCAGCAGTCTCACCCCGTCTACAGCTCTTTGGACAGCCTAAGGAGTAGCCGCAGCAAAAGACAACAGCAGCCCAGAAATTAAAAGGAGAGGTTCAGCAAATCTGTTCTGTCTGTGGCTACCAGACTCTAACACACATGTAGCTCCAGAACTTTGCACTTCACTGATTTATACATGTCTGCTATCTTTTAAGTGTGTTCTTAACTTGTCTTTTTATAAAAATTTAAAGAAAAATCTTGTGTGACAATCTTCAATATCAAATTATATTAGGGGTTTAATAAAGTTGAAATCAATTAATCAATCAATAACTCAAAACTAAATACAGAACAATGAGATGCACATACCTTCCTTCTCCTGTGATCCGTCCATGTCTTCCTCTGAACCCTCCATCTCCTGTGAACTCTTCTGCAAACACTCTATAGCAGCTGTCTCACCCCGTCTACAGCTCTTTGGACAGCCTAAGGAGTAGCCGCAGCAAAAGACAACAGCAGCCCAGAAATTAAAAGGAGAGGTTCAGCAAGTCTGTTCTGTCTGTGGCTACCAGACTCTAACACACATGTAGCTCCAGAACTTTGCACTTCACTGATTTATACATGTCTGCTATCTTTTAAGTGTGTTCTTAACTTGTCTTTTTATAAAAATTTAAGGAAAAATCTTGTGTGACAATCTTCAATATCAAATTATCTTAGGGGTTTAATAAAGTTGAAATCAATTAATCAATCAATAACTCAAAACTAAATACAGAACAATGAGATGCACATACCTTCCTTCTCCTGTGATCCGTCCATGTCTTCCTCTGAACCCTCCATCTCCTCTGAACTCTTCTGCGAACACTCTATATCAACAGTCTCTAAAATGATAGACAGAAAATGTGTTATACATAATTTGTAATCGACCACAAAAATCCTCATTTTGTAAAGCCTACTACAGTCACCACTGAATATGCAACAATGCGGCACCTAAGTGCCAGAGATGTAAAACTCAAATATTAATTAATTGACGGTGCATCTGAGAAAATTATTATTTTACAAAATTGGATTTATGCACTCCATCCTTCCCATAGACACTGGCTAAATGAATTAATACCCTATACTAGTACACCTCAAAAAAATTATGAGCTATGAGTGTGAGGAGGAATTACCATTCACATCAAGCTGGATCTCATCCAGACTCTTGCCCTTGTATTCTCCTAGCCTTCCCTGTTCTAATGCCAGGAGAACTTTGCTTATTTTGGCCAACTGTAGGGTACCCTCTGGAAGGCGGTAGTGCTGCCTGTGGACAGCAATGTTATGTCCAAGGAAATCCGCCAACTGGTCAAGTTCTGTTGTTTTGAGATTGAGGACAGCTGAGAGAGTGGCAATGTGTTTTCTTAATTTTGTTGAGGTAAGCGCCTGGGGATTTCTGATGTCTTCACATTCCTTCACAAACTGCCGAATGCAGTCTGATCCCCGGAGGTAGTGGATAGAATGGGGCAGGGCAAACAAGTATTCATTTTCCTTCAGCACTCCACATTCTTCTCGCTTCTCTGTTAGAGTGTCAAGTGATTCTCTCATGAGTGGAGTTATAAGAACCGGTACTTTCCTTCCTCTCTTCCCTACTATAGTCATGCGTAAAAAATGTTTGCAAAGTTTCTGCTCAAGCGCTGTGAGGGCCAAATTAACATCTTCATGTGTTTCTGATGTATCCTTGGATAAGTACACAGACAGAGGCATTCTGGATACCTCTCCTGCCCGACGGCGGTTGAAGAGGATAACCTGTGTCAGCGATACTTTGGCAAGCTTTTTCCATCTTGAAGGTGACGGGTTTTCTTTCAGGGCATTCAAGTCCTGCAGCTGTTTTTCAGACAAAAAGGAATGAAGATTTTTTACATCTTCTGTAAATGGTAGGAGTTGAGGGGCGTTCCATTTGGTCTGGTCAAGCTGAGTTTTCGCTAGACCTCCAATATCAAATTTCCAGCTTTCCTTGTACAGAGCTGCAAAGTCATCAGCATCTTGCACAGCCTGTTTGTCATTTTCCTTTAATCCTTCAGATTTGAGATACATGGCTAAGGAATGTAAACTATGTCCAACCTTGCGAGCCAGTGATGGTATTTTATATGTTCCCGTTTCTTCATTCAACCCAGCAAGACATCCAGTAGCATTGACAACTCGATTATACTCCCCAGGTTTTATGAGGTCCCTTATGGTCTTAACAGGTTTACTTTTAGTCACCTCTAGGAGCAATCGGCCAAGCTCTCGCAGTTTTTGGCGGACAAACTGGTGTTGGCTGATCACTTTCTCAACCTTCCTGAATAATCTGTAGCCATACTTGAGGAGGCAGGGGTCTTTCTTCACTGCAACTGCAATGTTGTCTTGGTTCATGTTGCTTAGGAACTTCCAGTATGCATTGCTATATCCTTGTGGAACAGGTTCAGCAAATGCACACAATGCTTGAACTCTTGTTTTACCCTGTTTTGAAGGATTACTCTGGGGCTTGAATTGGCAGACTTGAAAATGTCGCCACATCACTCGCTTTGTGAACAATCCGTAGCAGTACACACAATGAGCAAATTTTCCTCCTTCACTTTTTTTTGTTGGTTGTTTACATGGGATAAGCTTGCCTCTTTTCTTCTCCAAAACATCAATGTTGTGTTCAAAATTCCCCTTATTTCGGATGTAATCTAACTGCCGCCTTCTTTCACTGGAGTTCTTTGGCAAACTACATGCCTTTGCTACATCTACTTGATCACTGTGCTTGCGCAAC
The DNA here is from genome assembly GCA_026122265.1 of Ammodytes dubius. NCBI lineage: Eukaryota > Metazoa > Chordata > Actinopteri > Uranoscopiformes > Ammodytidae > Ammodytes > Ammodytes dubius. The sequence goes on along the minus strand of CM047514.1, from coordinate 4,814,578 downwards.
AAGTGTCTGGACATTTTCTGAACAACTTGTCCACAGTAAAAGCAGCGATGTTTCTTGTTGTATTTCCTTGATCCATCCTCCCCTTTTAAAACTGGGTTAACATAAACACATAGCTCTTCTTCAAAGGGCAGTGGAACACTTGAATCCTCATTAATATGTGTTTGCACCACTGTTTCCTCATTCTCATCAGCTATTGTTACAAAGTTCTGTCTTATGCTTTTGCTGGACCCAGAGCTGCTCTGGTTTGACGTCTTACTTCTTCTCTGACTGGGTGCAAACCCTTTTTGACTGATGGACTTACTTCTGCTTTTGACATTGGATGTAACTTTGTTCTTTTCTTTATCTTTTATGGATGACTCTAAGCTGCAGTTGCTGTCTGTGCTGGACCCACTGTTGTTGTGGCTTGCATTCTTACTGCTCTGACTGGTGGACTTACTTCTGCTTTTAACAGCAGATGTACTTTTTTTCTTGGCTTTAGCCTTCATAGATAATTCCAAGCCGTCACTGTCTGTGGTTTCCTCACTGGGGTGTGGAATATAGTCATCTTCACTGTCAAAACTTGAGTCATCTGATCCAATCTTTTGAAGAAGAAAAAATCAAATCAAATTAACACAACCTCTGAATTTCTGACTCCAATTGAAAAACTGACACTTTTCAATATTTAATAGCACAGATCTAATGCATGGTCTATAAGCAGGGTCTAGGCAGTAAACCTGGTGTTGAATTCAGTAATGTGACATTTCAAGGATTATGAACAAAGGGACTCACAGGACAGCAGCGGTCTCTCCTTGGCCTTTTGGCCCCCATTTCACTCTTGGGAGAATTGCACTCTGTGCTGTCATCAGTTGAATCGTAGAGACTATTGGAAAAATCTGGTACTCTATCCTTCATCTGCAAAAAATTAGTTTTGTCAAGGTTATCCAAATTTTTTAAATTAAATAAATTAAAAGTTAAAGACGTGAGGGAGAATGTGACTTCAACTATCTTATGTTATTCAGAGATTCAGATGCCTACCAGAATACTTTTGGTCCTTTTCAGCATTGGCACGAAATATGATTGCTCACTGGAATGAGCTTTTAGAGAATCAGGATCGTCAGTTTCATCAACTAAAGTTGAATCTGAATGGTACTGGGGTCCTGAAGAATCTGATTCACTATCCAGCTGGTGATAAATGTATGTCAATGTATTGTTATCCACTTTTCTTGACATCGTTTGGAAAAGATAAAAAGTGAAACACTTATGAATCATATAATGGCATCCACAGTATCTATGTAAATTCATGTTTACTTTCCTTACCTTTTCTGGAGCAACTTCCATGGAATCATCACTGTCAGAATAATCCACTAGGGAAGTTACTTGGGAAGTAAACACCTGAACATACAGAAAATAATCAATTTGTGAGCAAGCATGACTTGACCCTTGTTACATTTGACCTGCTCAGGAAGTTTGACAGGCTTTTTCTCAATTAAGTAAAATCAATTTTAGTTATTACACTGCTCCTGTACTAACCCCCGGTTAGTATTTCTGACTGGAATACTTTTGAAAAATGAGATGTCAACATCCTCCTGAATTGCTAATTTACTGAACAATCCGAGTTTACGACTGCATGGGGTAGTTCGTGAACAAACATGATGACTTTGAAAATCCGGAATGTAACACAGTTTCAGGAAGCAGTGTCATCCCTTCGCTATTACCTGTGTCCCAACATTATCCGCAAAATCGGACTCGGTAGGTAAAGTGTCTTCTGCAGCAGGGAGCTTCTTGGTCTCTACTTCCACTGCAGGAAACGGACTGATCGGCACCTGGAATATGAGATCAAAACACAATGTATTCAGAGGAAACCGATATAAAGCACTTTCTTTTGATCGTTTTATGGTAAACACGTTAATTTATGTGAAAACGGTTGCTGAACAGCACAGAACCTAAAACCAAGCACATGACATGATCCCATGCAGAGGTATCAGCACATCTCAGGACAAATACAAGAGGATGCAGTGGATATTTTCAAAATACCCTTGTCAATCTTGCACCTGCTCAGGAAGCTTCAAATTGCATATCTAGAAACTTGAGTTTAGATATTGACAAGTGTTTTCTTAATGAAGTAAAATCAAATTCACCTAGATAAAAACGGGAGGGCCCCATAAGGCAAGACTAGAAAAGAGTGTGCAACACTGGCTTCCTGAAAGGGAACTTTGAAAAAAGATATTTCAGCTCATAGAAGTAGATTCTTTTCAAAATACCCTTGTTAGACTTGCACCTGCTCAGGAAGCTTCAAATTGCATATCTAGAAACTTGAGTTTAGATATTGACAAGTGTTTTCTTAATGAAGTAAAATCAAATTCACCTAGATAAAAACGGGAGGGCCCCATAAGGCAAGACTAGAAAAGAGTGTGTAACACTGGCCTCCTGACAGGGAACTTGAAAGACAGATTTCAGTTTCAGGGGCCCCACAAGTACATAACAAGAAATGTACGACAGTGCGATGTTACACTGATCCTGCACTATATCCCGCTTAGTATTTCTGACTGGAATACTTTTGTAAAATGAGAAGTCAAAATCCTGCTGAATTGCTAATTTACTTAACAATCTGAGTTTAGGACTGCATGGGGTAGTTCGTGAACAAACATGATGACTTTGAAAATCCGGAATGTAACACAGTTTCAGGAAGCAGTGTCATCACTTCGCTATTACCTGTGTCCCAACATTATCCGCAAAATCGGACTCGGTAGGTGAAGTGTCTTCTGCAGCAGGGAGCTTCTTGGTCTCTACTTCCACTGCAGGAAACGGACTGATCGGCACCTGGAATATGAGATCAAAACATAATGTATTCAGAGGAAACCGATATAAAGCACTTTATTTTGATTGTTTTACGGTAAACACGTTAATTTATGTGAAAACGGTTGCTGAACAGCACAGAACCTAAAACCAAGCACATGACATGATCCCATGCAGAGGTATCAGCACATCTCAGGACAAATACAAGAGGATGCAGTGGATATTTTCAAAATACCCTTGTCAATCTTGCACCTGCTCAGGAAGCTTCAAATTGCATATCTAGAAACTTGAGTTTAGATATTGACAAGTGTTTTCTTAATGAAGTAAAATCAAATTCACCTAGATAAAAACGGGAGGGCCCCATAAGGCAAGACTAGAAAAGAGTGTGTAACACTGGCTTCCTGAAAGGGAACTTTGAAAAAAGATATTTCAGCTCATAGAAGTAGATTCTTTTCAAAATACCCTTGTTAGACATGCACCTGCTCAGGAAGCTTCAAATTGCATCTCAAGAAATGTGAGTTTAGATATTGAAAGGTGTTTTCTTAATGAAGTTAAATCAATTTCATGTAGATAAAAACGGGAGGGCCCCATAAGGCAAGACTAGAAAAGAGTGTGTAACACTGGCCTCCTGACAGGGAACTTGAAAGACAGATTTCAGTTTCAGGGGCCCCACAAGTACATAACAAGAAATGTACGACAGTGCGATGTTACACTGCTCCTGCACTATATCCCGCTTAGTATTTCTGACTGGAATACTTTTGTAAAATGAGAAGTCAAAATCCTGCTGAATTGCTAATTTACTTAACAATCTGAGTTTAGGACTGCATGGGGTAGTTCGTGAACAAACATGATGACTTTGAAAATCCGGAATGTAACACAGTTTCAGGAAGCAGTGTCATCACTTCGCTATTACCTGTGTCCCAACATTATCCGCAAAATCGGACTCGGTAGGTGAAGTGTCTTCTGCAGCAGGGAGCTTCTTGGTCTCTACTTCCACTGCAGGAAACGGACTGATCGGCACCTGGAATATGAGATCAAAACACAATGTATTCAGAGAAAACCGATATAAAGCACTTTATTTTGATCGTTTTATGGTAAACACGTTAATTTATGTGAAAACGGTTGCTGAACAGCACAGAACCTAAAACCAAGCACATGACATGATCCCATGCAGAGGTATCAGCACATCTCAGGACAAATACAAGAGGATGCAGTGGATATTTTCAAAATACCCTTGTCAATCTTGCACCTGCTCAGGAAGCTTCAAATTGCATATCTAGAAACTTGAGTTTAGATATTGACAAGTGTTTTCTTAATGAAGTTAAATCAATTTCATGTAGATAAAAACGGGAGGGCCCCATAAGGCAAGACTAGAAAAGAGTGTGTAACACTGGCCTCCTGACAGGGAACTTGAAAGACAGATTTCAGTTTCAGGGGCCCCACAAATACATAACAAGAAATGTACGACAGTTTGATGTTACACTGCTCCTGCACTATATCCCGCTTAGTATTTCTGACTGGAATACTTTTGTAAAATGAGAAGTCAAAATCCTGCTGAATTGCTAATTTACTTAACAATCTGAGTTTACGACTGCATGGGGTAGTTTGTGAACAAACATGATGACTTTGAAAATCCGGAATGTAACACAGTTTCAGGAAGCAGTGTCATCACTTCGCTATTACCTGTGTCCCAACATTATCCGCAAAATCGGACTCGGTAGGTGAAGTGTCTTCTGCAGCAGGGAGCTTCTTGGTCTCTACTTCCACTGCAGGAAACGGACTGATCGGCACCTGGAATATTGATCAAAACACAATGTATTCAGAGGAAACCGATATAAAGCACTTTATTTTGATCGTTTTACGGTAAACACGTTAATTCATGTGAAAACGGTTGCTGAACAGCACAGAACCTAAAACCAAGCACATGACATGATCCCATGCAGAGGTATCAGCACATCTCAGGACAAATACAAGAGGATGCAGTGGATATTTCAAAATACCCTTGTCAATCTTGCAACTGCTCAGGAAGCTTCAAATTGCATATCTAGAAACTTGAGTTTAGATATTGACAAGTGTTTTCTTAATGAAGTAAAATCAAATTCACCTAGATAAAAACGGGAGGGCCCCATAAGGCAAGACTAGAAAAGAGTGTAACACTGGCCTCCTGACAGGGAACTTGAAAGACTGATTTCAGTTTCAGGGGCCCCACAAGGACAAAACAAGAAATGTACGACAGTGCGATGTTACACTGCTCCTGCACTATATCCCGCTTAGTATTTCTGACTGGAATACTTTTGTAAAATGAGAAGCCAAAATCCTGCTGAATTGCTAATTTACTTAACAATCTGAGTTTAGGACTGCATGGGGTAGTTTCGTGAACAAACATGATGACTTTGAAAATCCGGAATGTAACACAGTTTCAGGAAGCAGTGTCATCACTTCGCTATTACCTGTGTCCCAACATTATCCGCAAAATCGGACTTGTTAGGTGAAGTGTCTTCTGCAGCAGGGATTTTCTTTGACTCTGCTTCCACTGCAGGAGACTGACTGATTGGCACCTGGAATATGAGATCAAAACACAATGTATTCAGCTCATGCCAGTAGATTATTTTCAAAATAACCTTGTTAAACTTGCAGATGCTCAGGAAGCTTTATATTGCATCTCTAGAAACTTGAGTTTAATTGATTTGAACAATCAGAGGTTAGATTGCACAAGGCAATCACTCCACGTGTAATCACTAGAAGAAAATAGTTAAAAATAAAGCTTAGTATTATCTGTATGGTAACATCTCTTTTTGAACATGCATGTGACAACTTGTTCTTGTTCCAAGTTATTCGCATTTTTTTTGCAAAATATATCAAAATCAAGATGCTTAATACAACCAACTTACCTTATTACGCCACGGCCACTTCGAATCTCCATAGCTGTAATCAATTTCCGTTCCTATTTCTATTTTCTTCACAGCAAATAGGCATAAGTGGGGCCTGTTGTTTACTGCGATTTGTTTAATGGTGCAATTTGGAGATTTGTTGTTGTCATTGACTAATCTTCCCAGCGATCCATCTTCTTTGGATGCGTCAATACTAAAGGATGTGAGAAAATTATCTGTTAAAAGAATTATCTAAATATTCATTAGAACAGACATTTAAACATCATAGTACACTAAATAACATTATTAAATATGATGTGGAACGGTCCTAACTAGGGATGGGCATGATCAATCGACGATCGACTAATTGATCGTTAAGAATTTTGTTGATTACGTACATTTTTCATCGATTAAACTAATGCAGTGCGCAATTAAACATTTTACCACACAGGGGCAATATTTAAATTTGCGGCTCCTCCCCGCAATAAACATCCCGCTTTGAACGGTGAACTCTTTACGCCTAGCAGCTATAAAAACTCAAAAATTGACTATTAATGCAGGCTATGTGGAAAATGCGCCGACTTTGGCTCAGCCTGGCTCAGGCCTCTTCCGCTACGTAGGTGAGCAGTAATTGGCCCAGAAAACCCTAATTGAATCACAGCTAATTTTGCTGCTTTATTTAACAACTTTCCAAAAAATCTACAAATTGCACATTTCCGGAATGCTCACCAATAGCGATGTTTCCGCCATTCAAACTCAAAAATAAATGTACTCTCCGTCTCAGAGTATTGTCTTGACTGGCATTCCTCCACCGATATAAGGTCTCCTTTATACTCCACGACAAAGGCACCTGGTTCGATGGGCTGGGTAGCAAAAACTCCTCTTCCTATAAGTACATAAATTAATAGATTGCTTTCTTACTTAATTGCAAAAAATATTTTGTCGTCTCATTCTTTGACATAGAGATTCATCCACATCTCTGATAAATGAATAACCATAAAAATAAAAAATAAATATATATTGTAACCATTTACAATAAAATCGTATACAAATTATAATGCAGAGTTACGTATGTAACTCCGGTTCTATGAATCCTGGATGACCGCCAGAGGCGGTGCATTAAGCACTGGATATACATCTAGTCACGAAGAAGCCAAGCAACCAGCTCACTGGTTGGAGACAGCGGAGCCTGGCATAGGACCACCCCCATTGGACGGGGAATGGCGACGTTGAAAACCTGGAAAATGTGCTAGGCGATGCCTTGGCACAGATGGTCCTCAGGGGCAGCCCTCTCAGGGCAGCCCATGATGCTGAGACACTCCTGGTTAAATGGATGGCGGGGGGCGTCCACTGGTCCTATGGACATGTGCAATGGTATGAACAATCCAGTGGGACAGCCCCTGCTTTGTTTAGAGCCTGACCCTTGTTAGGGGCACAATAGCAAACAAAGAGCTGCTCCAACTGATGAATACAGGTGGTAGCAGAAATATAAGCCCAAGAGCCCGCATCGGGCACATTAGCTCAGACCTGGCCTCCTCACCTGGGGGGGGGGAGGGGCAAGCGTGCCAGCTGGATGTGCTGGCTAAGGTGACTGTGTGGAAGCGACTTGCGGGAACGCAGCCTTCGGCCACAGGGTGATACATGAGCCAGAGTACACCTCCGGCATGTACTGTTCCCAGATCGGGCATGCAACTCCCTGACCCGCTTGCAGGGGCTAAGGTGAGTGAAATTGCATCCCTCATGGACAGCCACCTCGACCTCCTCTGGATCGAAGCTTAGAGGGAGGTAACAAGGGCTCCAGGACCAGTGGGAGGCCCCATGCCAGAGCCCCGGGGCCCTAGGGGGACGCCGCCTCAAAGCCCCTCAATAAAAGAGGGACCCTAACCTGTGGCATCCTACCGTGGCATCATCAACCCCTCGCGTAGGGGAGCAGATAACAGCCACCTCAATTCCCAAGGTGAAGTGAGAGCAGCCACTATCCAGGAGGGGCTGCAGAACCCCAGAACAGGGGACACAGCGCAGTGCACTGTGTCCACAGCTCTAGCTGCACACCAATCGGAGAACAGTTTCACCTGTTCCCAAACTGCCTCCTGGTTGATGCTGCCCTGGCATTCAGGACAGTAACCCTGAAGGTGCAATCACTCAGCAGTGAGTCGGGCCCTGTAGTGGCCAAGCCCAGAGCTGAAGGCGACGTGGGTCAGGATGCCAGATCTGACCCCCCAGCTGTGACAGGAGGTCCCTCCTGTCAGTGGGGTGCCCAGGCGAGCTGCAGCAGAGCCTGAGCAGCAGACCAACACGGCAGTGTTACCGGGAGAGCACTGTCTTCACCGGCAAGTGACTGAATGGAAAAGCACCTTTCTTTTTCTTTTTAAAAGAAAGAGTTACCAAACAAATGTGGTAACCTAGAACACAGCTCAGCTGCTTCTATCCACAAACAAGGAAAGCTATACTAGCAGCTACAACTGCTGGAGGGGAGCTGACACGCTGCCTCAACAACAAAGTAGCTTAGCACTGTACAGTGCTACCGGGAGAGGACACGAGAGCGCTGTCTTCACCAGTAAGTGACTGAGTGGAGCCCATAGTGTTACCAGGAGAGGGCGCGAGACCGCTGCCCCACCAGTAAGTGACTGAATGGAAGAAAATAGATTCAGTGTGAACCCCGCTGCTAATTACCAATACAAACGGTGGCTCCAACAGTTGAGAGACAAGCGGTGAGGTTCTGAGGCCCGAGGCTGCCCGGACGACGGGCGGGCGGGGGCACAAAAGTTGTCAGTAGGCTGCTGGGCGGGCCGCTGAGTGGGCCGCCGAGTCTTGCGTAGGCCATCGTCTCTCGCTGGACGAGAACGTGGCTGAGAGTGGCTCTGGGGGGCAGCCGGGGAGTCCCTAGGCATGCCAGGAGTGGACACACTCTTGCGAAGCCCCGAAAAGCTGCCGGCTGGTCTGCCAAGCTTAGGCAGCCTGCTCCGGCGTCTCCAGAGCAGCTGATCCAAACAGCTCCCCTGGCGCCACAGGCCCAGCGGAGGGGACTCCTGCACGCCTTCGTCAGCGGCGACTTAGCCAGCCAAACCTGGCGGCAAGTCTGGACAAGGGTGAACATAACGTGCCCTAAGTGCCTTGACATGAGGGCAAAGGCCTGCAGTGACGCATCGCTACGCCACTGCAGAGATGGCTCAACTGCAGCTTGTTGCAGAGAGGTTGAGAGCGACAGCATTCGGTGGGTGAGGGAGTCGCCTACCCAACCCATACGTGCCGCTGTATCGTAGGCCTTTAAAAGCAGGTCGTCCGTGACCCTGCACTGGGGCCGGGGACACCTGGCATCCGGCTACTAGGACGGGAGAGAGCCTTGGCATCCTTCCAGCACACGTGTAGCTCCTTTAAGTACTCCTCCGAAGGAGGGACATACAAAGAGGCTGTGGCAGGGCTGCACCTGAAAAGGCGCTTGAGCCACTTCTGCCTGAGGAGCATCGAGCCCCAGGCGAGCCAGAGCCCCATGTCGGACGACAAGCAATCCACCTTGGATGCTAGCTCGTTCCTAGCCCTTTCCCTGGACGGGGGGGGGGGGGGCACTGCTCTACCCCGCCAAGAACGGCCGGGCTGAGCCGAAGGAAGTGGTGTCATTGAGGGAAGGTCGACAGCCGTCGGACGCTCCCAGTCTAGCCACCCTGAGTGCCAAGGGCATGGAGCCACAGTTCATACAGGCCCTCTCCATTGCAGTTTCACTGTACCAGCTGTGTGTATTTAGACATGCATGGCTTAATCCTTGACAACCATATACTACTGGCAGGATTATTACTATTTTTTTTTTTTTTTTCCAAACAAAAGAGTTACTAACCAAATGTGGTCACTTAGAACACAGGAGAGCTGCCATAAATAGTAGCTACAAGCGCTCACCACAAAGTAGATTAGCGCTGTACCGTGTTACTGAAAATATATAGCAGTGTTGCTGGGAGAGGACACAAGAGCGCTGTCTTCACCGGTAAGTAAGTGAAAATAAATACACAGCAGTGTTACTAGGAGCGGACGCAGAGCGCAGCCTTCACCAGTAAGTGACTGAGCTCAAATATACAGCGGTGGAGGACGGACTCACCGTTACTCCGACCTCTTTGGTCGCGAGGCTGCACCGTCAGCAGTTAGTTAGCACAATCCTTCCAAAAAATACGAACGGGTTTGTCCGCACGCGGTACTCTCACTGCGTCGCGAGAAGATGAAAGGAACAGATCCTCTGTCGACACCGGGCTATATAGCCCTTCCGGTGTCACGAGGGTCACAGGTGACTTTTTTGGTATAGGTACTCGAAACTGCGCATGCGCTAGATGTATATCCAGTGCTTAATGCACCGCCTCTGGCGGTCAGTAAGGATGACATAGAACCATAGCTGGTTATATTGGATTCAACACAAACAGCAGCTAAATAACAGCTTTTAACCACAAATATTAAACAAGTTATTTTTTGTGTGTGTATGTGAAAGAAAAGTAGAGAGAAATTAACTGGTGTGATATGATCTGCTGCCTTCTACCTTTTTCGCTATCAATGTATTTTCCTTCAATTCCTGGCTTGTCCTTTGAGAGCAGAATGAATGATGTTGCTTCCTCAACAGGCTTTATTCTTTTTTTCCGGGTTGACATGGCTCCCTGAAAGTGATTTGGACATCATAAACCTTACACAGTAACCCAACATGCAAGAACAGCATCCCTATTGACTGTCTCATGATCTGTTTCGAGCAGTTACCAGAACCACAGTAGCTATCCAAAAAGGAAAAAAATAAAATGGTTCATAAACTGACTCTGATCTTCAACATACCAGGGCTAGATGCTTCCAGTGAAGCCATAAAGATCCATGTGTAACATGTACATGGTTTATCTCTAAACAGCCACAATAAAATAGGAGTTTTAGGAGAAAGTCAAGAAGTTAACAAAGACTTCACTGACTTGTTAATTTATCACTATTTAAATAATTCAAATTCATAAATATACTAGTTATGTGTATATTATATATAATATGTGACTATAACCTCAAAGTCTAGCTAGCCCAATGATTCTGGTAACTTGTAGACAGAAAATTGTAAAAGCAAGGATAAATATTAATTGATCTGTTCAACATAATAAACGAATACAGATAACGTTATCTTGCTCCTTTAACTTATCTGAGTAAATCATATTACCTTTCTAGCATGTGTGCATGTCGTTTTTCTTTTTTCTTTCACTGAATTGAGACAACTACTGCTTATGTTTGCATTGCATTTGGCAGCCTAAAATGGCCGCGACGTCCCACAATGCATTGCGGCGGAATGCGGCGGCCATCTTGGAGAGGTCAACCTGCTGCCTAGTGCATTACACCATATGGAAAATTCATACAAACATGTAGCAAATTTGAGCCGTGATGGCTCGGTGGATGACACTAAAAACATCATAGTTGATGATCCATATTTGATTCTGAGTGGTAGGAAGATTTTTTTCCCTCTGTTACACAAAAAAACACACTTTTAAACACATGGCATTTTAACTTGCCACTGATTGTATCTACTATCAGAAATGTTTTGCCATGGCCATATTTCGTTATGAACTGTATTTCTCATTTGATATGCAGCACATTAAGGTATGCTCTTAATTCAGTTTTGTTTTTGTTGCAGAAAATAACTAAGGATATCATTTAAAAAGACAAATTTAAAGAAAATTAGACATTTTTTGTCATGTCTTATTGAAAATCATGGACTTTGTTGAACTTAAAATTTGAACTATGTATTCAAGCAAAATAATGTTTACCAAAACATTTGCAGAACTTGTTTAGATTAGAAGATAACTGCTGACAACTGATGTTGAAAAGCAGAAGAATAGAAACAATAAGTACCAGCTTTTTACATTAATCACACCTTAGAAATAACCTGATTATTTGTAATGGAAGCCCAAGAAAAATTAGAAGGACAATGTTTCTGCTGGTCTCAGATAAACAGTGTATTTCTCAAAAAGTATATTCTTATCCATTTAGCTTTTTGGCTAATAACTCTCAAACCACACTAACACTGCACTCCACTGGACATGAATCAGCAACCCTCCAGACTGAAATACAACTGGAACTATTGATTGAATTTATTTCAGTCATATCAAATACAAATTAAACATATGAAAAATACAAAACAAAATTAAAAGCACAATAAAACATATTGAATAAATTAACTTCTTGTGTTCCTTATCTTTTTATATATTTATATACAATTTGCTATATTTATGATACTATTTAATATCTACAATCCATACATATACAACTTAAAATACTATATTCTATCATTTATATGTTTATACAATCCAGTCTATTTGTGTAATTTGATGTACTATATTTACACTTTATATATATTTATATACAATCCTTATATCTATAGGCTACAGTTAGGTACAGTATGTTTACAATTATACATTTAATACAATCAATATATCTATCTATCTATCTATCTATCTATCTATCTATCTATCTATCTATCTATCTATCTATCTATCTATGGTTTTTCCGAGTTTTGTTTGGGAATTTCACGGCATGGCATCATCACTGGAGGCAAAACCCCTCTCTTTTAAGAGCGTCTTCTTCTCTCAGCTTTGGGAAACCTTAAAGGCCTACTTCACTGGTTTGAATATGAAGGTGTATTGAATTCTGAGATCCTATGTAGTATAAATGTGCTAAAAAAATTAAAATCAGTTCATCCTAGCCTGAGAAAAGGCAGAAAGAGTGTTTTTTTTAACCCTATATTTCTCTTTCTCGTGACATCACAGAAAGAGAAATATAGGGTTTAAAAAAACGTACTTTGTAAATATTACTGTGATGTCACAGTAAAAGACATCACTGTAATATTTACAAAGTAAGTTATTTTTTAACCCTATATTTCTCTTTCTGTGATGTCACGAGAAAGAGAAATATAGGGTTAAGAAAAACACTCTTTCTGCCTTTTCTCAGGCTAGGATGAACCGATTTCATTTTTTTTCGCACATTTATACTACATAGGATCTCAGAATTCAATACACCTTCATATTCAAACCGGTGAAGTAGGCCTTTAAGGAATAAGAAAAGAGACGAGAGAAGTTACCATTTAGGTGATGGCATTTACCAAAACCAATTTACATTTAAACTCAAGCTAAGGTTAAGGGGGAGCAATTAATTTCACATTGTAATGACCTCCTTGGCAAAAATAGTTTCAGAGGGGGTCAGCCCGTTTGTTTCCAACTATTATTTAGGCTACTATCCATGGTTTCCACATTTCTAGAAAATTTAAAAAATGTGGTCTTGTGTTAGGGTAAGGGATCAATCTTGAGAGAGGAGCGACGTGAGCATTAATTGAGTTTGATAACATTTAGGATATTCATTTCTATTTAACTGCTCCAACTTCAGTTTCACTATGTTTCTCCCTTGTTTACGTAAGTAGCCGTTTGACACAAACGGCTACATCTGTCGCCGTGACAGCGGGAGTCAGTCTAAAGTCAGATGATCACTTTGAAGTCAAAAAGTAAAATTATAAAATAAAGCCTAACATTGTCTATCAGTCTGTCTGTCTGTCAGAAGAAAAAAACATCGCCCCCGTTAAACGTGTAGCCTAGGCCTACACGAAAACATTGCAGTCGTGTAACCGTTAGACATGTTTGTAAACAGTCACACCCTACATAGTTTAATTTGAATAAAGGTTACCAAACTTAAGTTACAGGGGAAATTGAATTGTTTGAATATTAAAGTAAGCAGACGTTTAACCAGCGATGCAGTGTTACTAGCGCGAACAATTACATTTCACCGTAGTTCTCCACAATGTAAGCTAGCTAATAATGACTAAAACATTTACTTAAAAAATGTATCTCACCTGTGGAGAGTGATTCCCTCTCGTCTGGAGTGTACTGGACGACGGTGTACACACCCGATAGCAGCACAATGAACTGACTTTGTTTTCTTTTTTGAGAAATGAGAGCTGTGAACATATACATCTATGGCTGTCTGACGGTCTGAGAGTACGACTGACGCCCCACTCAAGATGGCGGCTCCGTGTGCCGCGGCTGAGAGGGTCGTGGCGTATCTAGTGTTCTATATATATCTATGCAGCCAACAGCTAAGATCAAATGCACTATTTAGGAACAAGCAAATCTGTACTAGTACTGTAGCTAATGTTAGCCAACTAGCTATTGGTGTAAAACAGCATTGTATTACATTTGCTTACATTGGCCGCGTTTCCCAGATTCCCAAAGAGCCTCTTTGGGCAAAGTACTTCTTTGAAGCGCTCTTAAGAACGCTGTGAAAGAAGAATGCGTTTCCCAGATTTGTTCTTAGCGAAAGTAGTACTTTCACTAAGATGGAACTGTACGACGGCGCTGACCCACTCTTTCAACCTTCTTAGCGACCAAATCGTCAGTGATCATGCCACGTCAGGGAAATTTATTTCCTCCACTTTTCGAAATAATAAAACAATGTTCAATGCGGACCTGGCGCAATAAACATAAACTAATAGTAGAGAAAAAATGTTTTAATGAATTACACGTTTACGTTTTCCACACACATGTGAGTTTATAGTACTACACATAAAAAAACATCCACAACCCTGTGGCATTTGACAGATATCAAGGAAACAGATTTAATTGAACTCAGCTGAACCTCATCCAGAGCGGCTCCACCTGCTATAAAGGCGTTGCCAAAGCCGCGCGCGTGAGAAACCATGGCTGCAATACAACAGCCTCGCCGTGCGCGAAGCCAGACGGTTTACATAAATGCATACGTGCGTCGGCACTTCTCCCCACTGGACGTGCTATCAGACCGGGCCTTCCAGGCAAAGTACCGACTGCCCCGGCCGTGCGGAGATCCAACAGCTGATCACTCTGGTGTCTCCACACACATGCAATTTTTCCTTCAGCCCGGAGATGCAGCTTCTGGCTGCGCTGCGTTTTTAAGAACATATCAACCTCTTCTGAGGTCCAACAACCCCCAGCCCCTACCCCTTTACCACCAGTCACCAAGCACTGATCACTAAACCATAAACCCACAACCACCACATCATCCATATCAACGCTCAGGCCTGAAGGCTGAAATAAATAAACAGAGCCAGCAGATGTAGGCTACATGTAACGTCCTGCACACTATGAGTATTGCTGCAGTGTCCGAGTGCTTTACCTGAAAGTCTGGCACTGGAATGCTGTTGAAAGGGCGCACTATACGCACACGTCATTAACCTATGCTGAGATAAATTACAACTTGCCTGGGACTTTTTGTTGCTATAGGTTTGACACTCACATTTCAATGCAAAATGATCCACACAATACATGGTTGAAAAGGAAACCAAAGTAGTTTATTGAAACCATATGGGGGAGGGGTTACTCTGCGCTGTCTTTACTGGGCGTCTGCATCACCTGCAACGAAGGGAGATTGATTAGTGAAACCTTCGCACTCTTCCTTTTTGTTTGGTTCTGGAACTCCTGCCACTTCTTCCTCACAGCACGCCAGTCACGCAGGCCACATGGGATGGAGGGGGACATATTTTCGGCTATGGCCTGCCTAACACGGTTGATGTTCTTTTTGCCCCTTGTTCCCCCGAATAAAACTGCCCGGTGCTGCCAGACCTCGTCCACTAAGACGCCCATCTCCTCCGCGGTAAACAACGGTGCCCGCTTGTTTCTTTTGCTGCCGCTTTCTTCCACTCTCACATGTGTGTGCCTATCCACGGGGTATATATGCGCTAATGGGCTTGATTACTACTTGGATACACTTGTTGCCCCCTTCTTTGGCCCCAAAGAACGATCGATTCTGGGAAACGCGGCCATTATATGTACAGTAATATCACTGAATATTTTCCGAATCATTTTGACTTAATCAAATTAATAACACCTACCTGTTATATTTCCAAGAAATATAAAAGCAACCAGACCACTAGTGATAGGCATAGGTAATGGGACGTAATCTAACTTGCCGTCGGTCAATGCCGATTCTTCTGAGAGTGGGTCGAGTAATCCCTGAAGTGCTTCGCTTATTGTGGATCCACTCCACTCACACTTTGTGGGGTAGTATCAGTATCGGTGATTTGTTGGTTTGTGAGTGATATAAACATACCCTCATCTGTAGCCTACTATGTGTAAGAGTGTTATCCAAAGCAGGAGAAGTGGTTTATAAAAGGAGAAATAGTCTGAACCCCAGCATAGTGGAAAATGTTTTGTTTCTAAATACAAATTTTTAAGTTGCACAAGCACATTCACTGGTCCTTACTTTGCTATAACACTGCGACAGTTTGAAAATAATTGTTCCCATTGAGTTATTCAAATTTGACATAAAATATTTATTAGATCCCTATGCATTGTCATGTTTCATAACCATAATAATACACTAAACCAAATATACATTTCATTTATATGAATGAATACATGAACGATACATGAAATGTATTTATTAAGATATATTGATTAATTTACTTGTCAGTCTTGCCATGCCTGGACTATTGCAGGGCAGTATAGCCTATTGAGTGTATTACAAATTGATAGAATGACCTTTAATATATCTGACTATTTAACACTGGCTTCAAAAAGTTTCACCATGCCATCACTATCAGACCACCTTCTTCTTCTGTAGGGTTTATTGGCGGTTGGCAAACCAACTTGGACTGGAGTGTGAACAAGAGATAAATGCTGAATAAAAGGAACAAATAAAAGTAAATACATTTAAAAAAAAATAAAACTAGATTATTTTTGCTACATCAATTTCTCTTCGGAACTTAATACTATTATGATATGCTTTGCCTGCTGTTTCCCCAAAAGCCCTGACAGTGAAAGGTTGTTGTGTTTTGCCAATAAACCCTACAGAAGAACTGAAGAAGAACTTTTACACACATAGGCATACCTAGTTTTTGACACTTTGTGGGTCCCTCCTTCCGGTGTGTGTGTGTGGAGTGTGTAAGTGTGTATCGGGTGCAGTACTGGGGTCCGGTAAAGGGGGCGATAGTGAGCACACACACTTTTACACACGTTTCTATTTTTTGTCACTTTGCGGGCCAAATTTCAAAAAACGAAAAAAAAGCAAGAGCCACATCAGGGGAGGCTCCTGAGCACAGATGGATGAAGATCGGTGTGGGGCCCACCATTTTGGGCCCCACAAGGTCTCAGGGCCCCACACCGTTGGTGTGCTCCAATAGCCTGGGCCCCACGTAGTGATAAATGCAAGAACACACACACACACACACACACACACACACACACACACACACACACACACACACACACACACACACACACACACACACCTTGGCTGGCTCTGAAGCTCCTGACAGTGTTGCCCTCTCGCAGACGGTTTTCCTTGTTGTATTTCTCGTAGAGTTTGTTCATGTGTTGAGAGAGCGCGTCCTGATCCAGCGCGTCATCTGAGAACGCGAGGACGCTACTGTCACCTTCACCTCCGTTAGTAGTAGCTGCTGTTGACGCTCCTTTAACTGACGCAGACGCACCCAGGAAACAGTTTAACACCAACAGACACAGGTGCGAGGAAATCATACTTGGACGCGCCATTTGAGTGTTGTGATGATGTTTGTATATATGATTAAAAAAAAATGAAAGAAGAAAAAACTAAAATCCCCAAATTGGAAAAAAAGTGCAGAAAAATTTGCGTCCAAAAGCTATCCAAAGTGAACTTCAAAGACGCGCCATAACAAAAAAAAAATCCCGTGCGTAAAATGGTCCAAATCTTGTCTCACTTTTTTGCCTCCTGCGCTTAAATGTGCGTAACACCTACTGCCTCGTGCCGTCTCC
>CM047514.1:4760934-4788434 GCA_026122265.1 Ammodytes dubius | reverse complement strand
AGGCTCTCTCTCTCCCCCTCTCTCTCTCTATCTCTCTCTCTCTCACACACACACACACACACACACACACACACACACACACACACACACACACACACACACACACACACACACACACACACACACACACACACACACACACAACACACACACACACACACACACACACACACACACACACTCACTTCACAAGTTTTGACATGTCTGATTGTTTTGCGTCCACGTGCTTTTCTTAAACCTGCAGATTTGACAAAAACATTTATTATAATGTTTGAGCAGGTTTCAGCAGCATGCCTGTGGTGGAGATGGCACAGGGATAATTACCGGACTAGTCACGCTCACACAGACACGGACAGGTGGCAATAACACCCTCACTGACCATATACAGCTCTGGAAAAAAGTAAGAGATCACTCCAAATGTTCAGTGTCTCTCGTTTTATTATTTATAGGCATATGTTTGAGTAGAATAAACATTTTGGTTTTATTCTATAAACTACTGACAACATTTCTACCAAATTCCTATACATTTTTTGTCATTAAAGAGCATTGTCAATAAGTTATGTTTAAGAAAAATCCAGACTGGTCTCTTAATTTTTTCCAGGGCTGTATAATGTAGCCTGTAAATGTTACTGTTATGGAGACTCTGCAGACGAAAATACATTTTTTTCAAGCACTAATCAATTTTGAGATTTTTGTCTATTTTGCTTCCATAGCATGTCTTCATTCGTACTAGTATAAATCAAAGGTCCAAAATGTACATTGAGGTGTTTATTTGACTAAACCTTGTCTGTTTGCGTCTGTATATTTCTCCTATATAACCATCTTTAACGGCCATTATCTAAACATTGGTTTTGTTCAGTACTAAATCTCAACTTCTAAAACACTTACATCAACTTAACTTTCCATAATCATTCTTAGCACTATTCTGAAGGTTATCACAGAAGGATTTGTTCATATGTGGTTAATTGTCTGATTTATGACACATTTTGTTCTTAAAACATGTGCAAAAACTGCATTTTTAAGACCTCTACAAAGTGTTATTTTTTTTATATAAATGTGCATTCCTCTTGGCAATAAAAGTGCCATAAATTTGATATCAAAGGGGTGAGTGTGAGCGTGTGTATTGTTGTTTGAAGTGTAGGGTCACTGCAGTGTCTTGGTGGAGTAGAGGAGGAGTTAGCAACTCTACCGTCTGTGATTCAAATCAGTCCTGAGACCATTGTTCATCATCCTACTCTCTCTTCTCACTCTCTCTCTCCCTCTCTCTCTCCCTCTCTCTCTATGTCTGTCTCTCTCTCTCTCTCTCTCTCTATGTCTGTCTCTCTTCTCTCTCTCTCTCTCTGTCTCCCCCCCCTCTCTCTCTCTCTGTCTCTCTCTCTCATATCTCATTTCCTGTCAGCTCTCTCCTGACTCCAAGCAGGAGTCAAGACAGACATGCCCCAAGAAATAAATGCGAAAAGAAATAAAGGAACTTTTAGTCTAAGACCAAGTTCAGGGTTACACACAGATCAATGAGGCAAACTGTAATAAGGGGTTTAAAAACATAATCAGATTTACTCTTGAGAGACAAAATTCTGTTTTAACTGTATCAGTATATAGCTGTGTATCTGTGTATCTGAATCTTATGGCAGTTCTCCTGCCACCCTTCGGACGATAACACAAAGTAATATGTGTGAATATGCAAAGAGAAAATTGTGTATTGTGTGTAATTGTCCGGAAGAATAATAATAAAAAATAAGATAAAAATAATAATCCTTTGAGAAAAATAAATAAATAAAACAACAAAGAGAGGGTCCTGCTTCAAGCCACTACAAGTCCTGATCATAGATAATATATAAAAAGGTCCTGATTCACGATATAATCCAGCTCTCTCCACTATAGCCTCCAGGAGACTATATAGTGTGAGAGCTAGATTGTATCAGGCTGCCTACAGTAGATGGAGAGACAGAAGAATAGTTTTCACCGCTGTGGGGCAGCCGGCCAGCTGTGTCCTCAGGCGTCATCACTGTGTAACTCTATCCATCCTGCTCCGCTCGCCCTGCCCACATCCCGTGAGTCAAAGCAAAGCAAAGCTACCTCAGTCTGTTTATGCCTCTCTCTCTGTCTGTCTGTGTCTCTCTCTCTTTCTCTCTCTGTCTCTCTCTCTCTGTCTCTCTCTCTCTCTCTCTGTCTGTCTGTCTCTCTATCTGTCTCTCTCTCTCTCCCTCTCACACACACTCTCTCTCTCTCTCTCTCTCTCTCTCTCTCTCTCTCTGTCTCTCTCTCTCTGTCTCTCTCTCTGTCTCTCTCTCTCTCTCTACACTTTGAACCGGACGAAAAGACAATGAAAAAAGAACGTGACCCCATCCCCATCCATGCATGACCCACAATACTTCACAATACTTCAAATACAATGCATTCAAACAATGCGTAAAGACACATACAAACTAACAAATGATGGTTATACAATGGGTTTGGACGTAGCCTATTCTCCGCTATCTTATTAAGAACTGATGGCTGTTGTGATAACAGTTGAATGATGCAGATGTGGGCTTTCAGATGCACAAGCTTAAACTTTTTACATGGGTCAGTTTTCTTTATAGCGCCGTTAGAGAAAAAAAACATAAATTAAGTGGAATCTGGGTCAACATTGGGGGGAAAAATGGGTTAGAATGTTGTCATGCCCTTAAGACAACGACTCCGATATCTTAATTACATTTAGGAATGGTTTTTTTTGTGCCATCTGTGTATGAGTGTTTGTGTGTGAATGGGTGAATGTGGTAAGAAATTCAAAGCGTGATGGGACTGAGAAAATCGGCTAAAAAGCGCTATATAGGCCAAGTCAAGTCCATTTACCATTTGTGATACATAAGGGTTGGGTTTTGCAAATTCTCCAGCAACAACTCTATATGTTGTATGGCTATACTTTAACGCTAAGAAAACAGAAAAACATAAGAGTTGAGAGTGCAGACTGGTTTTGCCTGATGTGCATGCGCCCCGTTCCCAAACAACTGGTGGCGGGGCGGTCAGTCGGTCGCATGGCAATACTTAGCGGAGGGGAAAGTAACCAAACAAAAAAAGAGCCATAAATAACGTATCGGGACACTCACTTGTCGAGAACAAAATAGAGGTCGAACGCGCCCTGACACGACCTCTCCTCCTCCTCCTCCTGTTCCCCCTCTTGTTCCTCCGCTTTCACCGACATTTCACAGAGGAAAAGAAGTCCCAGTAAAGCCAGTAAGGCGAGCAACATGCGCGTGCGTGTCCTCCTCGCCATCTTTCCCGGTGTTAACTGTTGACTGCTGTAGACGCTATTGGGTTTATAATCCAAGCGCTGGCAACTCGAGATCCTCACATTTTCCGCGTTTGAGTTAAGTTTTGAATCGACCGTGAGCGTCTAACAAGTCTTTTTAGTCGTGCATTTAGCAGATAGGAGTGTCTACTTCTTGGTCGGGATTTTTTGCCGGGCTGTCCCGAGTAGAGTCTTGAGCACAGAGGGAGAGAGAGAGAGGGAGAGAGAGAGAGAGAGAGAGAGAGAGAGAGAGAGAGAGAGAGAGAGAGAGAGAGAGAGAGAGGGATTGAATCTAGGCAGGATGGAGGAGTGGAGCGACACCCGAGGAGAGATAGAAAACTCCACTTTTACATAGAAAAAAAAGAAAGAAAAAGAAAAAAGTAGTCTAGTGAGGAAATCTCTGTCTGGGGTGGAATGACACAGAAATTACAACATGATGTTTGAAATCAAGCATGCATGGGCGTGGGGTTATTTTCAGCGTTTTGGGGGGCATTAAAGCAATAGTGAGTAGTCTTTTCATATGAAAGAATGTTGGTTGTTATTATTATTATGGCAGCGTTTACAAACTGGTGTCGCCCCCCTCCCCCTGACACTGGTGAAGGAGCTCAGAAAAAATCCCAAGAAGAGCCCAAGAAATGTTTCAGTTGTTGATTTTACTGCTAAGGAAAAACCTGGACATACAGCAGAAGGTATAAAGTCCATGCGCCATCACTGAAGGTTTTACCTCATGTAGCTGCACTGACCGTGTTGTTGTAATTGCTCAGAATTCCTCATGGGGCTGACAGAAGTTACGCAATATAACTTTAATAAACCGATAATTTGGTCATTTATTTTGCGTTACAAACTTTAATCAAAGCATGTCCTCAAATAAAAAACAGAGGAACTAAGAAAGAAAATTGCCCTGAATGCAAATCGACCCAGAGTAAATGAGTTAAAGCTATAGTGCATAACTTCTGTCGCCCCCATCAGGAATTCTGAGTAATTACAGCTACACTGTCGGTGCAGCTACATGAGGTAAAGCCTTCAGGTGATGGCTCATGGATTTTATACCTTCTCCTGTATGTCCAGGTTTTTTCTTAGCAGTAGAATGATACACTGAAACATTTCTTGGGCTCTTCTTGGGATTTTTCTGATCTCCTGCACCAGTGTCAGGGGGGTGGGAGGACACACCAGTTTGTAAACGCTGCCATACTGAGAAATACAGAGAGAGTTTTGTGGAGCTGATAGGCTTAATCAACTTTATGTCAACTTGTTTGGCGATGGCTTGAATGTAACCAACATAGGCCTATATTATACAAAAAAGTTACACACTATAGATTTAAACATTTTTCAGCCCATAATAATAGCCTATTGTACTTCATTATCCAGACAGTTGCAGTGTGCCCCCCAGCACAGGGCTTTCATGTGTTCCTCATTAGTTAAACTTGGCTCCATATCCACCAGGACATGAAGACCAAACTGGAGCTTTGAAGCAGAATAATCCATTAAACGCTCATTACACAGAAACATTTACTTTATGAATTATGCATTTGCCCCGTAGCACATACAGCCAGACTGCCCTGCACCATAATCATATACAGAACCATTTTACAGGGCCAGGGCAATTATCTATCTATCTATCTATCTATCTATCTATCTATCTATCTATCTATCTATCTATCTATCTATCTATCTATCTATCTATCTATCTATCTATCTATCTATCTATCTATCTATCTATCTATCTATCTATCTATCTATCTATCTATCTATCTATCTATCTATCTATCTATCTATCTATCTATCTATCTATCTATCTATCTATCTATCTATCTATCTATCTATCTATCTATCTATCTATCTATCTATCTATCTATCCATCTATCCATCTATCCATCTATCCATCCATCCATCCATCCATCCATCCCAATAATTTGATGTCAGAATAGCTCCATTTTAGGCTAAAAAAGCTGTGTAGATTATATGGTTATAAGAAATGCAGACGTGCATATAACCAATAAAGACTCTAAGCATTATATTGAAAACTATAGGGTGAAATATTGACTTGTGTTCATGCAAAGTATGTCCACACTGGATAGACAATCAGATGAAGAAAGCCCTCCTAATGTGCATTGTTAACCCTGATTATCACAACATGTCCTGACCAGCTCCTGTGTCCCTCTTCTTCACTGAAAGGGAATGTTACTCAGACAGGGGTTGGAGAGAATCTGACAAGGGGCTAAATTGAAAGGCATATCTGCGCACGCGTGTAGCCAACTGTGTGTGTGTGTGTGTGTGTGTGTGTGTGTGTGTGTGTGTGTGTGTGTGTGTGTGTGTGTGTGTGTGTGTGGTGTGTGTGTGTGTGTGTGTGTGTGTGTGTGTGTGTGTGTGTCCGTGTCTGTGTGCAATTCTGTGTTTGTGTGTTTGTGTGTCCGGACCGTGTGTGTGTGTGTGTGTGTGCGCGCTTGTGATTCTTTTTTGTGTGTGTGATTCTGTGTGTGCGATTCTGTGTGTGTGTGTATACGTGAGCGCGCACGTGTTTACATCAACGCGCCACGCTCCAGTGCGCTCTGTGAAGGAGATAAGTGGGAGTGAGAGAGGCAGAGAGGCGGCAGTACGGAGGGAGAATCGGTCGGATAACTATCTCATCTCTTCACCACAGACAGACAGAGACCGAGAGAGCATCGCTACACAGCCACTGCACCTGCTACAACTTACTGCGTGTAGGCGACCCAACCTCCTCAATGTCCACGTGAGTCCACATGCAACAATATTAATCCAATTATAAATATATAGGCTTTATTCATATTTATCCTGTTTTATTTCTGTTTTCTTCTTATTATATGTTATCCTTGTAATTGTGTTTATTGTGTGTGCTCGTCGTCACTGTAAATGAGTGAAAACCTCAGTGTCTTTCGAGGGAAAATAAAGGTTATTGATTGATCGATTGATTGATTGAATTATCTTCAGTTGCCTATAAGGTGATAGGCTAAGCGTTTTGTCCTTTCTCAAATATGATTATACAGTATTTTTTAGTCTGAGGAATGACGTTGTCAAATTGGCACCAGGTCATTCTGATGTGATGCCTCGCTCGCTGTAATGTTGGTTGAATGTTGTTTGTGAATTTCTGTTATTTTGTAATCTTTCTATTTTTTTTCATGCACCTTAAAGACAAGCTCATTTTAATCTCGGTGCACATTGTATAGTCTAATGACAATACAATGTTTCTATTCTATTCTATTCTATTCTAAAATATCAACAAATTATAAGATTATTTTAACCCTCAAGATCCAATAGACAGTGAGGCAAAACAAATGAATAATATTTACGTTATATTCCTACGTTGTTCTCAAACAGGCTATGTTATTTACTCGGAAGTTGCATTTTTACCGGACACAGATCATGTTTGCTGTAATAATGTAAACTGTCAACAATGTTTAAGGATAAACCCCCTAAAGAATAAAGATCCGACACTTTCTATTGAGCAGTGAGACAAACACAAAAAAAATAATAATTACGTAATCTCCCTACGTTGATACTTTGCGTAAATGAGGAGAAAACATAGTGAACTTCTAACGGAGACAGTTGGGTTCAGCGGCAGATGGGGAAACAAAAGGAGAAACCGACTGAAACTAACTGAGACAAAGGACGTTAGGAATCACTTTGCATCGACACCGGCACCGGCTGCTATACCATCGGGGCACGCGTCAATTTAGCAGAAAAATATATAAAATTCAGTTGTATACATTTTTTTTTCTTTCAATATTGCAAGGAACGCAATTCAGCGCGGGTAAGGGCATCTGAGTCCAACGGTAGCTAACGGCATGTCAGACCACTACAACCTACATTTGATTTAGGGTGAATTCGGGTAATGTGGGACGATTTTCGCAATTTTGACTTCAGCGACCTATTGCGATATCTATCCAACACATAATCTCAACATATTATACATTTCTGAAATCTGTAAAATGTTTTCTACAACACCAGAAGAAGAAAAATGTAGATATGATACCAAGAAGAGATATACCACAACTATTAGAGTTCTTTGTGACAAATTAAATATTCGGCCTAAATTTGATAATCTGGGACAGGTGACGTTGTAATCTGGGACAGTTGTATTAGCCTTTAAAAAAAAGCCTAAATCACTGTATTTTCTGCAGTTTAGCCTCACTATCATCAAGTCCTATACAAGCATTGTGGAAAAATGACAAAAAGAAAGCTGAATAAGTCAAATACATTGCACACTTGATGAATTGATCTGCATATGCAATTATTCAAAACATTGTCTTTCAGTCATGGTCTCTTTTCCTGACATTATGGGACCATTGTACTCTGTAGGCCTAATGCATTGAATTTTGTACATTATAGGTCATATATTTTTATATATTTTATGAGATAGGCTATTGTATTGTACTTTGCAATAGTAGTTAAGCACTGTAAATGCATATTTTTCCAATTTGGATCATTTAAATGACTGTCCCAGATTACCCAAACCATGGTGTCCCAGATTATCAATCATATTTGATAATCTGGGACAGCAACATAATGGTTGAAAAATAAAAATCTAAAACGAATATTCAACATATTATTGCATATTTTGTTTCTTTAACATATCACAAACATAATTGCCAAAAAACCAAGAATATGCATTATTTTTGAAAGAGTTATAGCCTTAACATTAAATTGATCAGAATCCTATGTCATTGACCAATTCTCGAAATTCTCAGGGGAGCTTCTGTTTGATAAGTGCTCTTCCTCTTCCTGTGACATCCCCAACATGAAGTCATATCATTTCAGTTGCGTGACATTCATGCCAATCCTGTAGTCATTTTTTTTTTTGAAAAAACTTTGTTAGATAAGGAAATAAACGCATTTGAGCTTAAGTGTCCCAGATTACCCAATGTCCCAGATTACCCGAATTCACCCTAATAGGCGAATTGTTTGCTATATACTAGGCCCTATTTGAATTAAACAAATGTAATGTGTCTTGTAAGATTTCACTGTCTATCTATCTATCTATCTATCTATCTATCTATCTATCTATCTATCTATCTATCTATCTATCTATCTATCTATATCTATCTATCTATCTATCTATCTATCTATCTATCTATCTATCTATCTATCTATCTATCTATCTATCTATCTATCTATCTATCTATCTATAGTTGATTTAATATAGCACAATTATTCGCTCTATAGCCTAGCCTATATATTTTGAATGAAACAAATAGTTGATATAGTGTCTTTTTGAATAGTTCTCATATTAGTCTAATTCTAAGTCTAATGTTAGACCGACTTCACAGTTGGAATATGAAGGTGTATTGAACTCGGAGATCCTATTTAGTATAAATGTGTCAAAACAAATTTAAATCGGATCATCCTAGCCTGAGAAAAGGCAGAAAGAGTGTTTTATGGTCTCACTGTCTAACCCTATTGTCTATTAGCTCCTTAACTAATGATAACTATTGTATTGTTTTTCAGTCTGACTATGGATCACTCTTTGATGCCTCGGTCTGTGTGGTCGGGAGACAGTAAAGTCCTGCAGCATCCCGCGGACGTCTTCACCAGCGTGGTGGTCACGCGCAGCATCCCCGCGGGCACGAGCTTCGGTCCGTGCGTGCTCCAGAACACTTTCTATGACACCATCGCCTTCATAGCGCTGAAGTCCAGCGACAAGACGAACAAATCCTACGTCTTCAGGGTGAGTTCAAGCACTGGTCAAATTTGTCGTTTTTTTTTTTTTGCTATTTTTCTAGTAGGTTATTACAGCTCTGGAAAGAATTAAGAGACCACTCCAAATGTTCTGTGTCTCTCGTTTGACTATTCATAGGCATATGTTTGAGTAGAATGAACATTTAGGTTTTATATTGTAAACTACTGACAACATTTCTACCAAATTCACAATAAGAATTTTGTCATTAAGAGCATTTCCATTAAGTAATGTAGAGATGAAGATTTAAGAAAAATCCAGACTGTTCTCTTAATTTTTTTCTGAGCTGTATGTAGCCTAGATAATTATTGATATAGATTATTCCGGTATAAATAAAAGGTCCAAAATGTACATTTAGGTGTTAATTATAGGCTACTAAACCTTGTCTGTGCTTCTGTAAATAACTACTATACAACAATGTTTAACAGCCATTATCATTATCAACATTAGTTATCTTTAAATACACTGAACAAAACATTTTGATTTCTAAAGCACTAACATGAACTGAACTTTAGTCATTCTTTGCACTGTCCTGAATGTTATTACAGAAGGATTTGTTCATTATTTTAGATATTGCCAAATTTGCTTAATACTTAGGCTATTAAAACATTAATGAAAAAAAAATTTAATACAAAAAGTAATGTGTCATGATGATCTATCATTTAAAAAAATTACCTTATTCATCTGCAGTGTCTGGCCAGAATTGACAGAAAAGTGTTTGATATGTATATATAATAACACATTTTTTTGATGGAGTGATTGTATCAAAACCTGTTGTAGCCTATATACAGTATATAGTTTTCCATTTTTTTTGGTTTGAGTAAAACATCAATATATATATATTTCCTCTCAACAGGTTGACCCCGAGGCCATGCGTAACTCTTCCTTGGTGTTGTCGTGGTTACGTCTGGTGGCGGCGGCCCGTAACCCGGGGAACAGAACACGGAGGCGTTCCTTAAAGCCGGTCAGCTGTATGTGCGCTCCGTACGGGACGTCCAGCCAGAGGAGGAACTCTTAGTGTGGTACGACCAGGAACTGTCTCATCTCCTGGGCTTCACGGACATGAGACGGGGGGCCGGTCAAGGTGAGGAAGCAGCTCAAATACAATGTCATATTTAGGCCTTTGTGCCTTGCTAAGAGTCGTTATAAGTATCTGTATAGCATCATATGGGTTTGGGTGGAAGGGTGGACTAGGAAAGGGGGACGACCAGTAACCATGAGGTCTCTGGTTCCTCCTCCCAGTAACCATGAGGTCTCTGGTTCGATCCCCGGCACCGGACAGGAGGGTGCAACTTACTAGGGTGTAAAACTAGTGGTGTCTGCTATTACATCTACAGTGCCCACCATCTCTACCATTGCAAGACACTTAACCCCCAAACTGCTCCAGGGGCGCTGTACTATGGGCTGACCTGCGCTCTGACCCCCTCCGAAGTGTGGGAACTTGAGAGGGGATATGCAGAAAGACAAATTTAAAATTTTAAAGCCCCCCCCCCCCGAAAAAAAAAATCTATTACTATTATTATCTGTCCATGGTTCTCATTTTGAATTTCTTTTTGTGTGTCTTTTCCAGAGTTGAAATGCGGCCGCTGTGGGCAGGTCTTCAAGAACGAGTTTCCCTTCCTGTCCCACTGTCGCTTCCTGTGCGCTCAGGTGAAGGGCGACAACTGGAGTCAACGCGACGTTTACGAACAAAACAAGCTAGCAGCGGCGGCCGAAATACGGAGGCCGCGACGCGTGACCGACTTCCACAACATCGCACGGGATTTGGAACACAAGAAATCACCTAGCAACACCAGCGGGACAAGTGCGGACGCAGTGATTTACCCCAAGAGACGGAAATACGAAGACGCTCCTTGTGCTAAAGGGAGGAAGACGGTCCTGTTGGAAAAAACGAATATCTTAAACGATGACAATATATCCACACAGCTAAATAAGGGAGCGGGCTACGAACTACTACAACAGGAAACAGGAAATGCTTCTTCTTCTTCTTCTTCTTCTTCTTCTTCTTCTTCTGCGGGGAAATTGAAAGCGGATAAGTCCTCCTCCAAGCCGGATCATTTGGGATGTACTAAGAATTTCGCGGAAGAGACTTTTACGCACGAAAGAAAAATGGAGGCACGCTCGAAGGAGGAGGGGGAGGAGTCAGCAGCCGAGAGCTTGAGTACTAGTAGCGCCAGTCGTAGCAACAGTAGCGCTTTTTCATTGGTCCGTTCTGGCAGCCATGGCGACCAGAAAAGCGCATTCTGCAAACCCAGTAAAAGAACTTCTCCCATGCAGCTTAGCAACCCACCAACCGCCACCGCCGTCCCATCTAGACACATAGAAGACATGCAAACTGTTTTGGGATACAACAATCTAATGGCGTCTAATATCTTAAGCGCAGAATTACAACAGCAGCAGCAAAGTGTGACAGTGCCGTCACACCAAGTGGCATTAAACAACCATTACCATTACGCGCCACAACACTGGTCCAGGAACATCGGGGTACAATTGCAAACCGCGGTGCCCACACCTACACCGTCACTAGCCATACTTCCGCCCACGTTCAATTCGTTCGGCGTGTCCGTTCAGAACTGGTGCGCCAAATGCAACCTGTCCTTCCGCATGACTTCGGATCTGGTGTTCCACATGCGCTCGCACCACAAGAAGGAGTTCGCGGTCGAGTCCCAAGTGAGGAAGAGGAGAGAGGAGAAGCTCACGTGTCCCATTTGCCACGAGTACTTCCGAGAGAGGCACCACCTTTCCAGACACATGACGTCGCATAATTGACTCAAAAAAAGGACAAAATAAAACTACAAAAATGTTATTTATTGACTAAAATGATGCTCGTGTTTTAAAGGTGCAGTGTGTGATTTTAATGGTGTGTTTTGGCATCATCTAGTGGTGAGATTCCAGATGGCAACGCTCCCTTGGTAACCGGCCACTTTCGTAATAATTACAGAAAGCTACGGTGGCCTTCAAGGACAAGACGCTATAGTTACTAAAGATGGCATCATCCACCACTGCCTCAAGTCTTTCCACAATATCAAGTGATGAGGTGAAGATGTATTTAGTTATTTATTCTATAGTACTTCTTCTTCTTGGTCTTCCAGCAGGTGCATTTCTCCAAGACACCCACTATATAGAAACATGCTCAAATGTAGATATAAAAGGCTCATTCTAAGGTAAAAAAAAAACGGGACAACTTTTATTTTCAAGCCATTCTACATTCATTGAAATATACTGATGAATATTACATTCCATTTTTTACCAAGACTGTACTGATAAAAGGCCAATAAAGTCTACACACTGCACCTTTAACTGGTTGCAGACTCCATATTCACGGCAAGACTTTCGGTGTGTAACAGTGAATGTAGGGAGCTGTAAATATTTAACAAAAAAAAGGCAAATTGGACACTCATGGCCACCGTAGCCTCTCCACTAGATGGCAATAGAGCTATGTGTTAACAAGTTGATCTCACTGCAGTTTGCTTGTCTGTCCATTTAGCCCTGCTGTGTGTGTGTGTGTGTGTGTGTGTGTGTGTGTGTGTGTGTGTGTGTGTGTGTGTGTGTGTGTGTGTGTGTGTGTGTGTGGATGTGCGTGTGTGAGTGAGTGAGTGAGTGAGTGAGTGAGTGAGTGAGTGAGTGAGTGAGTGAGTGAGTGAGTGAGTGCTTGTGTGTGTGTGTGTGTGTGTGTGTGTGTGTGTGTGTGTGTGTGTGTGTGTGTGTGTGTGTGTGTGTGTGTGTGAGTGCGCTTTAGGTTGATGGTTATTTTGTGCCTTATATGGAACAGCTCATGATTGTCATAAATATCTCGAGGC
The DNA here is from genome assembly GCA_026122265.1 of Ammodytes dubius. Taxonomy (NCBI): domain Eukaryota; kingdom Metazoa; phylum Chordata; class Actinopteri; order Uranoscopiformes; family Ammodytidae; genus Ammodytes; species Ammodytes dubius. Next base: position 4,775,671 of record CM047514.1, on the reverse strand, counting down.
ATCCCAGTCTTATTGATCAGCTTTTCTCTTGTGTTCCTATATGCTCTGATTTGTATGAGTGTGTTTTGCACAATATTGTTTTTTTGAAATCTAAAAAGAATGGAAATGAAACAGACGTTTTGAGTATTTTTCTTCTACTATGATGTTGGTTCAAGTCAGAGGGTGTAAGTGTCTGTGTGTTCCAATAGGTGGCGACTGAGACCTATTCTCTCGTTGCAGACACTGCATGTGAACAGGGGTAAAATCTTTCGTAAATGTTTGAATAAATAGGATATGCAAATTTGGCAATATCTAACTATCCATCAATAGGGTATACTAATATCTGCATCTAATATGAACAGGTCATGAAAACTAATTTTCTGCATGTTTTTAAGAATAAAATGTATCATACAATTGGATAATTGACAACATATGAACAAATCCTTCCGTAATAACCTTCCCGACAGTGCTGAGAATGATTCTGGAAAGTTTAGTTGATGTAAGTGTTTTAGACTTTGAGATCTTCACTTTGTAATATTGGAAGTACTGCAGTGTGTCGCCATAAAAACATTTTCTTGAAGAGAGAATAGTGCATTTATCAAAACATTTCAACTGAAACTAAACGAGGCAGATTTCTGATCAAATTCATTTTTAATACGTTCCATGGTTATCCTTCATCTAAAGACCTTATAACCACTTGTGCCGATGAGCCAAGTTATTATATTTTGTTGAGCTAACTAATCATTCATATGTATTGTACGTTCAAGTTTTAAGTTCTACATACTAGAAGTCCAAAAAGTAAAAGTTGTGTCAATTCATTATTATTTTGTTGAGAAAGTTTTTCAGACAATCAAAAATCCATTTGAATACGTTTCTTGGTTATCGTTCATCTACAGACCTGGATGGAGTCCACACACATAAACCTTAAGCGCTTTGAGTTTTGGGCTTTTTTATGTTTCACACATGGACTTAAATAGCCGTCTCTGTTGCAGGTAAATGAGGCGTTCAGGAGACCCGGGGTTCATGGGAAAGTCAAGACTCGACCATGTTCACTCACTCACTGTAACATTAGCAGCAATATAATCCCCCCCCCCCCCCCCACACACACACACACACAGGCACACACACACACACACACACACACACACACACACACGCACAGGTACACACACACACAACACACACACACACACACACACACACACAAACTCCTGTTATCAACTTTTATTTGAGTATCATCCAATTGCATTTTGCAAACCAACATTTTTTTTTTAAAGATTTTTTTTCAGCATTTTTATGCTTTATTGATAGTGTAGAGACAGAGTTGAAATGGGGCAGAGAGGGGAGTGACATGCAGAGAACGACCGCGGGCTGGAATCGAACCCGGTCTGCTGCTGGTCGAGGCCCATGGGGGGGGACGCCCTACCAACTGAGCTAAGGGCGCCCCCGCAAACCAACATTCTTAAGTAGACAGTATAGATACAATTAAAATATAATTTGGAACGCACAGGAACGGGGACAGGTAAAGCATTGCTGATTTTGACAACAAGCGTTCTCCAGAATAACTGACCTTTAATGGGTTTAGATCTGGCTCTGCTTGTGATGATGATGATCAATTGTAGACCAACCGATCCCTCATATATGTATTATTACTGGGACTGAAAAACCTACACTACTAAGACATGAAATCTGCACACAAAATGTTGCAACATGTTCCTAATCCTTTCGTGAATCTTTTTAAGAACTATTTATTCACAGACTGAAACGGACTTCGTTCTTGGCCGAATCAAAAGTTCCAAAAGTTCATTGGAAACCAGTTAAAAACATTTTTTTTTCAATTTATTTTGGGGAAAATTGTGAATTTATAAAAATAAAATAGCCTCTATACCAAGTGGTCCACATGATTGAATGGGTGATTAAGAATCGGGTACAATGTCACTCTATTAAAAGCTACATCCTAATGAATACAACTAATAGTCCTCGGGCTTAGTAGCTTAGTTACCATGTGAGGGGAAAAAAGAACCATTTCAGCTGGAACACAGAACTCCTCTGTTGTCTAATAATGGCGGTATAGCTCTCCGTTAATTGAACAGTCATCATGTGGAAAAACAAATATTGTTCTTGGTTCCACTTCTCGACTCGGTTGAGTTTTTTTTTTTGGCTTTTCAAGACACGGGCGGCCAGGCCAAGCTAGTTTGAACACAAGACTATGGACTATACTGTGGGTTTTTTCTCGGCTAGAAATTGGCCCTATACACAAGACATGAAATCTGCACACTGCACACACACACACACGCACGCACGCACGCACACACACACACACACACACGCACACACACACACACATACGCACACACTCACACACACACACACACACACACACCGACCCCCTTACAATGGTAAGTACTCTCCTGTGACTTTGATTGTGGTTGACACAGGGTTCACCATGTAATAGCAGCGTAGACCGAACCGTGCAGCCCGGGACTGTTAAAAAGCAATAAGGAAATGAGTGGGGGGGGGGGGGGGATCCAACCTGGATATGTTCCTTATACAATTGAATTCACATTGGGCCCATTCGTGGTCTATATACTTTGAAGCTAAAACGTTTATCAATGAAAACATGATTTGTAATAGGCCCTAATTTCAGCCATAATCATAGAGGTGAGGTTAGGGCCTATAAAGGATGCGTTTGTTGAAAGGTTTTTTTTAGCTTTTTGAGCGCCCAGAATGAATCATATACATTCAGTATTTGAGACAATGCTCCCTGATGTCGTCAAATATGGATAAAAGAAAATATATTTAGGGTTGTGATACAATATTTCAGTGATCACATGTCACAGCAGTGCGCTTGATTTTTTAGTTTAGTTTTAAGGCCAACTAACAATCTTACATTTGAAGGAAAACTGTCTACATTTGAACAAACTAATTATATTTTGTTGAGTTAACTTATCATTCTGTAGTTTCAGGTTTTGAATTATACATGCAACTAGAAACAATTCAGACAGTTTTAACACTCTTTAATGTTAAAATAAACATTTTGACGGACCTTCTTAGTATGTACAACTCAGATGTAAAGTTTCTATATATATGAAAGATGCATTTTCAATACATGTGAAAGATAAGTTTTCTCAACAAAATATAATGAGTTGGCTCAAATGTTTTCCATACAACATAAGAGTTAGAGTTTTAGCCTCAAAACTAAAACAATCTGGTGAAGACAGATGCCTTGAACTTTTGAGTTTTCTTTACTTTTTTAGATTTTTATGCCGTGCACCATTGCAGGCACTCAGCCCAAAAGCAAAAGCACAAGCAGATATAAGCATTATGCTTATTACAATAAACAGTATGGGATCAATCATATGCCCCCTTTCAAGTGCCTCTGTGTCTGTCTGTCTGTCTGCCTGTCTGTCTGTCTGTCTGTCTTTCTGTCTGTCTGTCTGCCTGTCTGCCTGTCTGTCTGTCCATCTGTCTGTCTGTGGGCAAGCTTCAGAGCATTGTACTGTTTACAGATGTGGATTTCTGTTCCAACGTCTAGGCTCAAAACCACCGCAGAGTGATGAGTTAATAATCAAAAGGTTCCCGTTGTCAAGCCCCTGTCAGCTTGAGACAGAGTTTAGGGGCATTGGGGGGCCCCCCTCTCCCTCACATGGGCCCCCCCCTCTCCCTCACATGGCCCCCCTCTTCCTTATGTGAATTAATGTGTCAAGCTGTTCAGTTAAAAGGGGGTTGAGATGTTGAGATCATCTGTCTGTAAGCATCTCTTTGAAAAAAAATCTATTTAAAAAAATCCTCAAGAAGAGCCCAAGAAATGTTTCAGTTGTTGATTCTACTGCTGAGAAAAAAACCTGGACGTACAGCAGAAGGTATAAAATCCATGTGCCATCACTGAAGGCTTTACCTCATGTTGACGCACCGACAGTGTTGTTGTAATTACTCATGTAAATACTCATGGGGGCGACAGAAGTTACGCACTTTAGCTTTAAACGTAATAGAAAAAGCACAACTGTATGAAAAAAATAATATTCCAGCAAGAAAAAATTGGATTAAATTACTTTTTTATTTTCTACCTTATAGAAGGCTAACTTTTCATAATTTAAACATACAAAATAACAACAACATCTCTTCTAATATATAGTAAATACATAAACCTAGTAACCATGACACGTTATTTTTTTTTAACTAAGTTTCACATTCATAATAGAAAAATATTTCTGCTTTCATTATAACATTCTTGAAGTGTTCGGGGGGGAAGGGGAGGTGGGGTGGGGGGGGGTTGGCGGGTGTGAATTAACTCCAGATGTGTCTCAACAATCCATTTTCGGACATTTCCCTTTGAAAGATATTCAGAGCAAAGCACAATGTACAATAACCTTATTGTGTTGCCAACAAATGAGCGTTGCATGTAATGTTATGTATGTACAATGTGGAGTATTGGTTTAAAGGTGGAGTCAGTGATTCTGGAGAACGCTTGTTGACAAAATAACTTTTTAGTCAAAATCAGTGAATATCTCCTCACGATCTGCTACCTGTCCTTACTGTGTGTGTGCACGGAAATACAAATCTAGTGTTAATACGGAATTTACAGAGCCTGGGCTATGTGTGTGTGTGTGTGTATGTGTGTGTGTGTGTGTGTGTGTGTGTGTGTGTGTGTGTGTGTGTGTGTGTGTGTGTGTGTGTGTGTGTGTGTGTGTGTGTGTGTGTGTGTGTGTGTGTGTGTGTGTGTGTATGTGGTGTGTGCATGCAAGCGAGCGAGTGAGTGAGTGAGTGAGTGAGTGAGTGAGTGAGTGAGTGAGTGAGTGAGTGAGTGAGTGAGTGAGTGTGTGTGTGTGCTTTAGGTTGATGGTTATTTTGTGCCTTATATGCAACAGCTCATGATTGTCATAAATATCTCGAGGCATCCCAGTCTTATTTATCAGCTTTTCTCTTCTGTTCCTTTGCTCTGATTTGTACAGAGTGTTTGCACAATATTGTTTTTTGAAATCTAAAAAGAATGGAAATGAAACAGATGTGTTGAGTATTTTTCTTCTATTATCATGTTGGTTAAAGTCAGAGAGGGTGTAAGTGTCTGACAAATGAGCGTTGCATGTTCTGTTATGTATGTACAATGTGGAGTATTGGTTTAAAGGTGGAGTCAATGATTCTGGAGAACGCTTGTTGTCAAAATTACTTTTTAGTCAAAATCAGTGAATATCTCCTCACGATCTGCTACCTGTCCTTACTGTGTGTGTGCACGGACATAAAAATCTAGAGTTAATACAGAATTTACAGAGCCTAGGCTGTGTGTTAACCCTGGATTTCTGTTATAAGCGCAGACAGACAGACAGGTAGCGGATTATGAGGAGATATTCACTGATTTAGACAAAAAAAAAATAGTAGACAAGCATTCTCCAGACTCACTGACTCCACCTTTAGAAAGTAACAACAGCTGTACACAGTATGTGGAAATGTAGAAATAGGTTTCATAATCTCTGTCATCTGCTGTGTGTGGTGTGTGTGTGTGTGTGTGTGTGTCTGTGAGTGTGTGTGTGTGTGTGTGTGTGTGTGTGTGTGTGTCTGTCTGTCTTTCTGTGTGTGTGTATGTGTGTGTGTGTGTGTGTGTGTGTGCGTGTGTGTGTGTGTGTGTATGTGTGTGTGTGTATGTGTGTGTGTGTGTCTGTGTGTGTTGTGGGTGCGTGTGTCTGTCTGTCTGTCTGTCTGTCTGTGTGTATCTTAGTGTGTGTGTGTGTGTGTGTGTCTGTGTCTGCTCGTGTGCAAGCGCGCGCCTGTGTGCGTGTGTGTGTGTCTGTCTGTCTGTCTGTCTGGTGTGTGTGTGTGTGTGTTTCTGTCTGTGTGCTGCCCAATGATGCACTGATAAAGTCCTTTGTTTATACCCTTTATTGTGTTCAAAGAAAACATGAACACAAACTCTGCGGGTACATTCTGAGATAAAACGAAGAAAACATCCTTTGAAATGCTTCTGTCCATAGAATCCTCAATATTATCTCACACGCAGAATCAAAACAAACAAACCGGGCTCTTTTTACATGTGTGTCTCTGTTCCTCTTGCCAAAAAGATGCCAGATTGCGTCCTTGCGTTCCAATCCCCATACTTCCCTTGCTATTAAGTACGGTAGAAAAAGATTTAGGATTGTCCCAATACATTTGGTCAGATGCAGCATGCTGAAAAATACCTAAAAGCCCTACTACATCCGGTTGTGATTTTAAGTGTTGAAATCAGCAGCTTTTTTTTGGGTGATTCTGACCCACAATCCACTGCACACCGGAAGTTACATCAAGTCACATCGACGGAGCCTCTGTATGAAAACAAGTAGCGATGAGATGGATATATAAGCAAGAGGCAAGTTCAAGGCGCCATGTTATGATGAAATAAATAAGTAAAATATGTCCCAAATTGTAGCATACTGCATGCTAAGTACATACTTTTAATGATCAGCTGTAGTATGTAGAATAGAGAAAAGAAAATGTGCGATTTGGAACGCAGCCCCTTCAAGTCTGCTGAAGAGATTGAAGTGATGTCTATACAGTCTTGCATCCTTCGAGAAAAAACGAAATTCCCAAAGTTAAAAGTTTCTCGGTATCAAGAGCAAACCACTATACAAACAGAGAGGTATGGAACTGTCCCCAATAGTCTTGTTTTTGTGCCGCTGTGGCCCCCCCCCCCCCCCCGCCCCCCCCCCCTCCATTGCCTATCTACATGAGCAGGACTGGACGGACATATTGGGGTAAACTTTCAGCACTGGGTTCCTTGATTCGTCGCGGTAGAGAACAGCCAAAGGATTCATCTTTTCGGGGACGCAGCAGGGCTCGGGAACCCCGGGAATGATGCCCACGGCTCGGACTATGCTCTGGATGGTGGCGTGGTTAGACGGTCTCGTTACCTGGGAAGGAGAAAAAAAATTAAAGGAAAAGATCAGCACACTATAGTTACTTTGGGGCGACTGTGGTTCAGTTGGTAGAGCGGGTTGGCTGATGATCAAAGGGCTGGAGGTTCGATCCCCCGCCCTGCCACTTGTGTCATGGTTGTTGTGTCCTTGGGCAAGACACTTCATCTACCTTGCCTCGTGTGAATGTAGATAGTTAGCCTCCTATTGGTGTATGAATGTGTGTGTGAATGGAAACGTGGGAAATGAAAAAAGGTCTCCCTTGAAAAAGAGTCTTCGGTCTCAATGGGATTTACCTGTATAAATAAAGGTAAAAGAAAAAAAAAAATTAAAGTAATGCAAAATGAGATGATGTGGAGTGACATCCTATTTTTATGCTTTATTGATAGAGCAGAGACAGAGGTGAAATGGGGCAGAGAGGGGAGTGACATGCAGAGAACGACCACGTGCGGGAATCGAACCCGGGTCTGCTGCTGGGCCCGGCCCGGGGGGGGGGGGGTGGGTGGGGACGCCCTACCTACTGAGCTAAGGGCGCCGCAGTGACATAAACCTTGTCTCCATTGAGTGGTACTGTTTGGTTTGGTACGGTACTGCAAACTGTCAAAAGTTGGGAAGGGTACCAAGCGTTCCCTAGATGGTGGATATGGTGGGCCCCCTTGTTTACATTCCTTTTCTTTACATACCAGTTTACAGAGCCTAGGCTGTGTTTTTACACGGTACGGACAGATAGCGGATCGTAAGGAGGTGTTCACTGATTGTGTTTACGTGTCACATTCATCTTCTTCATTGAATGTATTGGCTACACTGTGTCCTGCTGCTAATATGTCACCATAGTTACGTACCTGTCACAGCCACATCCAGCAATGGAAACACAAGCAAGAAATAAGGTAACCATTCTGTACCAAACCAAACTGTACTACTAAGTGTAAACAATACTTTACTTTATTCAGGATGGCTTTTAATACACAGTAGCGTGATGACACTTTGATCTTGATCTTATATTGTTTTGATCTTGTTTGATTGTGTCTTGTTTGATTTTATCTTATCGTGTTTTATCTTGCTCAATTCTGTAAAGCACTTTGGTACACCGAAAGGACTGTTGTAAAGGGCTGTATAAATAAAGTACATTTACATTTACATTTACATTTATATTTACATTTACAGTGTTCCTACCTTTTGCATGGGGAATCCACACGTACCCGCGCAGTAGAAAGCTTCGAAGGCCTTTGGCGCTATGACCCATTCGCTCCAGCCGATGTCTGCGAAGTCGACTCTCAGGTTCCTCCTAGAGCAGCCCCTCTGCTGCGTCTCCGCCCACTGCCTGCGCCGCGCTGCACGCATCGTCTGCTCGTCAAAACGCAGCAGAGGAGACTGAGACCCACCGCTTAATTTGGGCTTTTTTAGTGCGTCCTTTCCCTCGTTTCGGCGTTCCTGTTTTCGACTGTCCTTGTGATTTTTCGAGCTTGAATCGTGTGATGTTCCTTCGCCATTTTGTTTGAGAGCTGGGAATTCTTCTTTATCATGCGGCGCTAAGACCAGCTTTTGTCCGTCGCTTACTGTTGACGTGCGACTATTTTTGTGGTTTTTAACAGTCGTATCACCAACTTTCATCGTTGTACCATCTCCCTCTATGAAAACCAAACGTTCTTCTTTGTCGTGAGCTGCTTTCACTTGCTCCACACTTTTATCTTCGTGGCTTTTTTGCTTCTTAAAATTCTTTCCCGATTTAGGAATTTTGGGTTTGAGCGCGAGGTACCAAGTGCTCTCCCAAACCTCCTCTTTCTTGTACACACCTGGCCCGTAGTAGTCCACCTCAGGTAATTCATTGCTCTGAATACTATCCCCCTGCGTAGATACACCCCTCCTAGAACGTCCATTCGAGGTGCTATGCTGCCTCCTCTCCCCTGCCTCACTAAACGGGTCATATCTCTGAAGGCTTGATGCTACGCTATTGGGCTCGTCCAATGCTACGTCATTAGCGTACAGTATCAAGTAAGGCGTTTCTCCGGAAGCGAAAAAAAATACCAAGGTCTCCTCTGATTGGTCTATTTCGAGTGACAGCACGTCATGACCCTTGTCCCGTGCCTCCTTGATGACCTGGGTTAAGTCTTTCAACTGCCACGCCCCTCTCCTGTGGGGGTTAAAAGTCACGTTGCCTAGCAGCGGTCCCACTGACCCAAATTCAACCCCTGACCCCTGTGGGACAGAGCGAAGGAGTAAGTTGATGGACAGAGTGGGAGGGTGGATGATAGAGGGTTGAATACAGGGTGGAGGTGGAGGGCTGTTTTTGAAGCTTTTTTTGAAGTTTTTTTTGAAGTTTTTACAGAGGAACCAGGGTTTGGGATGCGGCCGGCGCTGGAGCAGGAAATGGAACGTGGCCGAGATGACGACCTCGGAGTCGGCGAGGGTCGTGAGGTTTAGTCTGTAAACCGTTCGCCTGTCAGAGGAATCTGTGGAGAGACAAGACGTGGCAAGTTAGGAAAGTGGACAGAATCCGACAATGAAAGCTTATATATATCCACACAAGAAATATTTACACCTTTGATTTATCACTTATAGTAGAGAACTATAGAAGGAACTAACAATTGATGATAAAGTCAAGATTTTCTTTTAAGGACTGGTCAATTTTGAGAATTTTTTGCTTCAATAACATGTCTTCTTTCATACTAGTTTGAATAAAAGGTCCAACATTCACATTTAGGTGAAAAAAGGATGTATCCAAAATCTGTTCAGTAAAAATGTTGGAACCTAATATGTTGTAAAAGTGATAGATTTTAACTCAGGCTTTATCCATTATCTATGTAGGGTATTTAAAGCGTTAACAATCAGTGCGGTTACATGGCACAACTAGATTGGATTATCACATATATCGAACAAGACACTTAACGGACCGTGTCACTTGTCTGAGTTTACATGGCCTTTCAGAAATCGGATAAATGTCTGATGCACGGCTGTCTCCACTATGCTAGGTGGCGCTGTAGCCCTTTCAACCATGCTTTCAACAAGTGGTTTTAGAGCCACGTCCGGTTCCCTTCCGTCAATAACCCATGGTGTAGCCTATAACGCGCAGGCACACAAGCACAGAACGAGAAGTCCGATATGCGATATCCGATCCCTGTATACATGCAGAGAGAAAGCCGACAATGAACGAATTATCTAGGTGTTCTTATCCGACTTCTCTTGTCCGTTATTGTGCCGATTTGTGTGCGAAGTAGATCGGATAAAGGTGTTTACATGCAGTTTAAAAGTCCTGTTGAGGTCTTATTCGTTTAGTTACCCGATTATGAGTCTGCATGTAAACGCACTGACTGTCTGCTTAATCAGTTAGATATTGCCAAATGTGCAGTTATTCACACATTTCTCAAAAATTCAAATACAAAAAAGGAATTGCTATAATGTTAATAATCAACGTGCAAAGTTTCATGATGATATCTATAAGTATATTGTTTTACCCTTTTCACCTGGTGCCTGCGTCTGTGTGTTTCGCCTTAAAATCTTAGGAAGTGTCAAAATTAAACTATTAAACACCTTTTTCCTTCAGTCTGTGTAACATGACTGTGTAGTTAGCTGGCACGCTTGCTTTAAGGCTGTATTTGCACAAGTTACCCTTAAGAGAGACCACACTCTTGGGATATTCCTGGTTAAGTTTTCGTGTGTGTGTGTGTGTGTGTGTGTGTGTGTGTGAGTGTGTGTGTGAGCGAACTGAGAGCGAACATATTCACGATTAACATTAACGTCCAACAGCGGAGTTATTGTCCATTGTGTGTAAAAAGTTCAACGGAAGTATAGGCTACAGACTAGGCTCAAGAGATATACATTACCGTTGGATCCAGCCTGCATATGGTAGTGCTTTACCCCCCCCCCCCCCCCCCTTTAAAAAATCCCTAATACAGCCCTGCACTGTCTACCCCCAGACACCAAGACATAATCAAGTGTTTTAACAGATCTAACATTGTTGTGAAAAGTGCCTTACATCTCTCCTTGTATTACAGCCAGGCCCTCCGCAGTAAAAATACCCATGTGTTATGATATGCCATTGGAGCGCTATGCGGGGATATAAACGTCTATGAGTTGTGTTTATAAAAACGTGGAACGACTGTGCTGTAAGCCCTACTGACTCCATCCGGGGACATGGGGGGAGTCACACACACACACACGCACACACACGCACGCACGCACGCACACACACACGCACACACACACACACACACACACACACACACACACACACACACACACACACACACACACACACACACACACGCACACGCACACGCACGCATACACACTATGTCCCGTAGCCACAACAAGAACACACAATACACAGTGGTGGGACAGTAACTAAGTAAATTTTTACTTTTGAGTCCTGAACTTAAAGTAGATTTTTTAAGCATTTGTACTTTGTTCGAGTGTCTGCTTTTATGAATGACTTCCACTCCACTACATTTCGAAAGATAAAAATTATACCACAAAATTTTAGGAAGCTCTGTACTTTCAGGCTAAGCATATAAAGCTTTGAAGTCAGCTGTTGATCTTTCAATTCATAAAATACAACTGGCCACACGCAACCTTCAAATGTTGTCACAAATCGATTGTAAGTTTATGCAATGAGCAATGATTAAGATGTCATTTCATTTTATAACATTTGAATTTGAGCAAAATATGTGTCACTTAATTTCTCAATTTGATCCCTTTATCATGGTCTAACCCGAGTCCTAGATATAATGACTATATATATCTAGCAAAAATCTACTCTACACTTTCTACTTTTGAATACTTAAGTATATTTAAAAGCTAATACAGGTACTTTAAACTTGAGTAAACAATTTGACTTTGCAACTTTCACTTAGTAGATGCGTAATAATTGACCCGGAGAATCTAAAATTTGATTTAAATGTGGGGTCAGTGATTCTGGAGAATGCTTGTTGTAGCAGATCATGAGGAGATATTCACTGATTTGGACAAAAAAGTTATTTTGACAACAAGCGTTCTCCAGAATCACTGACACTACTTAAAGGAATACTTCACCCATACGGAACCGGTGTTCTATCATTATAAAATAACTATTATAATATAATGAATGAGGTTTTTCTTCCCTCAGTCTTCCCTTGGCCCAGCTGTCCTGTTAATCCTAACCCTTACTGTGATGTCACAAGAAGGAAACTGTAGGGTTAGACAGTGAGACCATAACACACTCTTTCTGCCTTTTCTCAGGCTAGGATGATCCGATTTCAATTTTTTTGGCACATTTATACTTCATAGGATCTCCAAGTTCAATACACCTTCATATTCCCACTGGTGAAGTCGGTCTTTAAGTACCAGGGTTGAGTACATTGTCCACCACTAACAATACACAATACTGCACTATAAACTGAGGGGGTTGTACCGTGTAGAATGCTGGGTGTGTATGGCATTGGCCTCTATAGCTCGCAGGGGAAAATCGCATGCATTTTTTTGGGGCTGCATTTTGTGTGTCTAGTCCGTGGTAATTGATCAGATGGGGCACAGCTGCTTGTAGCCACAAACAAACACACACTGACTGGTGCCCACAGCGTCCCCCCCCCCCCCGAAATCATTTAAATGCATTCTCAGACTGTTCCAAAACAATCCTTCCTATTTAGAGCGTCTAGCCCGGGACATGCATCCAGCCACCAACTGCCTATGAACTTTTAATATACTGTACATCCATGGGAGATAATCCAGGAAGCTTGGTGAATTCTTCTAATAGCTATTGTTCTGGGAGGATCATTGGTTGCCTATATTAATGGCTAGTGGTGGAGGAAGTATTCAAGTCATTTACTTAAAGCTATAATGCGTAACTTTTAGGATAGATGAATGATGGTTACATTCAAGCCATCGCCAAACGAGTTGACACAACTTTGATTAAGCCAATCAGCTCCACAAAACTCTCTCTGTATTTCTCAGTATGGCAGCGTTTACAAACTGGTGTCGCCCCCCCTGACACTGGTGCAGGAGCTCAGAAAAATCCCAAGAAATGTTTCAGTTGTTGATTCTACTGCTAAGAAAAAAACCTGGATGTACAGCAGAAGGAATAAAACCCATGTACCATCACTGAAGGCTTTACCTCATGTAGATGCACCGACAGTGTTTTCGTAATTACTCTGAATTCCTCATGGGGGCGACAGAAGTTACGCACTATAGCTTTAATGAAGTAAAGTAAAAAATACTCAATGCAGATGTGACTGTTCAACTAGATTATTACTCGTGCATTATTGGAAAATCTTAATTTGTAAGTACACTAACTAGATATAAAAATGATCAGAAAAATAGTGGATTAAAAAGTATAAAGCATATTCAAGCAAAGTGCATGTGCCTCCAACTTGTACTTTGGTACAGTACTTGAGTTCATGTACTATGTTAAATTCCACCTCTCGAGAGGTGGTGGATTTTTCAGCGTTTTGCACATTAGGCCCCCCTCCTAATTGTGTGTGTGTGTGTGTGTGTGTGTGTGTGTGTGTGTGTGTGGGGGGGGGGGGGGGGGTACCTTATCGTTTGCGTATTATAATCAGGTTAATCAATGCATTATCTCTCTCTCTCACTCTCTCTCTTGCATTATCTCTCTCTCTCACTCTCTCTCTCTCTCTCTCTCTCTCTCACACACACACACACACACACACACACACACACACACACACACACACACACACACACACACACACACACACACACACACACACACACACACACACACACACACACACACACACACACACACACCGCACCTTGGCTGGCCCTGAAGCTCCTGACAGTGTTGCCCTCTCGCAGACGGTTTTCCTTGTTGTATTTCTCGTAGAGTTTGTTCATGTGTTGAGAGACCGCGTCCTGATCCAGCGCGTCATCTGAGAACGCGAGGACGCTACTGTCACCTTCACCTCCGTTAGTAGTAGTAGCTGTTGTTGACGCTCCTTTAACTGACGCAGACGCACCCAGGAAACAGTTTAACACCAACAGACACAGGTGCGAGGAAATCATACTTGGAAGCGCCATTTGCGTGTTGAGATGATTTTTGTATATATGATTAAAAAAAAAAGGAAAGGAGAAAAAATAAAAATCCCAAAATTGGAAAAAAAAGTGCAGAAAAATTTGTGTCCAAAAGCTATCCAAAGTGAACTTCAAAGACGCGCCATAACCAAAAAAAAATCCCGTGCGTAAAATTGTTCCAAATCTTCTCTCACTATTTTGCCTCCTGCGCTTAAATGTGCGTAACACCTTCTGCCTCGTGCCGTCTCCCTCCTCTCCTCTGTGTGTGTGTCAGACGAACTGTGTGTGTGGATGCTGAGCGAGCGAGTGAGTGAGTGAGTGAGTGTGTTAGTCGAGGCAGGCAACAGTTGGGAGCAGCTTCTACTTTTACACACTCGCTTGCTCGCTCTGTGTGTGTGTGTGTGTGTGTGTGTGTGTGTGTGTGTGTGTGTGTGTGTGTGTGTGTGTGTGTGTGTGTGTGTGTGTGTGTGTGTGTGTGTGTGTGTGTGTGTGTGTGTGTGTGTGTGTGTGTGTGTGTGTGTGTGCGCCGGAGGCTTGAGGGGGTTTATGGTTTATACATGTAGTGGAGCGGTGAGGTGCTGACGTCACGTTCACTGCTGTCAAGCCAACGAGGTTTCTGCAGAGCGGGCGCGGACAGCCAGAAGTGGAGGAGGTCATGATGCTGGCAGACGCACACACACACACACACACACACACACACACACAGACACACACACACACACACACACACACACACACACACACACACACACACACACACACACACACACACACACACACACACACACACACACACACACACACACACCACACACACACACACACACACACACACACCACACACACACACACACACACACACACACACACACCCT
>CM047514.1:4748434-4750934 GCA_026122265.1 Ammodytes dubius | reverse complement strand
TGATTATGTTCAAATGCCAGTTGCCATACCAACTATACAGGGCTGCAGGATATCAGGGAAAACTTATACACTTACCGGATGTATGATATGTAAATAACATTGTTCAATATTGTCGAGACGATATCACTTGCAGTTATTAAATCACTGATTGCAAAAAGTGTGTGTGTGTGTGTGTGTGTGTGTGTGTGTGTGTGTGTGTGTGTGTGTGTGTGTGTGTGTGTGTGTGTGTGTGTGTGTGTGTGTGTGTGTGTGTGTGGTGTGTGTGTGTTACTATGGAGACTATCGGTATGTTTAATAACAGCATGATCAAACTGACAGTAAATTAATTGAATACTGCGCATGCTGGCTTTAAATTCCATGTTCTTACATTGTTCAGTATTGATATTTTTGGGGCACTACACCATTTCGCTTCAGTTTCTCTAAAAACTGTCTAATAAAAAAAAAGAAGCAAAAATGACCAAAAAATTATCTAAAAGGAGGAGTATAAATGTGAGAGATTTCTAAGGATTCCATTTATTTAACTGTGTCTTATCTAGGTGCTCTGGTGGCGTAGTGGATAGACGCAAACCATATTGGCTCGGCCTTTGTTGTGCAGTGGTCGGGTTCAAATCCGACCCGTGGACCTTTACTGCAGGTCATCCCCCCTCTCTCTCTCTCTCGTCTGTCTCCCCATTTCAACTCTGTACTAATAAAGCTGAAAATACAAAAAATAATCTTAAAAAAAAACAGTGTCATTTCAGCACAAAACGTCCCGTAGTTTTTCCTGTGATATTGTGGCGCTTGTGGTGTGTGTGTGTGTGTGTGTCTAGCCTGTGTGTGTGTGTGTGTGTGTGTGTGTGTGTGTTGTTGGTGTGTGTTGTCTAAGCCTTGTGTGTGTGTGTGTGTGTGTTGGGGGTGTGTTGTGTGTGTGTGTGTTGTCTAGCCTGTGGTGAGTGTGTGTGTGTGTGTCTAAGCTTAGTGTGGTGTGTGTGTTATTAAAAAAAAAAAAAAAACAATAATCCCCCGTCCCCTTGTCTGCTGTCAGAATAGAAGCAATAACACAGTGTGTGTGTGTGTGTGTGTGTGTGTGTGTGTGTGTGTGTTTCTGTGTGTGTGTGTGTGTGTGTGTGTGAGGTATAGAGAGAGACACATTGTGCTTTAAGATCTCACTGGAGGTTTCACTCTGTTTAAAACCAGGAAGTGATCCACAAAGGGACAAAGGCCTTTCACTGATATTAATTGAATCTGCGTTCCTGTGAGATTGGCCACCGCTGTTTGGCCTTGACCTTACGACGGGGCTGTGACGATATATTATTCATGGCTCTCATCTCTAACTATATGTGTAAAAACTCCTCAGTGGTCTTTTAAAGCTATAGTGCGTAACTTCTGTAACCCCCAGGGAGATGTCGAATTAAATTAGGGAATTAGCAACTATTGATAACACAGAGAAGTTAGATCCAATAGAGCTCGCTAATGTACAAGCTGAGAAATGCTGCAAAGAAATAAACAGATGACAAAAACAACACATTTGAAACAATAAGTTGCAATAACACCATTAATGCTATAGTGCATAACTTCTGTCAACCCCCATAGTATGTCTGATTAACTTATTAATATTAAGAATTCTGAGTAATTACAACAACACTGTCGGTGCATCTACATGAGGTAAAGCCTTCAGGTGATGGCGCATGGATTTTATACCTTCTGCTGTACGTCCAGGTTTTCTTCTTAGCAGTAGAATCAACAACTGAAACATTTCTTGGGCTCTTCTTCTTGGGGATTTTTCTGAGCTCCTGCACCAGTGTCAGGGGGGAGGGGGGGGACACCAGTTTGTAAACGCTGCCATACTGAGAAATACAGAGAGAGTTTTGTGGAGCTGATAGACTTGATCAACTTTGTCTCAACCAATTTGGCAATGGCTTGAATCTAACCGAAATTAATTTACATGAAAAAGTTACGCAATATAACTTTAAACTAATTTCACCATGACTTAAAAAATATAACAACACAATTCTTTGTATCTCACTTCCAATAATCATTCCCTTACCGGACCCGGGCTTTTCTCTGTTCCTGGAACCCCCCCCCCCCCCCCCCCCCCTCCCCACAACACACACACAACCCCCCCCCCCCCCCCCCTAAAAACATGACATCATCGAGCTACGGTCTCCTCCAATTAGATCGACAGGAAGCCCGAACCCCCGCTAATGGGAAATAGATATTGCAGTTATTACTCTGCAAAGGAGTGTGTGTGTGATGTGTGTGTGTTGTGTGAGACTGTGTGTGTGCGTGTGTGTGTGTGTGTGTGTGTGTGTGTGTGAAACTGTGTGTGTGTGTGTGTGGTGTGTGTGTGTGTGTGTGTGTGTGTGAATTATGGGGATATATCACACAGCGTTCTGGCTAACTAACGGAGACAGACCTCAAATTTGGAGCAAGGGTCAAACTGGCAGATCCATCAGGACGCTATGAAAAGAGCCTGCCATCATATTCACACACACACACACACACACACACACACACACAC
>CM047514.1:4730934-4743434 GCA_026122265.1 Ammodytes dubius | reverse complement strand
ATAAACAAACCTAATGATATATTGAGATTTGAAGACAGACGCAAAGCAGGCCCAGCCAATAAGGAAGTGTGTGTGTGTGTGTGTGTGTTTGTGTGTGTGTGTGTGTGTGTGTGTGTGTGTGTGTGTCTCTGTGTGTGTGTTTGTGTGTCTATGTCTGTGTTTCTGTGTGTGTGTTTGTGTGTCTATGTCTGTGTCTCTGTGTGTATGTGTGTGTGTGTGTGTGTGTGTGTGTGTTCGCATGAGCGTGCGTGCATGCATGCTTGTGTGTGTGTGTGTAATATATATTATATATGTGTGTGTGTGTGTTTGTGTTAAAAGGTCAAGGGCATTTTTCAGCTCACACATGAAAGCAAATGAACGATGGTTTTTATTTCTTGTTTATATACAAACTGCTAACTGACCCACTTCAACCCTCTGACCTCATAACTGCTGCAGATGTGATTGTTTTGTTTTGAGTAAAAGCTAAATTGGCCATGGTTACGGCTGCCACTGACGATTACTGATGGTGTTAGTCACTGAGCAGTACATTAACAAAATTAATGTGTTTGGGCCCATAAGGAAAAAGGAATTTATTAATCTGTTGAATGGAGAGTGTGTGTGTGTGTGTGTGTGTGTGTGTGTGTGTGTGTGTGTGTGTGTGTGTGTGTGTGTGTGTGTGTGTGAGAGAGAGAGAAGATTGTGTGTGTGTGTGTGTGTGTGTGTGTGTGTGTGTGTGTGTGTGTGTGTGTGTGTGTGTGTGTGTGTGTGTGTGAGAGAGAGAGAGAGAGTGTGTGTGTGTGTGTGTGTGAGAGAGATTGTGTGTGTGTGTGTGTGAGCACGTGTGTGTGTATGTCTGTGTGTGTGTGTGTATGTGTGTGAGAGAGAGTGTGTGTGTGTGTCTGTCTGTGTGTGTGTGTGTGTGTCTCCACGTTATGTCATCTTAGAACCAAATACACACTGAAAAAGGAACCAAAAATGTTGAACTATCAATTAATTTTTTTCAATTTTCAATTTATTTCAGACATATCAAACATACAAAACAAAATGAAAAGCATGGAAATACAATAAACAAATTATGTTTTCACAAGAAGAAGTATACACTTATTTAATCTTACCCCTTTTAACTATGCCTTTAAAGAGAAAGAAAGTGACTCATTGTCCTTAATTTCCTCCTGTTTGTCTTTGAATGTCCAAGGTTTTGTGAGGACGGAAGAGAAACACAATCTAGGCCCAGAGTGGCTGCTGCCCTGTGCCCCAAATTCATCCATCACATCAAGGGCTTTTGGAAAGGCAAACGCTCTCCCATAAGTAATGAATACACACACACACACACACACACACACACACACACACACACACACACACACACACACACACAACACACACACACACACACACACACTCACACACACACACACACACACACACACACACACACACACACACACACACACACACACACACACACACACACACACACACACACACACACACACACACACACACACACACACACACACACACACACACTGCTGCTGCGCTCCCAACACTGGCTGCTGTTTAGTGTAAGGTTTGGCTTCAGGCGTATGGAGCACAAAGGTCACAGAGCACTTCCTAAAACCTTCACCTCACCTTTGTATAGTGGAAACAAGCGACAGGGGATCAAAGGCAGTGTCAAAGCAAGATAGAACTTCAAAGTATCTGGAAAAAATCTGGTCTAGTAAAAAAAGTCAATATATGATGTCAAAGTTGGGTGCAGTGTGTAATATGACATCATCAAGAAAGTTCTACAAAGTTCTAGAATGCAACGCTCCCTGGGTAACCCCAACCCTTTCGAATAATAACAGAAGCTACAGTGGCCTTCAAGGACAAGAACAATTCTAAATTTTAAACAATGCACCAGATGACATTCCAACTATGACACTTTCAAGATGGCGGCACTAGGTCTTGGTCCAAGATATGCAGAAATATGGACATATATGAGACCCTTTATGCACTAAATTAAATGTACTTATGGATATTATAATTACTTTCTACAAAATCTGCTAGGAAATAAAACCCAAAATTCTACACACTGCAGGTTTAAAGACGCTATGAGGAATTTTAAAATGTTTCTGAAACAGTCTAATTTTTCCTCTGTTGATCATAAATGACATCACAGCAAACGAGACCATCAGTGCAAAGAATGTTATTTTTATATAGTTTTTCTTAATGCCTTTGTCATGGGTACGTTTCCCCAGGCACTACAGCTGGCGTGGTAAAACACTACCGCTTTTGTCCAAAGGGGGCGCTAGAATGAACAAAAACTTTAAGTCCCTCGCGGCACCTTTAAACTTAAACTTAGAAAAATCAACAACTTAACTTTTTTTTTTTTTTTTTTTTTTTTTACTGTCTCAAACGTTTGCCTGGACTGTGTGGGCATGGCCAGTATCAGATGGTCTCCGTGGCAACAGTTATGGTTTTAATAGATTCAAGAATAACATGGACACAAGAATGTGTGATACTGATACTTAACGATTCCTTTAAGTCCATATAAATGCCCCAATAGAGTCATTTTTCTAATCGTGATGTATCCCATTTAGCCACTGATTGTAGAAAAGCCCAGATTTCCTTTGGTACAGCTGAGTAATGTCTTGCGTCATCAGAATAGTTCAGCCAAATTTTTTGTGAGTTTACGGCAAATCCAACTTGATCTTTTTCAAACAGACAATCTTACAATGAGGTATTTGATCAGACACCCGTTGCTTAGCACCAGCAGATCAATGAAAAGGCTAGACGCACACACACACTTGCTTCCTGTGTGGAAAAGAAGACCAGTCCAAATGTTCAGTGTCTCTTGTCTTACTATATGGAGGTATATGTTTGAGTAGAATGAACATTTTGGTTTTATTTTCGAAACTACTGACAACATTTCTACCAAACTCACAATAAAAATTATGTAATTTAGAGCATTTTCAATAATTAATGTAGAGATGAAGATTGAAGAAAAAAATCCAGACTGGTCTCTTGTAGAAGCAGTAAGAAAACGAAAAAAAAAAAAAAAAAGATTTCAGACATAAGTTTAAAGGGCAGATTCTGCATAAATTAACCAGGACTTCCTCACCTCATGACTCCAGAACTCCTCTGTGCTTTGTGTGTGTGTGTGTGTGTGTGTGTGTGTGTGTGTGTGTGTGTGTGTGTGTGTGTGTGTGTGTGTGTGTGTGTGTGTGTGTGTGTGTGTGTGGTGTGTGTGTGTGTGTGGCTATGGGCCAATGGGGATATAAAGAGAGATGAGATAATTTGGCACTGATTTGGGCCCACTGTGGAGAGGCTATTGTCTGTTCTGAAGCTAACAGAGTCCAGCCATGCTGTCTGAGCCTTGATATCTGGCCTCGGTCCACAGCTGCTAAACTGCTCTGATCTCTACACTATTCTAAGTAATGAGAATATATATCTTAGAAAATGTTCAATCTTTTTTTTTTCCATAAACGATTTTTATTGAAATTTTTCTTTTTTAACAAACATACAAAACATTTAGAACCCCACCCACCCCACACCCCAAACAATCCTTGGAAAGATGACAAAAAAAAAGACATAAAAAAAAACACTAAAAACTGTTACAAAAGAGACAACTACATGCAGTGTGTAATATGACATCATCAAGAAAGTTCTAGAATGCAACATTCCCTGGGCAACCCCACTCCTTACAGATATTAACAGAAGTGAAAATGTTCAATCTTTGACACACCCAAAGCTACGCAGTGCACCTTAAATGAAAAAAAAAAGTCCACATAAAGCCATCTATAACCAATAACACAACATAACATTATATATGTAGTCCACTACCCCCAAAACACTTGATATCTTCTGCTTTTCTAATGTCTATTCTATACTTGATGTATTTCATGCCCCTGTAAAGCACTTTGAATGGCCTTGTGTCTGCATTGTGCTATAGAAATAAACTTGCCTTGCCTTGCTCTCTGCCCCTCCTCTGAAACAGTGACAGTAGGTCTTCAATGATGAGCTGTGATCAGTGTGTGCCTGTCATTCAGCATTAGTCACCCCGGGGTGTTACCTCTGCTCTACGGGACCGTCCCATAGAAGTACGCCCCTCTCTGTGTGGCACGGTGGACCTCTCGCTGTGAGCAGACAGACGCCGGTGTGTGCCACATGTCACTCTGTCATGACCAAATCTGCCCTTCCCTTACATCTTTATCTCCCTAATACAGCCCCACAACTTCAGGGGTGGAAGGATGTGTGTGTGTGTGTGTGGGGGGTGTGTGTGTGTGTGTGTGTGTGTGTGTGTGTGTGTGTGTGTGTGTGTGTGTGTGTGTGTGTGTGTGTGTGTGTGTGTGTGTGTGTGTGTGTGTGTGTGTGTGTGTGTGTGTGTGTGTGTGTGTGTGTGTGTGTGTGGGGCGTGCGTGCGTGCGTGCGTGCGTGCGTGCGTGCGTGCGTGTGTGTGTGTGTGTGGTTCTGGAGAAAGCTTGTTGTAAAACTTTTTGTTGTCAAAATCATAGAATATCTCCTCACGATCGGCTACCGGACTGTACTGTGTGCATTGAAATAAAATCCAGTGTTAATACTGTACACAGCCTAGGCTCTGTATACAGGCATTTTGCTAGCTATGGTGTATCCCTTTTCTTACATACTCTTTGTTTACACATCAGTTTACAGAGCCTATGCTGGGTATTAACACTGGATTTTTTTTCAGCACACACACAGTACGGACAGGTATCGGATCGTGAGGAGATATTCACTGATTTTGATAAAAAGTATTTTAACAACAAACTTTCTCTCCAGAATCACTGACTCCAACTTTAACTTTTTTTCTTGTGCTTCTTGTGGTTTTCACACTGCTGCACAACTCAAATATTATAATTGGATCTGGGTAGAATCTTCAAACCTATTTCCATAAATCCCCAAAATGCCAAAATCATCCCAGACCCCGACAGAATAGCTGTGGTGCCGTGCGGTCTGAGTGCAGTGTGGACGGGGTGAAAGTCAAAAGAATAATCACTGGTTTATGGGAATTGAGAAAAAAAAAAACTGAAACCGTAGCCGCCAAGCTAGGATCCTCTCTGAAGTGCTTCCGTATGCCTCCTATGAGTCAAAAGGGGCCTATGATAGGGGCGCTGCGGTGGTGTAGTGGATAGAGCGTGTACCATATTGGCTCTGGCCTTCGTTGCAGTGGTTGCGGGGTTCAAATCTGACCCGTGGACCTTCACTGCAGGTCATCCCCCCTCTCTCTCTCTCTCTCTCTCTCTCTCTCTGTCTCCCCATTTCAACTCTGTACTGTCTAATAAAGCTTGAAAATGGCAAAAAATTATCTTTAAAAAAAAGGGGGCCTATGATGATGTCACTGTTCCAACCCAGTGCAATATGTGTTCTAAAATTCATATCGTTCCTATTATTACCCACCCAAATCCCAGCCCTTATTAAGTCAAAATCGTTTCAGGGAAGCTGGTGGGAGGTGGTGTGTGTGTGTGTTTGTGTGTGTATGTATGTGTGTGTGTGTGTGTGTGTGTGTCTGTGTGTGTGTGAGGTGAAGGTTCTATCCACAACAATGCAGCAGTGTTATTGTGGCCTCCGGGGCTTCGGTGCTTCTGAAATAGCGCCTTAAAGTGTCGGCTTTAATATGCTGAGATCAGAAGTGAGCGTCTTTGAAAAATATATATGGAGTCCGTTGCTTGGCAGGTTTCGTTCCCCGACCACAACAACTGGCTTTAACAGAATGTGGGCTCTGATCCCATATGAGGAACCACAAAATGCATTAATGCCTCTTGACTCCAAATGGTCTGTCATGTGGGCTATGATGTGTATTTTTTAAAAGATAAAGGATGAAATAAACCGTTTATTCTTACTGACGCTCACTGGATTGTCTTAGTTTTTTATTTGAGATATGAGTCATGGCAGGCGGCTCTGTCTCCTAGGAAATGATCCTAAAATAATACAATGGATTTATTTTAATGGTGGTCAAATGAATGTTCTTTTATGAAAACCACTGACAGCATGATTTTAGGGATAATCCAGATGGGAACAGGGGGGACTGTAGTTCTGTAAAATGGCACCCGGTTCAACTTCTTCAAGTGTGAAGTCATTGGTAGTTTTGCAAAAGCTATAATTTCATAGTAGCTTCAACCAACTGTGTGTATATCAATGGATCATTCTTTTATCCTCATTTGCCTTGACTCACAATCAGGAGGAGCATGTAGAAGCCAAAGCTGCAGCCACTGTAGCATCATTCTTGTTGCCGGCAGAGACATTCATCTGCCAGACATGACCAGAGATGGATTTCAAACTCTCTGTTTTCTGTGGTATGAGTCCCCTATAGGGGAGACCAGGGTAAGTAGGCACACTTTTTACTCTAGGGAGAATTGCTCATCACCTAAACATCATTCAATAGTCATTCCAAGACTATGTAGGTGACCTCTGATCCCAGTTGTGGATATTTACATACCAAAATGTAACAGACAGCGCCTTCTGGTTCCGAGATATAATGATTTTGACAACCTACCCGTGTGACAAATTACCCCGTTCTCCCCTACTAGCCAGCCCTCATTTACCCCCAAACACTGATGTCCGTCCGCTCCTTTTTCATCCAGCCAAATTTGCATCAATCATTCCACCTCTGCCTCAGGCCAATACCAATTATTCGGCGCATTAATTTTTTTTTTTCCAAATTTACGTCAGGACTGCTGTCTTTACACACGCACATGCTTGTACATGAGCATCCGTACTGTGCCAAAGCTCACCTCTTCCAACCGGGCCAAAGGAAATGTAGGTACAGAGAGCTGATACTGGTCAAACAAACCAGAGACTTTAGCCGTCAATCCCACTTTGGTATGAATGCCTAGAGTGAGTGCGCACTTATTCAAGTTATTTCTTTATTTTGTCAATTACACACACATGCAAGGTGAGTCACACAAATGGCAATCAGAATTACATTTAGCTCACACCTCCTACATTTCTAAACACACACATGCACATTCAACTGGGCGACTGTGGCTCAGGTGGTAGAGCGGGTTGGCCGATGATCAAAGGGTTGGAGGTTCGATCCCTGCCCTGCCACCTGTGTCATGGTTGTTGTGTCCTTGGGCAAGACACTTAACCTACCTTGAAGGTGGATGTCAATAGTTAGCCTGCTATCGGTGTACGAATGTGTGTGTGAATGGTAACGTGGGAAAGGAACCTAGATCTGAACTCCAAAAATGTCTTCCACAAAGTATTCATTGTAGCCTAATGATACATAATAATATCTATGTACTATCAGCCCAATCTGTCATGACCATAATGAATAACAGATATTGTGGACAAGAATCAAGACTCATCAAGAGCCCATCACTGTATATAAACCAACATGGCACTTTACCAGCAGTTTTGACAGCCCTTGAAATCAAGCGTTCGATTGTTTTCGGACAGTCATAGCATCAGTAAAATGTGTTTTTTTTCGTGGTTATTCTGGCTACAAGCAGATCTCAAGCGGCTCTCCCTGTCCGGTTCCATTGTGGATGATCATAGGCGTGTGTTGATGAGCTACAGAAAGTCTTTCTTCTTAAAAAACCTGGCTGGTGCAAGATGCCTGCGAGGAAGGAAGTGGATTTTTTTTTTTTGTGGGACACACACACACACACACACACACACACACACACACACACACACACACACACACACACACACACACACACACACACACACACACACACACACACACACACACACACACACACACACACACACACACACACACACACACACACACACACACACAGATGACAGCCGACAGATGAGACCCTGTTGGAGGCCACTGGTGTCTCTGTGTGTGAGGCACTTGGATCAGAATCAACCACTCGTCAACCACTTGTCATTTGTCTACTTCCCAGAAACAGGCTATTCGGACGCATTTTTAAGTACTTTTAATAAAGAACATTTATTATAAACTCACATTAATATACTCACATTGATAGACTCTAGCAAAAGCCTTGTGAAGTGTTTGTAAACTCTTAATAACAAAATCAAACATTTCTTATATGTCACAAAAAATATCCAGTGTTAAACCACAGCCTAGGTTTTGTAAGCTGGTACGTTGCTAGCGAATAGATGGGGAGCTGTGTTAGTTAGTTCATTTGTATTTTGGTTATAGTTAGATGTGTCGGGTATAAGTTAGGAACAGAAACTCCTGGACCTAAGAATCCAACTGTGGCTGCTCCAGGCTTCCTCTAATTTAGCTTTTGTTTTACAGCCCTCCAGTAAACGTGACTTTTGGGATTGCTTTAATAAATAAACATTATTGTTTAAGCTTCAATCACCTTTTGGTTTCGGTGTTGTTTCTTTAATTGTTGCTGGCCGCTGAACGAGCCATATAGGGCGGCCGTAAAATACCAGTTTACAGAGCCTAGGCTGGGTATTAACAGCAGATTTCTCCAGCACCCACACACGGAAAGGTAGAGGAGTGGCATGAGATATTCACTGATGTTGTCAACAAGAGGCCGGGTGTTCACTGCAGGTTGCTATTTCGTGTTGAAAAACAAGAAACTGTGGCCTTCAGGTTCACGTTCACACAGCCTCGTCTTTTATCTCATTTCTTGTCCGTCTGTTTTTCGGGACCTTCTGCGTATTTCTGATAAAAAGCTTTCCTGGTGGGCTGGTCAATCGGGACCATGTGAGTTCTCGTGGGAATGTACTCAATCTGCCCGCTGCTCCAGAAGAAAAGTTGATTCAGTAGTTCATAGTAAGTTTCATTTACTTTGCTTTACCGCGGCGAGGTCTCTCTCTCTCTCTCTCTCTCTCCTCTCTCTCTCTCTGTCTCTCTCTCTCTCTCTCTCTCTCTCGCTCTGTCTCTCTCTCTCTGTCTCTCTGTCTCTCTCTCTCTGTCTCTCTCTCTCTCTCTCTCTCTCTGTCTCTCTCTGTCTTCTCTCTCTCTCTCTCTCTCTCTCTCTCTCTCGCTCTCTCTCTCTCTCACTCACATGACATGACCCACAGTTAATTTGGATTCCTGAAAAAAAAAAACAGAAAGCTATGCAGGACTTTATTCTCTCTTTGTGTTTTATGCTCTTTTATTCTTGTGTGCGGAGCGGCAACTGAGTTACCGAAGCTTTATCAGACTCTGCCTGCCTGCTGGGAAGATATAAATATAAACTTGCTAGTGCTTCGTTTTAATGAGACTAATGTTGATTTATTCTTCTTCAAGATCCAAGTCGTGCACATGTCTCTCTACAAGTGTATTTCTGTGTGTGTGTGTGTGTGTGTGTGTGTGTGTGTGTGTGTGTGTGTGTGTGTATGTGTGTTTCTTTAATTTTTTTCTTCTCTGGTTAGGTCAAGGGTGCAGGTAGGAGATTAAAGATGCAGTCAGTGATTCTGGAGAACGCTTGTTGTTATCGAAAGCAGGTTTTGTCAAAATCAGTGAATACCTATATCTCCTCAGTATCCACTACCTGTTGTACTCACTATGTTCGGGCTGAAACAGGCATCTTGCTATAGCTATGGGCCCCCCCTTTGATAACATATACCCTTTGTTTACATACTAGTTTACAGAGCCTAGGCTGTACAGTATATTACACCAGATTTTTCAGCGCACACAGAGTACAGACAGGTAGCGGATGGTGTGGAGATATATTGATATGATTTTGACCAAAAAGGATATCGACAACAAGCATTCTACAGAATCACTGACTCCGACTTTTAAAGTTATTTTTTCACAAAAAAAAAAAAAAAAAAAAAAAAAAAATGGAAATAAAAAACATATAAAAAAAAATTCTTAACATTTTCTGTTTCTTCAAGAACACACATAGACACTTCCAGTGGGCACTGTGAGCAGCTGGCGTCTTCAGTGTGTGTTGTGTGAACGGGGCTTTGTGATGTGCGGTGGCCTGCTGGGTCCGGTCTAAACACACCCACCGCGCGTCAGGGGGAGAGGAGCTGGGAACGGAGAGGCCTCGGAGAACACACAGGCCTCAGCACAGTCAGACTGTGACCCAGGCCCAAGGCTGCTGGGATGAAGGATGTTTGGATGTTGTTTTGATGTTGTTTTGATGTTGTTTGAATGTTGTTTGTGTATTTCTGATGTTTTTTTTAATGCACCTTATGGAGAGGTTATTATTAGTTGTTTATCACTTTATGTAGTCATATGATTTTTTGTATGTTTATTTTGTGTTTCCTTATAACTTTGTGAAATTTTAACATTATTTAGGTGGAGGCTTCAAATAAGCCCATCGGGTTTTCTGCCTCTCCCTGCACTGTATGTTATTTGTATTCTTTGCAATTCTTTGTGTATGTTTCTTTTTTTAATTGTGCAAAATAAATAAAACTTAGAGGTTCATTTTAATCTTGTTCTCGATTTTATAACGACAATTAAAGTCTCTATTATGGTTAATGCAGAAGGATTTGTTCATATGTTGTTAAATGTCTGATTTATGTCAGTGCCAGTGCTACGGGTATGAAGGATGTTTTGATGTTGTTTCAGACCCGGCGCCAAGGGCGGGCCAGACCGGGCCGGGCCCGCTCATTTGGTGTCTTTGCCCCCGCCCATTTGATGTCTTTGCCCTTGTAAAAATAAAATGTATTTTACTTTTTTATTTTATTTTTTATGCTAAGATATATATGATGTCAGATACTATTTAAAATCTCAAAAAATTATTGTTAAACTAAATAAAAAATGTGTAGAAAATAGAGACTATGTGATTGACATATGTGTAAACCTATCACTATTCAGAATGCGTCACACGGAACGACAGCGTTAACCGGCAAATTCAAATTAGAAGCCTAGCCTGCGCTGGTGTTTTGAAAATGGATATCAGACGCTGGTTAAAAACTAATGGGCCTACTTATCCGGAAAGAAACCCTGCAGTTACAGTAAGTAAAGTTAGCTTAAACCCTGACCGGGCTGAGCCCCTTGCTGGAGCGGGATTTGAGTGTGTTAATGTGTATTATTTGCCAGCTGCGTGCGTCTTGCGCTGTCGCAATTGAGTTTTTTGTAGGCTACACCTGTCTGTCATAATATTGATGCGGGCCCTCTTGTGGGAGCAGATAGGCAAACACTTGATTCGCTTTAATTTTTATCTCATTGCATGCACATCAGCCTACTACTGGCTCCGTGTGTGTTTGCAGGAGCCGCGATAACTCCTCATCCAAACAGAGGATGGTGGAAAGTACCGGTATTCTCCGTTTCATAAGACTACTCATATTAAAATGTAACGATTTTAAAAAGAGAACAGTTAGTCGAAACAGTTAACCAGTGTTTAACATAGGCAGTGGACAAGATGACGATCAGCTTTTTTCTCCCCTGCTCACAGCGTTCTCTCTCCCAGCGGCCGCTCCCGAGAGCACAAACCGACAAAAAAATAAAATAAACACAACTTGGACACGGGCCCTGAAGCTATGAAAAGCGAAAATCACTGTGTTATGGTAATTGTTTTCGTAGTCTTTGTCGCTAATTTCCTACAAATTCTGGTGAAAAGAGACGAAAGCCTCGTTCGACTTGGAGCCGCCTTGCTCAGACCTGCGCGTCTTGCTGAGCGCACAACAAAAATGCTGTGCGCTCAGCAAGCCGAGCGTCATAATTGCGCAGGTCTGAGCATGCCGACGTCATGGCTCCCGACCGGCGCTTTCATTGGATTAAGCGACAATGTTTTTGCCGAGCACATGATTCAATGTTGCGAATGTTTTGTATGTTTATGCTTATTTGCGCACACAATGCAAATGTGATTTGTATTTGGCTGTTTGTGTGTTAATGTGTATATTTGCCAGCTGCGTGCGTCTTAAGGCAATGCTGTTGGCCATGCTGATGTATTTGCGCTGCTGTGGACTGTCGCAATTGAGTTTTTTGTAGGCTACACCTGTCTGTCATAATATTGATGCGGGCCCTCCCACAAAATCGACGTGCCCCCTGTATAGATTTGCTCTGGCGCCGGGTCTGTGTTGTTTGAATGTTGTTTGTGTGGATGTCTGCTATTTCTTCAATGCACCTTAAGGAGAAGCTTGTTTTAATATGGCCAGGCAGGACTCCCTCGAAAAATAGGTTTTTCATTTCAATGGGACTTTTCCTGGATCAATAAAGTGACACGGGTCCAAGGCTACTGCTATGAATGATGTTTTGATGTTGTTTGGATGTTGTTTGGATGTTGTTTGGATGTTGTTTGTGTATTTCTGATGTTTTTTTAATGCACCTTATGGAGAGGTTCATTTTAATCTTGTTCTCGATTTTATAACGACAATTAAAGTTTCTATTATGGTTAATGCAGAAGGATTTGTTCATATGTAAATGTCTGATTTATGTCAGACAGTGACCGTCACCTAGCAGTGTCCCAGTGCTACGGGTATGAATGTTGTTTTGATGTTTTTTTGATAGTTGTTTGTGGATTTCTGTTCTTAAGGATAAACTCATTTAAATATCGTACTTTTGTTCTACTTTTGTATAATGGCAATATTGGTTTATATTATACTCTATTCTATTCCATTCCTGTACCCATCTTTAACGGCCATTATCTTAACATTACTTTTTTTTCAATCCTCTGAACCAAAAATCTCAACTTCTAAAGCACTTACTG
>CM047514.1:4720934-4725934 GCA_026122265.1 Ammodytes dubius | reverse complement strand
AATGACATGTTACAGCAAACGAGACCATCAGTGCAAAGAATGCTATTTTTCTATAATAGTTTTTCTTAATGCCTTTGTCATGGGGTACGCTCACCCAGGAACAAAAGCTGGCGTGGTAAAAACACTGCTGCTTTTGTCCAAAGGGGGTGCAAGAATTAACACAATCTCAAAGTTCCTCGGAGCACCTTTAACAGATCATTTAGTGCCCAGGGGAAATTCTTAATTTTTTTCTTCTAAAATCCAACAGATGGTCCTGGGTCAGAAGCCTTTCAAGCTGCTGCTGAAGTTCAAGCCCATATTCAAATCAAATCAAATCAAATCAAATCAAATCAGTTTTATTTGTATAGCCCAAAATCACAAATACATTTGTCTCAGTGGGCTTTACATTTCATACAATATGATACAATATGATACAATATGACACCCTGCCCTTACACCCTTAGCTCGGCTGAGAAAAAACCCCCAGTAAAAACCCTTTACCGGGAATAAAAAAAAATTGAAGAAATCTCAGGGAGAGTCATTCATTTCAGTCCATTGAACAATTAGTGAACCTCACAGTATGGGACACGGGAGATGGTTATTGGACGACATCAATCTGAAATAAACCATGGCCTTCAAACTAGCCATGAAGCCTTCAGACTGTTACTGAGCTGTGACCATTCTGTGGCCTTATAACAGAGGCTGTAAAACACACAACCAGGCTTTTGTTCACTTTCGTTGACCTTTTTTTCTCTCACGTTTTAAAAAAAAATACTTTACTTTTGGATTTAAAAAAAAAAGAGAGAATACACACACAACGGAAAAAATGAACACAAAATAAAAGACACAATAAAACAAAACAACTAACATGGCGTATACTCTACTTTACAGGTGTCTAAGGACTTCCAATTATATTGTTTAAACAATAGGTAAATGATAAGCAGAAAATAGAAAAGTCAACAAGGGGTATCATGTAGGTCCCATCAGTACTGTTATATTTTTCTCTTCATCTTGGCTCTACTTCGCACATCTATTACATCTATTACATCTATCTACGGGCTATGTACCTTTGGCTTCTCCTGCTTCCGTTCGGACGATAACACAAAGTAATATGTGTGAATATGCAATGAGAAAATTATGTATTATGTGTAATTCTCCGGAAGAATAATAATAAAAAATAAAAAATAAATGTACTAATGTACTAACAAAGTTTGATCGCCAACTACTGGCCTGGCATACTACAGCGATTTAGGTTATTTTTATGGATCTGTGTGCATCGGGAATGTATTTGAATCAATGTTTGGATGGTTGGAATATTTTTTCAAAACTTTCCTGTTCTTAGCGAGACTGTTGGTGTGTAAATTAAGTCTTTAAAGGTGCAGTGTGTAATATGACATCATCAAGAAAGTTCCACAAAGTTCTAGAATGCAACGCTCCCTGGGTAACCCCAACCCTTTAGAATAATAACAGAAGCTACAGTGGCCTTCAAGGACAAGAACAATTCAAAATTTTAAACAATGCACCTGATGACATTCCAACCAACATGGATGCCTCCATAACACTTGCCTGCTCAATCTACAAAATCTAATATTAATATTTGTAATTCTTCGCTCAGAGGATAATTCAGATTATTGGCAGAGGTGATTTTACACCAATGAGGACAGATTTATGAATGAGGATATTGATTTTAGCTAATAAATTACTTAAAATGTTTACACAGTGTCCCCTTTAAGAGAAAACAATTTAACAGTCTGAACTTATAGGTAGACCCTATGCTGGTCTATTTTGAACCAAAATCCAAATAGAATCCATAAAACTTCATAACCTTGTTTCCATCAAAAAGGTTGTGTGTGTGTGTGTGTGTGTGTCTGTGTGTGTGTGTGTTTTGTGTGTGAGTGTGTGTGTGGTGTGTGTGTGTGTGTGTGTGTGTGTGTGTGGGTGTGTGTGTGTGTCTGTATTAAAATAACAGTGTTTTGTCTTAAAGTGTTCGGAAACTTTAACAAGCTAGCTGTTTTTCAGAGGGGGATTCCATGAGAAAACACCTCACCAGAGCTTTCTGTGTGTGTTGTGTTTTGTGTGTGTGTGTGTGTGTGTGTGTGTGTGTGTGTGTGTGTGTGTGTGTGTGTGTGTGTGTGTGTGTGTGTGTGTGTGTGTGTCAACATGCTATTTCTACCCTCTGCTAATAGACAGTGACACGTTAACACGCAGACAGAGTGAGTTATTCTAATTTCTGCTTCTCTTGGACAAAGATAAAAACCGTGCTGGAAGTCGGCAGTTTGTTTGGATTAATTTGAGTTATTAAGACATCACATGAATTTTGGTTTCTCTGTGTTCCATTCCACACCCTCAGCTCATATAGTAGCCTTTCTAAGTTCACTAGTGAATCAGTCCATGTAGCCTGTATTAAAGCTAAAGTGCGTAACTTTTTTCATATAAATTAATGTCGGGTTACATTCAAGCCATCGCCAAACGAGTTGACACAAAGTTGATTAAGCCTATCAGCTCAGAAAAATCCCAAGAAGACCCCAATAAATGTTTCAGTGGTTGATTCTACTGCCAAGAAAAAAAACCTGGACGTACAGCAGAAGGTATAACATCCATTCGCCATCACTGAAGTGTAGATGTGCCGAAAAGTGTTGTTCTAATTACTCAGAATTCCTCATGGGGGTCGACAGAAGTTACACACTATAGCTTTAATATATTATATAAGTCTCACCATTTCAAACCCCTCCTGCGTCTCTTTAAATCAATATTTTCTGCTCATTTCGTTGCCATTGTTCAGCTTGAGGTCTGAAGTATGGTAGTTGTGAGGTTAGGTTGCGAGTCCACATAGTGTGCGCTCTTCCCCACTACGCCACAAAAGCGCCCCATATGTTTTTTTGTTTACAGATCATTTAAACCTTCATTCCCTGCAAAATTGCCTACACAAAATTGACCACCAGATGTATTGATATCGGCGTAACAGACACATTTTAAAAGCCTGCCTGACTGAGGGCTATAAACGTCCAACACTAGTCAATGAAACAGAACTTCTTTCTTACTTGCATCCAACACATAGGTGCCATTTTTTTTTGCTATATTCTAGTTACCCATGACAACAACAACTGCCAAATGCTCCATGATATTCCATGACACAGTTATAGCTTTCTGTCTGTGACATGATGGAAACTGTTAGTGCTGAGTTGTTGCACTTAAGCTTAAATACATTTCGCTCCAGAATCGACTATGCTCCAACAGATGCCAATATTTCTGTTTATCTAAAATTCCCAAGTTTGGTATAAAAAAAACAGCAACAAATTCTACTTTATTGTGTGTTCCACTAGCTCTAGATTGTTTCCATACACACACTTTAAGACCAATGTTTTTCTATGTTGTGAAATCAAATTGCAGCAGCTTTTCCCGGTTCTCTTGTTAAACTAGCTTTCTGGTTCCAGCGTCCAGCCTGTGTTCTCTCTGGGGGGTATTTACCTGGTAAACACTAGAACACATCTGAACCAGTGGAAAATGTGCCTCATGTTGTTGGGACCAGGCAATTCTGTTAAGGTATTAAACATCCAACCCAAGGCGTTGTGAGGCACACGCACAGGGAGGTGGACCGGCGGGTCTATTTCACTCCTCGGCATGATACCGGATTGGGACTCCATGATGTCCTTGTTGCAGTGGTCGCGGGTTCAAATCCGACCGTAGACCTTTTCTGCATCTCCATACTGTCAAATAAATCTTGAAAATGCCCAAAAAATAATCTTGAAAAAAGATTTGTTTTTTTTATTATTGACCTTTTGATTGTGTCCCAAATAGCAAGTTACACGTCTAGACTTGCCCAGACAAGGAAACAGCACCTTTCTGTGAAGGAAAGGCCATTTACTCCATATACTAAAAATATCCACTCTGGTCCAGGTGTGTATCCAGATAAGGAGGTTAGGGGTTAGGCTTAGTGTTTGTATAACACAGAGGAAGTAAGTTCCAATAGAGCTAATGGTACAAGCAGAGAAATGCTGCAAACGTATAGATAACAAATGACAAAAACAACACATTTGTGAACAATAGTTTGCAATAACACCATTAAAGCTATAGTGCGTAACTTCTATCGCCCTCCATGAGGAATTTTGAGTAATTACAACAACACTGTCGGTGCATCTACATGAGGTTAAGCCTTCAGTGATGGCACATGGATTTTTACCTTCTGCTGTACCTCCAGGTTTTTTTCTTAGCAGTAGAATCAACAACTGTAAACATTTCTTGGGCTCTTCTTGGGGATTTTTCTTGAGCTCCTGCACCAGTGTCAGAAGGGGGGGGGGGAGGGCGACACCCAGTTTATAAACGCTGCCATACTGAGCAATACAGAGAGAGTTTTGTGGCGCTGATAAGGCTTAATCAACTTTGTGTCAACTCGTTTGTCGATGTCTATGAAAAAGTCACGCACTATAGCTTTAAGTGGAAAAACCAAAACCTATATATAAAACAGGAATATTCATAAATTATGACATCGTAAAGTACTACAGTAAAATATCTATTTTCGTTTAGTAGATAATTGAATAAAAAGAACCATATAAAGCTTTAAAATCAGCCCTGGATCATGGAATAAGCAGTGTGACCCATCGCGTGGAAACTGGCTCCCATCATGACATTTGGTTAAACTTTGCAAAGACATGAAAGGACGTCTGAGAGCATAAATGTTCAAGTGTGTTGGTATCTGCGTGTATTGCACCAAGGCCAAGGTTTGCCCTTCATCGTGTGTGTGTGTGTGTGTGTGTGTGTGTGTGTATGTGTGTGTGTGTGTTTGTGTGTGTGTGTGTGTGTGTGTGTGTGTGTGTGTGTGTGTGTGTGTGTGTGTGTGTGTGTGTGTGTGTGGTGTGTGTGAGAGAGAGAGAGGCAGTAACGAAAGGTGTAAAAATACCATACCGCTCCAAGATAAACTGTCTCTCCCACGGTCTGACATTTACAGAGGGCTGGAGCGTGGGAGTAAGTGAGGGGGTTGCCCTGTGCGTGTGTGTGTGTGTGTGTGTGTGTGTGTGTGTGTG
>CM047514.1:4688434-4708434 GCA_026122265.1 Ammodytes dubius | reverse complement strand
TACCAATTACACACATTCATACACCCATATTAGGCTAACTGTCAGGAGCAACTTGGGGTTCAACGTATTGCTCAGGGAAATTTGGACATGTGGTGGGGAGACGGGGGATCGAACCACCGACCCTGAAGTTGAGGGTCGACCGCCCTACACACTTCGCCACAGCCGCCCGCATCAAGAGGCTAACTGATGAGCTCTTATAAGTATTAGTATTATAGTTAGTAGTATTATTTAGTATTAGTATAAGTATTATACAGTGCAGTTCTGGTATTAGGGGAGGACGTCTGATTTCAGTAAAAGTGAGGTTGTAGCAAAGATGACAGATAATGTTTGTGTTTACTTTTAATAATGTTTTGCTTCAGAGTTAGGCCTACTGATTGCAGAAAAAATAACTTCAACCTCCCATCAATTTCTCTCTCCAGTGGCCCTATCATTCTCCTCTGTAACAATGTGCTGTAAAAAAAAATGCCAACAAGTTTTAACCAGAGTTTTTAATGAAAGAGAGAGGTTTTACATTGTTTTCATTTATTGGTTAAATAGCGGCTCATACCGTGACAAGATGTTTTATAGTTCAGCTTGAATAAGCGATTCGGTTTGTGCAATTCAGGGGTAATTATTACATCATCACAATGCTATTGCTTTAGCAACTTGGTTGACTGTTCAAGATGCAACTTCACAGACAAATGCAAAAACATGCTTTTTTTTTATAAACAATTTTTCCCAAGATCTGAGGAAGAAAAAAATATATCGACACAATCTCAGAAATAACAATAACTTGCACCTAACAGAATGACCTATTGCTGGACATTGACATATCAGAATTCAATGAAAATATGTTTCACACACAGGACAGATGCTGGCAAAAGGTACAGTGCATTATGTGTGTCTTAGCAACATGCTCCAAAAAAAATGTTTTGGAAGACGTTACCGAGCAACAGGTTGACATTCTAGATTGCCGTGGAGAGTATTGATTAGTTACATTCCACATTTTGATTACATTCAAGTCATTCAGTCAAAATCCTGTGTGTGTGTGTGTGTGTGTGTGTGTGTGTGTGTGTGTGTGTGTGTGTGTGTGTGTGTGGATAGCAGCTATAAAAAGCAGTTACATCCATTTGATCGGTGACTTAAAGATGCATTTTTGTTGTTGCTTTGTACATCATATACATCGTAAAGCGTCAAAAATGTAAAGTTTTTGTGAATTTCATGATACATTTTTTATTGCATGTTTTGCTGTTGACAAACACATTTCACCTCAAAGCCCGACATATACTAACTTTAAACCAATTTTGTACATTATTACAAAATAAATAGCTATTTTTCTGTTGGTCTAAACTTTTGCAAAAGATTGATTAAAAATATATGAATTCCCCCAAAACATTTGTTATATTTTAACCATTCTTCATCTGTATTAGGATGATGTGCAATCTGTGATTATTTGTAGTAAGACCTTCATTGTGAGAAAGGGTTTTGTATAAAATGGGCAGAAAAAATATTGACAGGCGGTGAGCAAACTTTCACATTCAAAAACATTTTCTAAGTTACAATTTAAAGGTGCTCCGAGGAACTTTTAGTTTGGGATTTGAACCCGGCTCTGCTACACCTTTACCCACTGCGCACGGGTACCCCAATAGTGGTTTTACTACGCCAACTGTAGTTCCTTCAAATGTACCCATGACAAAGCCATTAAGAAAAACTATCTTAAAATAGCATTCTTTGCACTGATGGTCTCGTTTGCTGTTACATGTCATTTATGATCATCAGAGGAAAAAATTAGACTGTTTCAGAAATATTTAAAAGTTCCTCGTAGCACCTTTAACATTCCAAAAAGAAAAAGTTGAGCAATTGAACCAAAAACAGTGAGATATACAGTATAGTAATCCTAGCCCGGTTTAATTGGATCAACCAAACATACACATCGTAAACCACAATAAAAACAGACAAATTCAAACGTAAATTCCTTTTTCTAAACACCAACGTTGAATGCTCTTAAATCAGTTGCTTGCCCTTTGTCACCACGACAACTTATGACAAGTATCTTTGGGTCAATGTTGAGCAAGTGAGTCATTCCAAGGCACTTGATTCTTCTCGATTTCTTTCAATGACGAAAACTGAAAAATCAATGAATGTTCTTTTCGCTAAAGCCCTTTTTTCCCCAGGGTACAAATGCACTTAATGAAATGATTAAAACACAACTCTTAATCAAATTCTATTATATTTGTCAATGTTACACAAACGGATACTCCCTTTGGTATGATGGTAGGGCTACTTGGATGACATTTGTGACATGTCGGCCAGAAAAAAAATTAAGTTTATAATACCATGTTATAATAGATTCCATGCAATATGACTTAAAGCTATGGTGCGTACATTTTTCATGTAAATAAATGTCCGTTACATTCAAGCTATTGCCAAACGAGTTGAAACAAAGTTGATTAAGCTCAGAAAAAATCCCAAGAAGAGCCCAAGAAATGTTCCAGTTGTTGATTCTACTGCTGAGAAAAAAAACCTGGACGTACAGCAGTAGGTATATAAAATAAACTGAATGCTAATGTCATGTAGATGCGCCAACAGTGTTGTTGTAATTACTCAGATTTCCTCATGGGGGCAACATAAGTTACACACTATAGCTTTTTAAATGATTTAGCAAATTCAGAAATAGAGAAAAATAACTGATATAAATTCAAAAAGTGAAATTTAAAAAAAATGCTACGGAAAGAGAGAAGGCAAAATCATTTAGCCTGAAAAAGGCAAAAACAACCTCAGTTACCTAACGTAAAACAGACATAATCACACAACCGAGATTAATATTGCTACTGAACAATAGGCCTCAACACAAAGTATCAAAACATAGAAGAAGAAGTACATTGCTCATTTATATAGCTAAAACTAAACTGACTACAGCCAAATGAAAATGTTTCAATGCCTATTTTGTGCTGTGCTATAGACTGTCACTCAAACACAATCTGTGCTTTACAGTAACTAGACAATAGGCCTCCACACAACGTATCAAAACATAGAAGAAGAAGTAGTACAGGCTTCATAATACAACTTTAACTAAACTAAATAAAGCCAAAATGAAAAGTTGAACCGTTCTGTGCTGTGTTATATTATTCGAAAAGTCACTCAAACACACATCCGTGGGTGAAATTGAAGGTGGAAAACATTCAAACTAGGTTGTATTCTCTGGGACTGTCTCTGTCTCTGGGACTGTCCGGTGTCCACTGGTTGCCATGGAGCTGTAGAATGCCCTGTAGAACCTCCAGCCAGACTTTGTAGCAGAACAGATACTGGTCCTGAAACGAGACATTTTATTTTATCTATTAGTGTGAGCTCATACTATTGTTATTCTCTATCTGTATGTCTGTCTGTCTGTCTGTCTGTCTGTCTGTCTGTCTGTCTGTCTGTCTGTCTGTCTGTCTGTCTGTCTGTCTGTCTGTCTGTCTGTCTGTCTGTCTGACTGTCTGTCTGTCTGGCTGGCTGTCTGTCTGGCTGGCTGGCTGGCTATCTTACTGTAAATTACCTCTCTGGGGCCTCTAAAAGATGGGATTTCTGCCTGATCACAGACCCTAATTTAGACACACACTCAGATGGGTAACTCACTCCATTAGAGGACTATTTCACTTTTTCTTTTCTTTTTTCTTTTTGTAAGCAGCAATGGTGCCTAGGCCCGGATCTTTAGCAGCAGTGTGAGTGCAGACTGGGCCTAGCCAGTGGGTGAGGCCAATCACACTTAAGCACAGTACAGATCAACTGGGCCAAGTGTGAATGCGCTATGAAGCAAATCACTAAAGTGTGAGTGCGCCCTTATAACTCCTCTGTTGGCACTGACCTTGTTTTGAATCATTCCATGCCGCTGAAGTCGCATCTCTTTAACGATGTCACTCACATTAATCTGGAGACACAGGCATAAGGTTGTTAGGCACAAATACAGCATGTGTTCAAACTACTCTGTGGTAGTAGTTTATCATATATATTATAAGATCAATAATCATTCAATTAGATTAATGGGACTAAGAAATTACAGTCCTTAGGTTGTGCTATTAGTCACAAATCAAATTTGAGATGATTATGGCTATGGCTTGTGGCTTTAAAGTAATTACATTTCATCCCGCAGCTCGCTTGGCTAAAAACTACAAAAATGGCTGAAACTTGTAGGCTAATGAAACAAAATGTCTTCCACATCCACTCACAGGCAGGTCGTTCTCTATGAGGCTCAGTATTGTCGGTGCATATGAGGACTCCATGATTGATAATTGATTGTTTTTTGGTTTTTTTCAAATATATTTTTTTGACATTTTTATGCTTTATTGATAGTGTAGAGACAGAGGCTGCGTTCCAAATCACATACTTTTTATTTTTTCTATTCTACATACTACATTTGACGATAAAAAGAATCTAGTTAAGTTTTTAGTAAGTCTGGGGTTTATATCTGTCGCATCCCCGTTTGTTTTCATATGGAGGCTCCGTCGATGTGACGTCACTTCACGTGCGTACTGGATTATGGGTCAGAATCGCCCAAATAGGATGCTGATTTCCAAACTAAAAATCTTGGCCGGACATACGTAGTAGACATCCAGGTACTTCTAACCATCCTAAAAAAAAAATTCTAGCATACTAAATATGGCCGGATATACGTAGTAGACATCCAGGTACTTCTAACCATCCTAAAAAAAAATTCTACCATACTAAATAGTAGAAAGTATGCGATTCGGAACACAGGGAAAATGTCTTCCACATCCACTCACAGGCAGGTCGTTCTCTATGAGGCTCAGTATGATGTCGGTGCAGATGAGGACTCCGGTGCGTCCTATGCCCGCGCTGCAGTGCACGGTGGCGGGACCTTTATGGTGGACGGCCCGCAGGTAACGGATGAACCGCACCAGCTGCTCCGAGCTGTGGGGAACACCGTGGTCCGGCCAGTGGGTGAACTTCAGGTGACGCACAAAACGGGTTTCACCAGTCTGGAAGAAAGATTTCAGTTTTAGTAAGGCACTGCAGGCAAAAATATAGTTTTTCAAGCATTAGTTAATTTTGATTTATTTCAATTTTTTTTTGTTGTCTTCTTTCATACTAGTGTACATATAAGATACAACATGTACATTTAGGTGTTGTATTGCTAAACCTTGTCTGTTTCCGTCATGATACATTTTATTCTTAAAAATATGCCTACAATTAATTTTTAAGACCTTAGCATAGTATTGCTTTATCTATAAAATGAAAAAAGGCTGTATCCAAAATCTGATCCGTACACATATTGGACACTAAAATGTTTTGGAAATAAAGAATATTTTTGTTTTTTAAAGAAATGCAAATGTAGGCCTATGCATAATTTGTTAGATATTGAAAAATGTGCATATTTATTCAAACATTTTAAATTAATTAGTAAACCATAATATTGAAAAATTTAAAATACCTTCTACAAAACTCTCACCTCTGTCTCCACCATGCGAATGACCTTGATGTTAAAGTACTCCAGATGCTGTTGGTTCTCCAGGTGCAGTTTGTACCGTCCCGTGTCCAGAGGAAGGCTCATCTTCTCGGGCCAATACTTGTGACATTTGACCCTCCCCCGTTCCACCTCCTGGGTCATCATGGCTATCACGTCTGACTTGTTTTCCCAGATCATGTGCCAGAAAGCGGGCACTGTGGCAGGCAGCGGGCCCTGGGCAGAGATGTAGTAAAACTCCTCCTCGCCGACCTGCATGCGGATGTAGCTGGCGTTGATGTAGTCCTGGTTATCTCCAATAGCAACGCGGGTTTTGTCATCTATAGGAGTGAAAGAGAAAGTTTTAAAAAACACAAGCAAGCATCACTTGATACATTCATTATACAAGGAATAGTTCAACATTTATTTTTTATTTTAAACCTGCAGTGTGTAGAATTTTGGGTTTTATTTCCTAGCAGATTTTGTAGAAAGTAATTATAATATCCGTAAGTACGTTTAATTTAGTGCATAATAGCTGAATTTTATTTTTAGAATTATTATTATTTCCCTTAGAAAGGGTCCCATATATGTCCATATTTCTCCATACTTTGGACCAAGGCCTTGTCACCGCCATTTTGGAAGTGTCATAGTTGGAATGTCATCAGGTGCATTGTTTAAAATTTAGAATTGTTCTTGTCCTTGAAGGCCACTGTAGCTTCTGTTATTATTCAAAGGGGGTGGGGTTACCCAGGGAGCGTTGCATTCTAGAACTTTGTAGAACTTCCTTGATGATGTCATATTACACACTGCACCTTTAAGCTTACTGCCTAGAATCAAATATATCAGCCTGCCGGTTATACCAGCGGTGCGACAAGTTTATCTTCTGATTGTCCATGGAGTCAGGCTAATACTTTCCATTGACTACCAGTATTTGAGCTAAGCTAACTAGCAATGAGCGAAACTTGCCCATTTTCTTCTTACAGCAGTAATGCATGCTCAGTTTTTTTTTTTTTTAAGATATTTTTTGGGCATTTTTATGCTTTATTGATAGTGCAGAGAGACAGAGGTGAAATGGGGCAGAGAGGGGAGTGACATGCAGAGAACGACCGCGGCTGGGAATCGAACCCGGGTCTGCTGCTGGGCCCGGCCCGGGAGGGGGACGCCTTACCGACTGAGCTAAAGGCGCCCCCTAATGCATACTCAGTTAAAGGAACGGTTTCTGTCGCCTTGCCTTGAACCCGATAGTGAGGCAAGCCAATTATGTCTCCATCAGCCTCCTATACCACAAGCATAACTACACACACTCTTTCCTTTTCCTCAATATTTGATAAATCTATTAATTTCTTGTCCGTTCACATTAAACACAGCTAACCTTGTTGTTTGGCCTGGAGCACGCAATCTAAAGTGTACAGTAAATAACGCCAGGTAAACAGGCCTGAGCTCTGGAGTCTGGCTTTTAACAAAACAGGCGCTGTGAAAAAGTGTGTCTGCGATTGAGAGGGGTGATAGACCAACGGAAGGAATGTGTTCTAGTGAGGTCACAGACGCCACGGACTGGAAATCAGGCTTTTTCTAAATACAGTGTGTGTGTGTGTGTGTGTGTGTGTGTGTGTGTGTGTGTGTGTGTGTGTGTGTGTGTGTGTGTGTGTGTGTGTGTGTGTGTGTGTGTGTGTGTGTGTTGTTATTAAAGGCCCGCAAGCAATGAATCAGATCTGTAAATAACATGAACATTTGGAATATTTTTTTTTCGGGACATTTTTCTGTACAAACAGCATTTTGTAACTATCCTTTTCATCTCAACTCTGACCCATTTCATCATCAAAGTAAAAGCTTATTTGTGTGTGTGTGTGTGTGTGTGTGTGTGTGTGTGTGAGTGTTTGTGTGTGAGTGGTGTGTGGTGTGTTGTGGTGTGTGTGTGTGTGTGTTTTTCGTATAGGTTCACATTAAGAATCCTAGTACGATGTTTGAAGTTCTTTATTTTCAAGTGTTAACCACAGTTCACATACACACACACCACACACAACACACACAATTCACAAATTCACACAACAACAGCACACACACACACACACACACACACACACACACACACACACACACACACACACACACACACACTACACACACACACCACACACACACACACACACACACACACACACACACACACACACACACACACACACCACACAGTAACAGCTTGTTATGTTATTCCTTCCTGATGCTTCTTCGCTTATTAAAAATATAAATCACAGATAATTACAAGGTTGGTAACAAATGACATCTTCTTCTTAATTACATACTTGGCCGAGGCCTGAACAAGAAAATTAAAATTATAAGTGCGACACCAGTGAACTATCGATCTTAATGTGGCCAATGATTTGCTGCACGGACATTACTGTAAGAGTGTTGTAAACAAATATGTCCACAACCCCTTCAGTATAGACCTTGTAGTCAGCTTAAACTGAGTGCCCTAAGAAAAAAAAGTGCTAACAAACAGTTGTTCAAGTACACACGCACGCACACACACACCACACACCACAACACACACACACACACACACACACCACACACACACACGACACACCACAACACAACACACACACACACACACACACACACACACACACACACACACACAACACACACACACACACACACACACACACACACCCACAAAACACACACACACCCCACACAACACACCACATCTTCTATAAATGCCAAGTCTGTGAGTATCCAGCGTTTACAAGATTTCTCTGGCCAATAAAATGCTCCCAACAGGGGAACATAAAGTGAAGCGCAGGGGGTTTGGGTTTGGACAAATGGAGGACGTAAAAGTTTAGAGATTCTGCCCAGAAGAAAGTAAAAGTTAGGGGGGGCGCTGGGTGTAGTGGTTAGTGCCCCCCCCCCATAGAGGCTCAGTCCTCTTCACAGCAGACCCGGGTTAGAATCCAGCCCGTGGTCGTTCTCTGCATGTCATTCCCCTCTCTGACCCATTTCATCTCTGTCTCTCCAAAACTGTCTTATAAAGCAAAAAAGGCCCAAAAATAATCTTAAAAAAAAAATTAACAAAAGTCTTGTGGTCCTGTGTGTGTGACTTACAGGGCAGGATGTCTCGGTAGCGGTTCTTGTCTCTGTTCTCAGGAGCTTTTGCCACCAGACAGTTATCAGACGGCTTCAGATGCTCCAGAGCCTGAAGAGATATACACAACAAAACAAAATGGAGTCACTTAAAGGTGGAGTCAGTAATTCTGGAGAACACTTGTTGTCAAAATCACTTTTTCTCATAATCAATGAATATCCCCTCCTCATGATCCACTACCTGTCTGTACTGTGTGTGTGCGCTGAAAAAAATCAATTGTTAAAACCCAGTGAAGTGGATTTAAATGGCCTTTATATACCAGAGTTGCTGAGCAAAGGCCTTTAAATGTTAGAGGTCACTGTAAGAGACGAAAACAACCGTTTAATAGATAAACATCATCTGTTGCTGGGACCTGTGATATGAAACCTTATGCCTATTTTAGGGAGAACCAGCATGCCTATGGTTTTGATATAAGACTGCTCACAGGCGCATACAGCTAGCTTCGGGGAAAGCCCCCATGCTCACTGCTGCTTCGATGCTACCATGAAATCCTCTGTATGTCTTCTG
The DNA here is from genome assembly GCA_026122265.1 of Ammodytes dubius. Taxonomy (NCBI): domain Eukaryota; kingdom Metazoa; phylum Chordata; class Actinopteri; order Uranoscopiformes; family Ammodytidae; genus Ammodytes; species Ammodytes dubius. Next base: position 4,699,360 of record CM047514.1, on the reverse strand, counting down.
GAAACTCCTGCAATAAACTGGGAACACTGATTTAAAGAGTCCAGTCTGATGCCTCTGTCTTTGTCAAGCCATGGGGAACATTCGGCTACTACACCAGCCTAAGCTCTGTAAACGGGCATATTGCTAGCTACAGTAGGCCCCCTTTGTTTACTGACCAGTTTACAGAGCCTAAGCTGTGTGTACACACAGTACGGACAGGTAGCGGATTGTGAGGAAATATTAATAGATTAATAAATGCATACATCATAACACACACACACACACACACACACACACACACACACACACACACACACACACACACACACACACACACACACACACACACACACACACACACACACACACACACACACACACACACACACACACACACACACACACACACACACACACACACACACACACACACACCATGAACTCCTTGACTAGTTCTTGCTGGTCCAGTTGGTGCTGTAGTATCTGGATGAGAGCCTTGACCCTGGAGCCGGAGTACTGGCTGCTGTTAGCCGGGTTGATGAGCGCTAGACTGGCCAGCTCCTCCTCTGACACTATGGGGGGGCCTGGGGGGGACAGGAGAGGGGGGAGGGGTTAGTGGTGGACTTAAAGCTGCAGTGTGTAGAATTTGGGGTTTTATTTCCTAGCAGATTTTGTAGAAAGTAATTATAATATCCATAAGTACATTTAATTTAGTGCATAATAGCTGAATTTCTTTTTTAATTATTATTTTTTCCCTTAGAAAGGGTCTCATATATGTCCATATTTCTGCATATTTTGGACCAAGGCCTAGTGCCGCCATCTTGAAAGTGTCATAGTTGGAATGTCATCAGGTGCATTGTTTAAAATTTAGAATTGTTCTTGTCCTTGAAGGCCACTGTAGCTTCTGTTATTATTCTAAAGGGTTGGGGTTACCCAGGGAGTGTTGCATTCTAGAACTTTGTAGAACTTTCTTGATGATGTCATATTACACACTGCACCTTTAAATACTGTAGCAGCAAATAATGTTATAATCATTTTTATAGAGTTTTTAATGTAATAAATGCCGATACTTTAATAACTTGCCAATGACGTTATAACTGGGGGAACAGGAGAGGGGTGTAAGGGTTAGTGGTGGACGCACATTTCACTCTTAAACATTGTGGCAGACAATAATGTTATAATTTTTTTCAGTTTTCAATGTTATAAAAGCCGATAATGTAGTAACTTGCCAATAAAGTAATACAATTTCTGAACTATGGGGGGGGGCCTGGGGGGACAGGAGAGGGGTGGAGGGGTTAGTGGTAAACTTAAATATTGTGAAACCAGCAGACACTGGTGCAGGAGCTCAGAAAAATCCGAAAAAATTTGTGATTTAAAAAAAAATTACTTACAGTATTACATTATGGGCATAAATTAATTACGTTATTGGTTTCAGAAATGTTACGACATTATTGGCAAGTTATAACTATGTCCGCCATTTATAAATGATTTGCTGCTACACACATCAACACCACAGAAGAAGGAATGTATTATTATTATAAAAACATCATGTTATACAAATACTGTTTTTGTTTATATAATTATTATTACATCATCATTTAAGAATACTGTTTGATGTGTTTTAATGTGCTAAAGAAATCATTTTGACTTTGACTGTTTGAACCTGTGAATGGTGAGTTGATTTCCTGTCCTGTTCCGTCAAACACATCGTCCTCGTCCTCACTGCTCCATCCGTCAGACTGAGGTTTCCATGTGTCTCTAACGGGCTGGTCCTGAGGGCTGGGTTTAGGGGGGTCTGTGTCTCCCTGGTCCAGTGATGGAGGGTGGTTGGTCTCTGTGTGTTGCCTGGGGGGGTTCAGGGGGCGAGGGGGGGAGGGGACACCAGACCATGTTTTACTCTTCGGTAGCAGGGAGGTCAAATCATGAAAGCTGGCTGAGTGAGCTTCCTGTCCCTGCGTCTTTTCCACCTAAAATACAGTATAGGACAAGAGGCTAAAAATATCTGTGTGGACTTCTGCTGTACTTTTTTTTAAATAGTTTTTAAAGGTGGAGTTAGTGATTTTGGAGAATGCTTGTTGTTAAAATCACAATCAAGTGAATAGCGCATTGTGATTCGCTACCTGAAAGTACTGTGTGTGCTGAGAAAAAATTCTGGGGTTTATACACAGCCTAGGCTCTGTAAACAGGCATGTTGCTAGTAGCTACGGTGGGCCACCTTTGTTTACATACACTTTGTTTACATACCAGTTTACAGAGCCTAGGCTGTTTATTAATACCACTTTTTTATTCAGAGCACACACAGTACTGACAGGTAGCAGATCGTGAGGAGATATTCACTGATTTCGACAAAAAGTGATTTTGACAACAAGCGTTCTCCAGAATCACTGACTCCACCTTTAAACTACATAGAACTACTCTACTCTATACTTCCTAACTGTCTCAATGGGGTTCATACAGGCCAATAAACAGCAGAATTTAGCCCAGATTATACACTACTCTCTGCTGCCCCCTTGTGTTTAACAGTGGTACTACAACAGACCAGAACAATTGAAGATGCAGGGGGTCGAGGATTAGTGTACATTTGGTTAATTAGATTTTCTTTACACAAGGAAATGTGTGGTTAATTGATTTTCGTTTCAATTGAAATTTAAATACACAGTTAAGTTAAGTTACATTATTAGTCAATGGTTACATTGAAATTTGTCTTTCCTCATATCCCCTCTCAAGTTACCACACTCCAGAGGGGGTCAGAGCGCAGGGTCAGCCATAGTACAGCGCCCCTGGAGCAGTTTTGGGGTTAAGTGTCTTGCTCAAGGACACAATGGTAGAGATGGTGGGCACCGTGGATGTAATAGCAGCCACCACTAGTTTTACTATAAACACCCTTGAACGGGGATCGAACCAGCGACGTCATGGTTTACTGTTCAGCCCACTTTCCTCTCTAGGCCATCCTAAATACAAGGGCTGCATTCCAATCCCCATACTTCCTTACTATTTAGTATGGTAGAAAAAAGATTTAGGATGTCCCAAATCCATCCACTAAAATTGACGTGTAGTCAATTTTAGTATGTAGAAAATACTTAAATGCCCCACTAACTCCAATAGCATTTTAGAGTATTCGTTTTTATTCTTGACATTTCTCGACATAAAGAAAAAAAAATCTTCCTTATCTGATTTTGTTTTTTCTCCTGTGGCTCTAAAACTCTTCTGTACTTTAGTATGTAGTGTAGTAAAAAGAAAAAGTATGTGATTTGGAACACAGGGATGGTGTTTTTCTTTATCAGGCTCAAAAAGGGTTGTACTACTTTAAAAAAACATCACAACATGAAAATATAACAGTTTTTGAAGTTTTATTTCAACTACCACTTTTTACTCTTTTTTTATATCCTTTTGTGAAATGTAAATCTAATGACCCAGAGACACACAGACCGATATAGAGGAGGACATAAGTTTAAAAAAAACAGGCTGAGAGTAGTTTTGGGTTTGGGTTTAGTACCTTTAGCATAAATAAACATACATTTCAAAAGGTCATAATTTCTGTCTCATTAATCCATTTTTGATTGGCCTTAAGAGATATTCTATATTGTCATATTTTGAGATAATGGGTATAAAGTTTTACTCAGCTGTAAGCCTAAATCATCTTTAATTAAAACAAAAACAAAAATGGCTTCAAATATTTCCCTTTGTGTAATGAATTTAGAATATTAAAGTTTCACTTTTGAATGAACTATTCCATGATATTCAAATATTTTTTTTAGATGCACCTGTATGTAGAAGAGGATATAGGCTAAGTTAACTATACCATACTACTACTGCTTTTAAATGTCTTCTAATGTGTTTCATGTATTTTAATCTTGCCCTGTAAAGCACTTTGAATGGCCTTGTGTTTGAATTGTGCTATATAAATAAACTTGCCTTGCCTTGCCTTGCCTTACTAGCTGTAGTTTGCTCTGGCTGTGAGAGACTATAAGGCTACGTAAAGACAACACAGTCGAAGGGTAGTTTTGGGTTTGGGGGTTTTAGTACCTTTCAGAGGCTCCATGCAACATGTCAGTGAGTTTGAGTGACGGGCAGCAGGCTCCATGAGAGGGGGTGCTGGCACAGCTCTCCTGTCCCACACACAGGCACCACACCAGGGCAAGACGTTAGTAGATGTTAGTAGGAGATGTTAGGGAGGAGGTTAAGGATTTAGGGATTATGGTTTAGTTCTAACTCAAGTCTACGTCCTAATTACTACGCTAGTATAATGGATTACAGGGGCCACGTAGAGGGAAACATATGCAATACAATTAAGGTGGAAAAAGTAGGCAAAAAGCACTGGTCAATTTTGATTTGCTGGCTATTTTGCTTCCATAAAATGTCTTCTTTCATATTAGTATAAATCAAAAGGTCCAGAATATACATTTAGGAGTTTATTCGACTAAACTCGTCTGTTTGCGTCTGTATATTTCTCCTATACACAACCTTTATCTCAACATATCATAGATTTTTCGATTCAAAGATGTTCCGAGTTACAAATTTTAATGAAGGGGAAAAGACAATAGTTCTTATGTAAAATAACACCTAAACACCTAAAACTACGACCCAATTCTCATAATATTATGCATTTTTCTCGTAAATTGACGACTTTTTTGTCAGAAAATCACAACTATATTCTCACATTTTATATAAATATATTTTTCCTCAAAGTGGCCCCAATACTCTGTCATATACTAGTCTATTGTGTGTGTACCACTGTATGCCTGTTGTTGTGCGTGTTACCTGCTCTACCGCGTCTCATCCAGAACAATAGTCAGTCTGCGGGGAGGACGCGGTGCTGAGGTGAGGGACACACCAGCTTCACTGACAACTGGCTCTGAAATCGCTTCTGAAATAATATGACAGTGTTTTTGAGTCCCAGGTCAAGGTTTAGGTTAAGGTGAAAGTTAAATTGTATTGGCCACAATTTGGGAAGATTTTCCTTCATAGTACACCTACAACATGGGTAACAAAAACAGTCAAAATTCAAAAAAAGCTATTAAAGCTATAGTGCGTAACTTCTGTCACACCCATTATACTTTGTGCTGTACTTCCAGGTTTTTTCTTAGCAGTAGAATCAACAACTGAAACATATCTTGGGCTCTTCTTGGGATTTTTCTGAGCTCCTGCACCAGTGTCAGGGGAGACGACACCAGTTTGTAAATGCTGCCATACTGAGAAATACAGAGAGAGTTTTGTGGAGCTGATAGGATTAATCAACTTTGTGTCAACTCATTTGGGCGATGGGCTTGAATGTAATGGACATTCATTTATATGAAAAAGTTACGCACTATAGCTTTACAAAATCTTTCATCCCCACTGACATCACCACACTGAACATTCACACATAGGCAAAATATCCCACTCCATCAAGTCTTCTTTGGCATTTTCTTGTACTTTGTATTGTCAATATTTTTGCACTGTTTTTGTATTTTATATAATCTGAGCCTGTCAAAGAGAAAATTCTGTCAATCGTGACGAACAATAAAGTTTTTCTTATTTAAAGAAAAACAATATGAACACACCTATCAAGGGATAAGACTTATTAGTTGTTAAAAACAAACAGCTGTTGGCTCTGTGCCAGGTTTTTTAGATACCTGTTAGCGGATCCGTGGCTATATGTGTAAACAGTTTTTTTCAGCATGCACACACTACTGACAGGTAGCGGAGTGTAAGTAGATATTAGCTGATTTTTATTTATTAATTTTTTGGAGCATTCTTATGCTTTTATTAGATTTAGGTTTTGGTGAGACAGAGTTGAAGTGGGGCAGACATGCAGAGAGCTGACCCAGGCAGGATTCGAACCCGGGTCTGCTTAGTATACCTTGCATAAACAATTGAGCGTGTACAACAAATGTAATAATTCAATGTGTGTATTTGTAATTTGGCCTGTACTAATAGTCATTCACACACATCAACAACATACACAAACGAACACAGTCACACACACTCAAACTGCACACGCACAACAACAACACAACTGAACAGGACAATCAGTCAAACTCCGGCACTTTATTTATTGATTCTGGCACTTTAACATGCTACGTCTTTTTATACAGTGGAATACATTACTATAGTGTGTACAATGTGTGCTGTTTTTTTTTTTTTTTTTTTTTTTTTTTTTGCATTTGTAAGGCTGTATGCAACGTGACTTTTTTATGGCACTCCTGGTTTCCATGTGTCCTGCTCGATACAATGACAAGAAAGGCTTTCTAATCGTCTTCTATAATTTTTAACAATATAATTAATTAACAATTTAACCTGTAAGAATGAATATATTAACAGTTTAATCAAGTCAAGTGTTAAAGGTTAAAGCTATAGTGCGTAACTTCTGTCGACCCCCTCCCCTCCCCCATGAGGAATTCTGAGTAATTACAACAACACTGTCGGCGCATCTACATACATGAGGTAAGCTCATGGGTTTTTTTATACTTTGTGCTGTATGTCCAGGTTTTTTCTTAGCAGTAGAATCAACAACTGAAACATTTCTTGGGCTCTTCTTGGGATTTTTCTGAGCTCCTGCGCCAGTGTCAAGGGGGGTCGACACCAGTTTGTAAACGCTGCCATACTGAGAAATACAGAGAGAGTTTTGTGGAGCTGATAGGCTTATAATCAACTTTTGTGTCAACTCATTTTGGCGATGGCTTGATTTCTAACCTAACTTTTTTTTTCCATAATTCATAAGAAAAAGTTACGCACTGTAGCTTTAAAAAGCAAATCATTTGCAAACCAAATCTTTTTAGGAACTCAAGCAAGATTAATATTAATAGTACAATAGCAAGTCAAGTCTTTTCGAAATGATAATTGATTTTTTTCTTTTTTTTTATCACTTTTTACTTTATAATAATTTCTTCTAATATACTACCTTTCCAAAAAATTCATGATAAAAGTAAAAACAGTTGCCAGATTTCGTACCAGAGGGTTCCACTGGTTTAGCCAGCATGCGGACGGGGGAGAGGCACGGTTCAGGGCTGGATGCGGGTGCGGGCTGTTCGTCATGGATGCTGTGTTGTGAGCCGCCATGTTGGGAGTTGAGGCCGCCTCGGAGTAGGACATAGGCTGCAGGATGTCCCGGCACACAGTCAGCTGGACCATGCCTTCAGCCTTACGGAGGATGTCCACCACTTTACTGTGACTCAGGCCGGACACGATGACACCGTTCACCTGGGATACACACACAGGGGAAAATAAGGGTTGTATGGCACATATAAGGGTGATGAAAACAGTGCTGGGGAAGTGAACTACATGTAATCAAACTACATCTTGCAGTAGCTTGCTGGTAGTTCAACTTCATTCATATTTTCATAGTTATCTATCTCTGCGCTGGCAAGAAGGCATTGTGTTTTCGGGTTGTCTGTCCTACCGTCTGTCTGTTCTTATATCTTCTTATATCTCATCAACGCTTTGAGGGATTTTCTTCAAACTTTGCACAAATGTCCACTCTGACTCAAAGATGAACTGATTAAATGTTGGAGGTTGCAGTGACTTGGGGAGGCACAATATATAGCTGCCAGGTTCTAGTTTACAAAGTAGCTGGAACTACTTTTTTTCTCAGTATTGTTAGTTAACCAAACTAGATTTCTCCCTATAGGGCAGCTGTGTTGCAGTTCAGTATATACCAGTGTAAAGTCATTGGTAGTTCAGTAGTCAGACAACATGTACACTAGTTTAAATCTGCAGTGTGTAGAATTTTGGGTTTTATTTCCTAGCAGATGTTGTAGAAAGTAATTATAATATCCATAAATACATTTAATTTAGTGCATAATAGCTGAATTTTTTTTATTTTATTCTTTTTCCCCCTTAGAAAGGGTCTCATATATGTCCATATTTCTGCATATTTTGGACCAAGGCCTAGTGCCGCCATCTTGAAAGTGTCATAGTTGGAATGTCATCAGGTGCATTGTTTAAAATTTAGAATTGTTCTTGTCCTTGAAGGCCTCTGTAGCTTCTGTTATTATTCGAAAGGGTTGGGGTTACCCAGGGAGTGTTGCATTCTAGAACTTTGTAGAACTTTCTTGATGATGTCATATTACACACTGCACCTTTAATAGTTTTTTTTTTTACCTCTAGTAGTATATCTCCGACCCTGAGCCTGCCGTCCAGCTCAGCCACCCCTCCAGAGCAGATCTCCCTCACCCGGAGCATGGAACCGTTTGCCCCTCCGACCAACGCGAAACCCAAACCCCCAAAGTCTGGCTTCCTGAACTCCACCTGCATGATGCAACTCTACAGGGACACGGGAGGGGAGGGGAGGGGAGGGAGGGGAGGGGAGGGGAGGCAGGAGGTTAGGGTTTACAATATTGGGTTTTAGTAAATTTTCTATCAAGTTAAGGGCTGAATTTATTACATTTTCTGGGGTTTTTACACATAGGCGCACACACAAACATAGGCAAGGACGCACACAAACACGGACACACACACAAACATAGGCAAGGACGCACACACACACACGCAAGCACACACGCACACACACACACACACACACAGGCACGGACACACACACAAATTATTACATTATCGGATGCTACATTAGCATCTTATGTTCGACAGGAAAAAATGTATTTAGTTGTGAATAGATATAGCGAGTCTAAAGAAAGCTTGACATACACCGACACACACACACACACACATAGACACACACACACACACACACACACACACACGCACGCACGCACACACACACACACACACACGCACGCACACACACACACACACACACACACACACACACACACACACACACACACACACACACAGACATTAGACAGTCACCCCCCCTGCAGAGAATGCATTCGCAGATTGACACACAGTAGACTCATGTTACAGTGTGTGTTTCACAAAGATGAGCAGTTCACAGAGACAGTGCAGGTGAATCGGGTGAAATGCTTAACTTATAGATATCATCATGAAACTTTGCTTGAAATGAAATGAAAGTTGATCACTTACATTAAAACAATAATTATATCTATTAAAGTTTTTTCAGAAATGTTTGAATAGATAGGCCTATGCTTATTTGACAATGATATGTACATTTGCATCTATTTAAAAAACAAAAAATCGAGATGTTGGATAAAGCCAGAGTTAACATTTGTAACTATTTCTTTCTTACAACATATCAACATCTAAAGGTTTGACAGAACATATTTTGGATACAACCTTTTTTCATTTCCATAAATCAAAAAATACTATCTAGAGGTCTTTAAAATGGCTTTTGGCATGTTTTAAGTGGCCATAAAAGATGGTTGTATAGAAGAAATATACATATGCAAACAGATAAGGTTTAGTTAAATAAACTCCAAAATGTACATGCTGGACCTTTTATTCAAACTAGTATGAAAGAAGACATGTTATGGAAGCAAAAAATAGCCAAAAATCTCAAATGTTTTTCTCACTTAAAAGAAAAAGTATAAAGAGTTATTCTGAATGAGCTTTTTGGACAAAACAAACAAACAAACAAACAAACAAACAAACAAACAAACAAAAAACAAAAAAAAGAAAAGAAAGAAAAGAAAGAAAGAAAGAAAGAAAGAAAGAAAGAAAGAAAGAAAGAAAGAAAGAAAGAAAGAAAGAAAGAAAGAAAGAAAGAAAGAAAGAAAGAAAGAAAGAAAGAAAGAAAAGAAAGAAAGAAAGAAAGAAAGAAGAATAAACGTGTTCAGGAACTTACAGGATCTTGTTGTCCGGTGACAGAAGGACATCTGGAGTTCTCCGCAGTCCGACCCGCGGGTTCAGCTGGAAAAAATTGAGGACGATATATGAATTATCCAGTGATTTACTCCATCAAAAAATCGTGCATTCAGTTAATATAATGTAAAAAACAATGTAAATGCTATCAATGGAAACTTCCCTTATGTTCCAATTTACATCCACGCGACCATTCAGACAATGTTATATCCGTATAAGACAGAGAGAGACAAAAATCTACACACACCAACCTCCCACCTCTTCCGCCATTTTGAAAATGAAGTGTTGATGTGTGTGAATCTACAGGTGAACAGGGGCTGCTCTTTATAGACTGACTCTCTTCACTGTCCCTAACCGTCACCAGGCAACTGAGCTACCTGGCTGTATGGCTCTGTGTGTGTGTGTGTGTGTGTGTGTGTGTGTGTGCGTGTGTGTGTGTGTGTGTGTGTGTGTGTGTGTGTGTGTGTGTGTGTGTGTGTGTGTGTGTGTGTGCGTGTGTGTGTGTGTGTGTGTGTGTGTGTGTGTGTGTGTGTGTGTGTGCGTGTGCCTGTAAAACAATTTTTGTGATAAAGAATATGAGTTTTTTTGGATGGTTCTTACTTTGGGGCAGGCTTTTGAATGTACGTCCATGTAATGTCCACGGAAATTATGAAAAACACGACTGTGTGTGTGTGTGTGTGTGTGTGTGTGTGTGTGTGTGTGTGTGTGTGTGTGTGTGCGTGTGTGTGTGTGTGTGTGTGTGTGTGTGTTGTGTGTGTGTGTGTGTGTGTGTGTGTGTGTGTGTGTGTGTGTGTGTGTGTGTGTGTGTGTGTGTGTGTGTGTGTGTGTGTGTGTGTGTGTGTGTGTGTGTGTGTGTGATGGCCACAGCCTTGCAGTCCAATACACCAGTGGAGGGCATGAAGCTTGCTAATTATTAATCCTGCTGTGAGAGCCCGGGATCTGTCTGTCAGCATTCAGATCACACACACACACACACACACACACACACACACACACACACACACACACACACACACACACACACACACACCTATCTTTCAGCACAGAGATCGGGCTACACACACACACACACACACAATGGGGCAACAAGCTAAAGGGTGAAAGGGAACCAGTTATTGGTGCTGAAACAACATGGCGGAGAATATGACCATCTAACTACCGAACTATATAAATCAAGGAAAGTCTGTCTGCCTGTCAGTCATTCCTCATTTTTCTCCTCAACGGCTTGACCTATCACTCTGAAATGTC
>CM047514.1:4665934-4683434 GCA_026122265.1 Ammodytes dubius | reverse complement strand
TGATAATCATCGTAATCCGGTTCGTTGCCCCGTTGGCTGTACCCGGGGGAGGGGGGGTCAGGATCCCATGGGGTAGAGTTAGGGCAAGAGGAGTGGGAGAGTGGGACACCCCAGACATGACCTAGGATAGGAAACAACAATACAAGAATACATTTAAGTTAGGTTATGTTAAGTTAAGTTAAAGCTGGGGTATGTGATTTCTGATTGGTCAAAGTTAACATGAGCTGTACACTTTGACCAATCAGATCGAGGCTCCGATTCTCTGTCCTTATTGGCTGTTGTTGGGACTGTCCATTCACTTTGGCACGACTTTGTTGGTGTAGAGCGTGTCAGGGAGGGACCATAGGGGAGGGACCAAAGAGAACAAGTGGAGCGGTTGAGGTATTTGGATTTGAATCTCTATTCCAACTGCCATTTTCTCCCCAAATCCTCCACCCCAGCTTTAAGTTAAGTTAAGTTAAGTTAAGTTAAGTTAAGTTAAGTTAAGTTAAGTTAAGTTAAGTTAAGTTAAGTTAAGTTAAGTTAAGTCTTTATTTTCTCAATTAACACACGTTGCAGTTGTTTTCATACAGAGGTTACGTCCATGTGACGAAACTTCTGCTGCAGTGGATTGTGGGTCAGAATCGCTCTAAAAGACATTCAAAATCTCAACCGAATGCAGTAGAGCAACTAGGTATTTTTTCAAGTATGCTACATCTGTCTAGCCTGGCTCCGCCCGCCGCCTACTTCCGGCCAAATTTCATTTTCCCTTCAGTAGTCAGTCTGGGTGTACAGCGCATTTCCCAGATTCTCCGGAGAATCATCAGCCGTCCAATCAGCGAACAGAGGGAGAGGGCAGATCCAATCATTTTAAAACTTCAACAGACACCCGCCTCCAAGTGAGTGAACGTTTGCCAATTACAGCACTTCCAGACCATCTGTACAAATGAAATGAAGTACGATGGTCTGGTAGCACCAGGCTAACATCTGTCCACATGAATTAGGACATCCTAAATCTTTTTCTACCATACTAAATAGCCGGGAAGTACTGTATGTGTATTGGAACGCAGGGAATCTCTTGTGGGCTTTTATAGGGGAGGAGGTAGGGCATTCGGCTATTGTTAAGCATGCTAAATCTGACCACATGTACTGCAACATCCTAAATCTTTTTCTACCATATTAAAAAGCAGCGAATTAAGGGTACTAGAACGCAGGTATTTTTTTTTTGGGCCTTACCTGTGCTGTTATGTGAGACAGTATAGGTGGCGGAGGTAGGGGAGGCGCTACCTTATGCCTGTTGCCCTCAGCCATTGCACTGTATGGCGTCTCGAAAAAAACCTGTGAGTGAGTGAGTGAGTGAGTGAGTGAGTGAGTGAGTGGTGAGTGAGTGAGTGAGTGAGTGAGTGAGTGAGTGAGTGAGTGAGTGAGTGAGTGAGTGAGTGAGTGAGTGAGTGATAGTGAGTGAGTGAGTGAGTGAGTGAGTGAGTGAGTTAAGTGTGTGGTGTGTGTGTGTGTGGTGTGTGTGTGTGTGTGTGTGTGTGTGTGTGTGTGTGTGTGTGTGTGTGTGTGTTGTGGTGTGGTGTGTGTGTGTGTCTTAGGTGTATGTGTCTTAAATGTGTGTGTGTGTGTGTGTTGTGTGTGTTGTGTGTGTGTGTGTGTGTGTGTATGTGTCTTAAAAGTGTGTGTGTGTGTAGTGAGTGGTGTGTCTAAGTGTGTCGTGTTTCTTAAGTGTGTGTGTACTAGTTACACTTACCTGTGCTGTTATAGGGGACAGTATAGGTGGCGGAGGTAGGGGAGGCGCTACCTTAGGCCTGTTGCCCTTTGCCATTGCACTGTACGGCGTCTGCAGAATCCCCTGTTGAATCGGGTGCAGCTTGAGTTTGGGCGGTTGGGTCGTAGCGGTTGAGACGGGTGAGCTAGCGAACAGGTTGTCGGGGTGTCGGTTAAGGGCCCTAGCGACGAGATTATTGTGGTGGTGGTTGTTGTTGTCGCGGCGACTTGAGGCCAATGCTGGGCCTGTTTGAGGTGTGTGAGCGCAGGGCGGAGGGGAGGTTGGTCGGGGGAGTGTGTGACGGCACCAGGGTCGAACTGATGGTGAGATATTCCTCGTCCGCCATTATGGTCAGGCCGTTACCCATCATGCAATAGGTCACGCTGCCATCCGCCTCCTCTCTCACTCCACTGCAGATAAACAAACACATTGGATTGTTATTTAATTAATACATTTATTGGGAATGATTTGAAACAGTGTCCTCATATACTGTATGTTTCAAGTGGGGACCCCCCGAATACTCTACGATTCGATTGAAGTAGCCCAATTCATTCGACTACCAATTTCAAGTCAATAAGTTGCCAAATTTGGTTATAAAAATCGAAATTAAACTTTATTATATAGCAATTTTCAAAACAAAGATAAAATCAAGCAGAAACAATTGCCATGCCAGAGGGCAAACTGTAATTGGGTGGAAAAAATTGTATTCGGCAATTGGTCGACTTTTGGCAAGATTCAACCAAGCAGATATAACTTTTCTCTACTTATGACATCTATTGCAGCATGTCCGTCCTGGGAGAGGGATCCCTTACTCTGTCGACTCTCCCTGAGATTTCTTAAATTTTTTTTTTATTCCCGGTAAAGGGTTTTTACTGGGAGTTTTTTCTCAGCCGAGCTAAGGGTGTAAGGGCAGGGTGTCATATTGTATCATATATCATATTGTATGAAATGTAAAGCCCACTGAGACAAATGTATTTGTGATTTTGGGCTATACAAATAAAACTGATTTGTCAATTCTAAGTCCTGGGACCCCCATTGTGTCTACATGTGATACGTCACCTCGAATAGGCCGTCTTGGGACAGACATCCAGAATCATCACAGTCGAATTCGACGTCGTGGCAACCTCCACTTCCCTCATCCTTGCTCTTCCTCTTCTTAGCTTCTACTTCCTGCCGTTGTTCCCGTGGCGACGCTCTGTCAGCCAATGGGGAGCCAGGAGCCGGTGACTTGTTGCTAGGTGATAACGGGGAGACGGGAGATGCCGGCGAAACTGGCGAGGGGAGAGGGGACGTACGGGAGGTGGGACACGGGGGCGCTCGCGGGGGAGACGGGGCGGGTTGTTGTTGTTGGTGGTTCAACGATTGCTCTTCTCCCTCGGGACTTGCCTTGTTGGTCTGTGTGTGTGTGGTTGTGTGCGTGGGTGTGTGTGTCTGTGTGGGTGTGTGTGTTTGTGTGGGTGTGGTTATAGCAGCGGTAGCAGGAATAGTGGTAATATTTGTTTCGGGGCTTTCGTCTTCGCAGTAGAGACTCAGCTCTTCGTCTAAAGTGGGCGTGCGTCTGTTTGACAGTAGCTTGAGGTCGTATTGGAACTTGAGCAGCTGACTGTAGTCGTCCCCCAGGCCGATGTTCAGGGAGCGGGAACGATGCTCACGTTTGGGCACGGGACTCTACGGTAAGACAAGGGGAACATTAAAGGTACATTGTGTAACTTTCAGAGAAGAAGTGAACATTTTCTAAGGTATTTTACTCTACGGTAAGACAGGAAAAATTAAAGGTCAGATGTAGTTTGCCAAAAATGTCCAATTACTGAATATCCAATTGCATGTGGGCTTAACCCATTGATGACTATGGCAATCTAGGATGCATGTCCTTAATGCCTGAGGGTTTTCTGAAAAAATTGTACGAATTGTCAAGTCTACCAAAACCTTAATATCTAAGCCTGTGTAGCACATAGAAACATTAAATAAAATACATTTAAAAGTTAAAGTTCACAGGTTTTATTTAAACATGCTCCCTTAGCGCTTACAAACCAACAAATATTTCTAAAAATCGTCAAAATTAGATGAATTAGAAAATTATTAAATATTGTTAATAAATAGATGCAATGTGTTGTGTGATTTCCGTCAGTAGTCTATAGTAGACCTTGATTCTGCGCACCAAACACCACTAACTGTTCTGTCGCCGACATAGCTGGCGTATTTTTTTTATTATTTTGTTTTATTTTTTTATTTATTTTTTTTTTGATTGACATGATTTTCGGCAAACCGCACAACTTTTGGGTGGTCACGTGGTCTTAAAAAAATCAACAAAACCCACCTTATGTGTATTTGAACCAATGACAGTGCATTCTATGCTGGGAATGCCATGAAAATTAGATAAAGTAATAATGCTGCGCGATGCAGCATCAGGCAGGAGAGCCAATGTGGCATCGCGCAGCAGCCGTCATCAATGGGTTAAGAATACATACAAAAATTAAGACATAAAATCAATAGTGAAAACAGGCAGTACAATTGTTTAAGGTGAACTGTGTAACTTTGGGTGGGTCAGAGAAGTGAACATGTTCTATATTCTCATAACTGATTAGACAAACTTTCCCTCACAGGAAAATGTGATCCTTGGAACACTGTTTGAAGTTAGAAAGCTTCCTGAAGAGTTACTGTTTCACTGTTGTTGTTTATAGCAGCAGGGCCCACAGTTTGGTTTACAAACATATTCTAGTCTCATGTTTGGTTCCAGGTTCCTCCAAATAATTTTGTTTTGATTTATGATGCTAGAGATTAAGATATCGAGAATTGTAGAGACAGATGTTTCGTAAACTAACTGCAGGCTCCACAAATGTAAACAAATCCCTCTCCCCCTGAAACTGCATAGTGCACCTTTAAGACTAAATTAAAATGGACTTCTGGTGTGTGAGTGTGTGTGTGTGTGTGTGTGTGTGTGTGTGTGTGTGTGTGTATGTGTTTGTGCGTGCGTGCGTCCCTGCGAGCGAGCGAGCGTGCCTGCGTGTGTGTGTGTGTCTGTCTGTCTGTCTGTCTGTCTGTCTGTGTGTATGCATCTGCATGTGCGTGCGTGCTTTCTTGCGCGTGTGTGTGTGTTTGTGTATCTCACCAGTGTCCTGTCTTCCGTGTCAAACAGCAGTCCAGGAATCGGTCGACAGATCACCAGATGGACTTCATTCGGAGCGCCGCGCAACAGCAACAAAACCCGCTGCAACAACACCGACACAAACCATCGTGTTATTGACTCAACATCATGTTAGAATACATATTTAATATTCTTATGTCATACAGTATGTTTGAATGCAGCCATGTGAATGCATTTGAAACTACTACTAGCTCACAAAAGCTTAAAAATCAAAACCTCGAACACTGTGACACGCAAAAACAGGCAGAAACACACACACACACACACACACACACACTCACTCACTCACTCACACACACACACACACACACACGCTCTCACACACACACACACACACACACACACACACACACACACACACACACACACACACACACACCACAGACAGAGAGAGTTATTTTGGATGGTCTGAGATTAAGGGATTAGCAAAACCATGACGTAGTTGGGTTGAGAAGTGGGTCAATGGGGCTGCTCAGTAGATTTACTACCAGAGCATTTAACACGCACCTACATGACACCTCGTTGACTTTTTATTTTCCTGCTTAATATTTGCCTTTTGTTTAAACAATGTAATTGGAAAGTCCTTAGAAACGCAGAGTTTTATTTTTTTTAGTTGTTTATTTTATTTTGTCACTTTTTCACTTGTGTGTGTGTGTTAGTAATCTCTAAAAATATTTTTTATTTGGGCATTTTCAAGCTTTATTAGATAGTACAGAGTTGAAATGGGGAGAGACAGACAGAGAGAGAGAGAGGGGGGGGGGGATGACATGCAGTAAAGGTCCACGGGTCAGATTTGAACCCGCGACCACTGCAACGGAGGCCAGAGCTGATATGGTACACGCTCTATCCACTACGCCACCATAGCGCCCCTATCATTAGACATATTGAACCCTTACCTGGTAGGACAGGTCTTTGACTGGCTCTTATTAGTACATATTGAACCCTTACCTGGTAGGACAGGTCTTTGACTGGCTATTATTAGTACATACTGAACCCTTACCTGGTAGGACAGGTCTTTGACTGGCTCTCTATTAGTACATACTTAACCCTTACCTGGTAGGACAGGTCTTTGTCTGGCTCTCTATTAGTACATACTGAACCCTCACCTGGTAGGACAGGTCTTTGACGGGCTCTCTGTTGACTGACAGTATGATGTCACCCTCCCTCAGCATTCCGCTCTCCTGCGCTGGTTGCCCGGGGAACAGGCGTTTGATTCGGACCACGCTGCCGCGGTCCGATGGAGACTGCAGCTGGGAGATGTTGAAAACTGAAGCCCAGACCTGTCACACTCTTCCTCAGGACCACCTCATGAGTGTTGTCTAGGAGAGAAAAGAAAATGGAGGAAATTGATATTGTTATTATTATTTTTTATTTTCTTGTTTTTATCGTCTTTTAAAATGCAGTTTTCTTAAAAAAATTTAATTAAATGTCTGCCCTGTTTTTTGCTCTTTGTTTTTATATCTCTTAAATGCAATTTCTAATGTCACATTTCTTCATCAGGACCACTCAGATGTGTTATCTAGGAGAGAGAGAAGAAATATGGTAGGGAATATTTTAGCATTAATGGATGGAAGTAAATCAAGTCAGTGCATTTTTTTTTTTAACTTTTTTTTGAAGGAAACCGCGCACAACTGAAAAAAGTGAACACATAAACAAAGAACATAAACATAAAATAAACAGTGTGTCTGCCTCTCTCTCTCTCTCTCTTTCTCTCTCTCCCTCCTTTATCTCTCTCTCTCTATCTGTCCGTCTGCCTGTCTTTCACTTTAAACTGAAGTCCAGGCCTGTCACACTCTTCCTCAGGACCACCTCATGAGTGTTGTCTAGGAGAGAGAGGAAAATGGAGGAAATTGTTATTATTATTATTATTATTATTAGTATCATCATTATTATTATTATTATTATTATTATTATTATTATTATTATTATTATTATTATTATTATTATTATTATTATTATTATTATTATTATTATTATTATTATTATTATTATTATTATTATTATTATTATATTTCTTAAAGATAGCTATATATATTTTTTTGGGGCATTTTTATGCTTTATTGATAGTGTATGAAGCCCAGGCCTGTCACACTCTTCCTCAGGACCACCTTGTGAGTGTTGTCTAAGAGAGAGAGGAAAATGGAGGAAATTATTATTATTATTTTTATTATTTAAATAGGATGCTGAAAATCTCGTCAGGATCTAGTAGACATCCAGGTATTTTTAAGCATAGGCCTACTAAATCGACCACAAGAATTGGGACATTCTAAATCTTTTTTCTACCATATTAAATAGCAGAAAGAATGGGTATGCCGTAGGAACACAGCCATAGTTTTGCAGGAAAATCTAAAACATAAAAACAGGCAATCTCTACAGGGCTTTCTTAGAAGCCATTTGCCAGTAAAGAGAGGAAGGTGTTGTGTAGATGAGGGACGGTCCCTTTAACTGAAGCTGAACACAGAGCTTCAAGGTTCCACAGAATGCAGTGTCTCCGGGGACGACGGTGACAGCAAGCACAATGTAGCTGTCAGATGACTCGCAGTCACCTCTGGGCCGTGTGTACGTGTGTGTGTGTGTGTGTGTGTGTGTGTGTGTGTGTGTGTGTGTGTGTGTGTGTGTCGTGTGTGTGTGAGGAGAAGGAGAGAGAGGATGAGAGAGAGAGACAGAGAGAGACAGAGAGATAGAGTGTGTGTCTATGTGTGCGCGTGTGCGTGCAGTTGGCAGTTGTGCGTGCGTGTGTTAAGGTATGTGTTGTGTGCATATGTGTGTTAATGGTTGTGTTTGTTTTTGTATGGTAGTGTTGTGTGTGTGGGGTGTGTGTGTGTGTGTGTGTTGGTGTGTGTGTGTGGTGTGTGTGTGTGTGTGTGTGTGTGTGGTGTGTGGTGTGTGTGTGTGTCTGTCTGTGTGTGATTGAGAGAAAGTGTGTGTGTGTGTGTGTGTGTGACAGTGTATTTGCCCCATCCCCTCTCCCCCTCTCACCATCAGTCACAAAGCTGTAGTCCTTGGCTCTCGCAGTGAAGGTCGTTTCCATGGTGCCCGTGTCCGTCCTGGGGCAGGGGCAGTGTGTGACACACGGGCTGTGTGTGTGTGTGTGTGAGGGGCTGTGTGTGTGTGTGAGGCTGGTGTGGGGTGTGATAAGGGCTGTGGGACAGGGCCGCGCAGGGTGACTCAGGCCTGGGCTCAAGAACCACCGTGGGCTCCCTCTCTAACAGCAAAACTCACCACCTAGAGGGGAACAACTACACACACACACACACAGCAGACAGAGAGGCAGGCATACACACCACACACACACACACACACACACACACAGACATACAGACAGACAGACAGACAGACAGACGCAGAGAAATATACACACACACAGACACACACACAATGTTTAATGGTTTGTACTTATGGATGTACTACAATATGCAACAACATGGAAAATAATGTACAGTATAACATCATAACACCAGCTGCTCTGGTGTGTGTGTGTGTGTGTGTGTGTGTGGTGTGTGTGTGTGTGTGTGCGTGTGTCTTTGCCTGTGTGTTGTGTGTGTGTGTGTGTGTGTGTGTGTGTGTGTGTGTGTGTGTGTGTGTGTGTGTGTGTGTGTGTGTGTGTGTGTGTGTGAGCATGTGCGTCTATATGTGTGTGTGTGTGTGTGTGTTGTGTGTGTGCGTGCGTGTGTGTGTGGTGCGTGTGTGTGTGTGTGTGTGTGTGTGTGTGAGCATGTGCGTCTATATGTGTGTGTGTGTGTGTGTGTGTGTGTGTGCGTGCGTGTGTGTGTGTGTGTGTGTGTGTGTGTGTGTGTGTGTGTGTACCTCCCCGGTCCTCTTCAGGCACTCCACAGCTTGGTGGTGAGTCACTCCCCTCAGGTTGGACCCGTCAACCTCCAGCAGTCTGTCACCTGTCATATGCACAAACACACAACGCATCATCATTAGAGACATCAAGGCATAAACGCTGTGTGTGTGTGTGTGTGTGTGTGTGTGTGTGCGTGCGTGTGCGTGTGTGTGTGTGTGTGTGTGTGTGTGTGTGTGTGTGTGTGTGTGTGTGTGTGTGTGTGTGTGTGTGTGCGTGTTAGTGTGTGTGTGTGTGTGCGCGTGTTTGAGCGAGCGTGTGTGTGTGTGTCTGTGCATGTGTGAGTGTGTGTGTGTGTGTGTGCATGCGTGTGTGTGTGTGTGCATGCATTCGTGCATCTGTGTGTGTGTGTGTGTGTGTGTGTGTGTGTGTGTTGACGAGCGTGTCAAAATTCTAGAAGTCGTCCCTACTCACTGAAGCATGAACTGAGCAGACAGAGAACAGAGGCTGAACAGTCGCTCATACATTTGACAAACCACTGACCCTGACACAACTAAAACACTTCATAGTTGTAGAATATTATCATGAGAACAATATCTCAACTCCTTCACATGTACACTATGTATACTATGTCTTAAAAAATGCATTTTCGAAAAAAAATTAAAACACAAAATGTATCATTACGCAAGCAATTAAAGGCCTACTTCACCGGTTGGAATGACATCACAGAAAGAGAAATGTAGGGTTAGACAGTGAGACCATAAAACCTTTTCTCAGGCTAGGATGATCCGATTTAAAAAAAATTTGCACATTTATACTTCATAGGATCTCCGAGTTCAATACACCTTCATTATTATCTGAACTTTTTTTTAAACTTATCAAAATAACAAATTACATTACATTCAAATAAAATATTATAAACGTTTTACCGATCTGAATGCGTCCGTCCTGCTCCGCCGCTCCTCCCAACACTAGACTCTTGATGTAGATTCCTCCGTATCTCACGTTGGTGTTCAGTCCTCCCTTTGGACAAGAGACAATCAGGTTCAAGAACAAGTTACTTTATTAGTACACAGAGGTAGATTTTGTTTGCAGCAGTAGAGTTCACATATACATACACACACACACACACGGGAAAAACACTAAGAGGCACATATCACACGTCAGACAACTTAAGACAGTGGAAATCACAAGGAAATGGCAAATTAAAATGTAAAATTAAAATTAAAAAAGTCCTTACAGGTCCAGATAATTTTTTTTTAACCTTTATTTATACAGGTAAATCCCATTGAGACCGAAGACTCTTTTACAAGGGAGACCTGTTTTCCTTTCCCACGTTACCATTCACACACACACATTCATACACCGATAGCAGGCTAACTATCGACCTTCACACGTTAACATCATGTTAAGAAAGAAAATAAAGAAGATTACAAGGAAGTAATTTAGTCATTGTCACAGGGCTTACGTAACCCTAGAAACACACACTGACTCAGCGTGTAGAATTCCAAGTTGCTTTACATCATAGCTCGTTAGCAATTAGCTTCTCCAATTAAGTCCGCTAGGTAGATTTACCCGAACTGGAAACAATGGCGCGAACTTCCCGGCACACTTCACTTTGGTTTTTAATACGTCAACAAGGCACGAGTCACAATACTTACTGCACTATAACTTTAACCTAAACTTATGTAGAGAGGCATAGCTGGAAAAAACAGTTGCCAATTCCTCTATACATACACCAATAGAGCACAGTGCACTTTAACTAACAGACTTTAAAGCCAATGCTGTTTAAGAAAAAAGGGATAAATTCACTCACAGCAACACTGATGCCGAGGCTGCCTCCGCTCTTCTTCAGCTCCATGAGGAATCTCTCTCCAGACTTCAGACTCATGACGGAAGGAGACCTGGAACACACATCCTGGGACAGACAAACACAACAGATTAAAATGAGACACTGCAGGGGAATAGGGGAAAACATTTTTAACTTATAGATATCATCATGAAACTTATTTTTATTTAATTATTTTTTTGTTATTTGCGACTTTTTTGCATTTTCTAGGAATTTTCCCCCAAAAAATAACCAGTTGTTTACCTGTGGGTCATGTATCCTGACCACGGGGATGTGCAGCCTGCGGTTGGTCCGGGGCGTGGCCATGTTGGACAGACTGATGGCCTCCTCCAGCTCCTCCATGGCGGGGCGGTACTCTGCAGAGCTCAGGGTCGTCTGGGAGCCGAAGCCTCGCTCCAGAGCCAGACCCAATGTGCTCTGACTCAGGGAACTGAGACGGTCTTTGAAGAACTCTGAGAGGAAAACAATCAGGAAATCAGTACACAATGATGTTTGATTGATTGATTGATTGATTGCAGTGGCGAAGTGGGTAGGGAGTTTGCCTCTGGAGTGCAGGGTCGGAGGTTCGATTCCCCGCCTACCCACATGTCGAAGTGTCCCTGGGCAAGACACTGAACCCCAAATTGCTCCCGATGGTTCAGACAGCGCCTTGCATGGCAGCTACTGCCATCGGTGTTTGAGTGTATGTATATAAAATGTGTATTGTGAAGCGCCTTGTGACCCTGGTCTGTGAAGGGCGCTATATAAATAAAGCTTACTTACTTACTTACTTACTATTGATTGATTGATTGATTGATTGATTGATTGATTGATTGGAATTTGGGTTTCTGTCTGACTCGCTCAAATTACTTACTACCGCCTAAATTAGTATATTCCAATGTTGGAAAGTCTTTCTATTGTTACAGCGCTCTAAGCTCAAGGAACAAGCTTTTATGCACTTAAAAGATTGGAGTCCTTTCAAATTTTACAGTTAAAATCAATAGTTACTAGCCACTGTAATTCTAAAAATTAGTACTGATAAGGTATTTTCTAGATACTCAGAGACTTTTGTTTGTAATTGTTTTATCTGATTCCCTGTTTTTATGCCTCCCATCGGCGATGGTCAGAGTTTTAGGTGTACTTTACATAGTAACAGTTTGACAATGATTTCTGAATATTTGCATGAATGTATGAACTTATAGACAGACAGACAGACAGACAGATAGATAGATAGATAGATAGATGGATAGATAGATAGATAGATAGATAGATAGATAGATAGACAGACAGACAGACAGACAGACAGACAGACAGACAGACAGACAGACAGACAGACAGACAGACAGACAGACAGACAGACAGACAGACAGACAGACAGACAGACAGATAGACAGACAGATAGTCTTACGTCGTGGTTGTGACACAATGATCTCCACTTCGTCCGGGCTGCTTTGCAAGATGGCCGCCGCGTCAGTGAAGGTCACTCCCTCCAGACTCGTCTTGTTCAGGGAGATCAGACGCCCACCTGAGAAACAACAACAACATATCATTACAAAACCCTAATACCCTTATTAGCTTAGCTCAAACACTGGAAGTCAATGGGAGCGTTAGCATGTCTCCGCTGACAGCCAGCTAGATACACTTTACAACATCACTAAATGGTACCAATCAAATCCATACAGTTGACCAGTACTGACAAGCACATCCATGGTGGTTTGATTTTAAAATGACATAAAGTGCAGATAATATATAGGGCAACATAACGCGGTAAATAAACAAGTCCCAACAAGCACACAGGGCTATTTAGCGATGTTGTAAAGCCTGGAGACAGGCTAACACTTCCCATTCACTACCAGTATTTGCGCTAAGCTAACTACCTTTGACCATTTCTGCTTCTAAAATGCACGTGCAGTTTAAGGAACGGTTTCTGTAGCCCTGTCTTGAACCCGCGAGTGAGGAAAAAAGCTAAAAAAATAAAAATAATTAACTATTCCTTTAAAGCTGTATAGTGGGGGCGCCTTTAGCTCAGTTGGTAGGGCGTCCCCCCCCCATGGGCCTCGGCCAGCAGCAGACCCGGGTTCAATTCCAGCCCGCGGTCGTTCTCTGCATGTCACTCCCCTCTCTGCCCCATTTCAACTCTGTCTCTACACTGTCAATAAAAAGCATAAAAATGCCCCAAAAAAAAAAAAAAAAAAAAAAGCTGTATAGTAAGCCAGTGGTATTGTTTTCCAATGTCAAATGTGTGTCACTTGAAAACCACGTGGCATTGTAAGAAACACAATGTAAGAAAAGTGTTCTGTGAAAATGTTTGCAATTCTTCTATCAGACATATGGCAGAATATTGAAACAGACAAACTGCTTCATTAAGAACTACATACAGAGAATTACAAACTATAACACTTAACAGTAAAAATTGAATATTAATAGGCGCTCCGGTGGCGTAGTGGATAGAGCGCGTACCATATCGGCTCTGGCCTTCGTTGCAGTGGTCGGGGGTTCATATCCAACCCGTGGACCTTTACTGCAGGTCATCCCCTCTCTCTCTCTGTCTCCACATTTCAACTCTGTACTGTCAAATAAAGCTTGAAATTGCCAAAAAATAATCATAAGAAAAAAAGAATGTATAGGATTCATACCCGGTTTGATCCGCCCGTCTCTGTCTGCGGGCCCGTCCGGCACAATGGAAGCTATGAAGATCCCCAGGTCCAGTTTACCGGTGTTGTCCTCGCCCACGATCACAAAGCCTGAAACAAGACCACAGAGTTAGAGAAGGCAATGTACTCATTAATATTACATCACAGTTCACAGCTTAACTAACGCCTTAATGCCTCTGGAAACCTGCTCTAAAATAGCTGAAAATGTACAGGATAGCCATATGTCAATATAATGGCGAATGGGAACATGGGATTTGCATATTTTATTTTTTTTGTCTTTTTTTGGTATTTTTTTATTTTATTTTATTTTTGTATGTTGTGACAGTGCAGGTGTTTGTTTGTTTGTGTGTGTTAAAAAACAGCAATACATTTTTTTTTTAAATTACAGGATATATATGAAAAAAAGTTGGGTTTCTTAATACGATTTTAAGAAAAATATTATTGAAAATAGATGTTCCTAAATATTATAAAACTTAGTTAAAATAAGCTGCTTTATTACTTTTAAGACTGCTTGACAGGGCTGTGCTGGAGTGGCCGTAGCAAACAGTCTAGAAATTAAAAAAATGGCTTCATAAGAACCGGAGCCCGTCTCATCTAAACCGAACTCACCAAAGCCCAGTTTGAGATCTTTCTTCAGGTTCACACAGACGATCTCTCTCTCTTGCGGCGTCCTGGTCGGTGTGTCAACTGCAAAAGCACATTTAACATTTCTTAAATATATCTCTAAAAAAAAAAATTTTTTTGCATATCTTTCTAATTATGTGTACATTTTAATCTCTTTAAAAAAACAAAATCTAGATGTTGAATAAAGCAAAAATTCTAATATATTTCATTTTTGCAGCATATATTGGTATCCAAAACTGATTATTGGTACAGCCTTTTTTCATTTTATATAGGCTATATATAAACAAATAAAAATAAATGTTATATATACGTATATATAATAAAATAAAATGAACGAACAGGTCTTAAAAAAGCATTTCGGACAACTACTCCTTCACCCCATCCGTGTGTGTGTTCACAAACAAAAAATAAACAGACATATTGACCTCGTATGGATGAGGAGTAGTCTGCAGAGTCTCTGTTCTGTAGTGAGACGCATGACATCATCCTGGGGATTCTCTCCGGAGTGCTGAGACACAAGAGCAGTTTGATTAGACAGAGAATTTACTTAAAGGTGGAGTCAGTGATTCTGGAGAACGCTTGTTGTCAAACTCTCTTTTTGTCAAAATCAGTGACTATATCCTCACGATCCACTACCTGTCTGTACTGTGTGTGCTCTGAAAACAAAACATGGTGTTGATACAAAGCCTAGACTCTGTAAACTGGGGCCTGTTTCAGGTAGCTGGTTTTGAGGCAACCCAGAGTTTGTTCGCTCTGAGTTGGTGGAAACTCTGGGTTTTCCGTTTCAGGTAGCAGGTTCAGTGCAACCGAGAGTCAGTTACTGCGGCAACATACGCCGTGGGTCTAACCTGCTGGATAGGTGGTTAGACCTACCCGAGTTTGTTTTCACTTTACGCTGCAGCTCCGACTGAAGAAAGAGTGTCACTGTCACACGCGTCCCTGTACAGTTTGAAGCAAAATCACTCTATAGAAATCTCCATCGGGATGTTTTTATCATTTCCTGATGATTTTACGTTTGACCGATCATTTATCTGATCAGTAGCCTTGTTCTCAGCCCTCGGTCCGTTCATATAGGCGGCCACCTTACACATCGTGACATGCTCTACATTCAGATTAATAAACCTATTTGTATTGTATGCTTTTTAACGTCTGTGCCACTGAACAGATTTATGTCAGGTGGATTCGTGTAACGCTGCGGCTGCACGCGATTGTTACTGTTCACTTGTGCGATCCTAAAGTCACAGACGAGCCCTTTTATATTCATATTATAGCCTAATATGAATATAAAAATTACATAAATAATTATATAATAATTTAAACTGTGATCACTTGAGGAAAATGGATCTGATAATAAATCAATCAGGCTCTTCAATGGAAACTGTCACCTTATGTGTCAGACGTTAATGTCTTTCACTCCCCATTTAAAAGAAGCGACAGTCTGTTTACTGCACAGTGGGCTATTAGGCTACAGCTTCCCAAATACAGCGAATATAAAACACTGTCAGAAATGCTGTGCCGCGCCAGCTTTATTACTTTACTGCTGATATGCGTAACTTTTTAAAATGGACTATGTACTATATATTTTTTCTGAATTGCCGAGGAGATTAGATCAGAGTTATGTGACAATATACCCGTTAATTCTTCTCCATAGGCTACCATAAACTCATTCGTTAATATTTCTAACTCCAGTGGGAGGAGCGGAGAAGTTTTTTTTTCTTTTTTTGAGAAGTGGAGAAGTGGGAGGATCACGCATTTGTTTCTTCTGTTTCCATGGTGAATCATGTTATCAGCGATCCATTGACGATGGCTTTTATGCACACGCTCCACCCAGAGTGAACACGCTCAGAGTTGATTAACCCAACGCTGATCCACTGTTCTGAAACCGAAAACCCAGAGTTGCTTATCAACCCTGCGCTCTGAGTTAACCAACTCAGAGCGCAGGGTTGATAAGCAACTCTGGGTTTTCGGTTTCAGAACAGTTAACCAACTCAGAGCGTATGATTAAACCCAGAGTATGTAAAACCAGCTACCTGAAACAGGCCCCTGGTATTCAACAAGGAGATATTCACTGATTTTGACAAAAAGTGATTTTGACAACAAGCGTTCTCCAGAATCACTGACTCCACTTTTAATGCCCACAGTAAATGTAACAATAAACAATGGCTACCTCCAACAGTCACACAAAAAAAAACAAAAAACTAAATTGCCTACTACCTCCAACACTCCTTGTTTTAACAGTGATTTCTACTTAAAGCTACAGTGCGTAACTTTATCATATTAATGTTTAAAAGCCTATACCTCCAACCCTCCTTGTTTAACAGTGATTTCTACTTAAAGCTACAGTGCGTAACTTTTTCACATTAATCTTTAAAAGCCTGTTACCTCCAACCCTCCTTGTCGTCGTTCAGGTCTTTGTTGAGTTCTCGGCTCATCTCGCGCCTCATCTCCCTCTGCTGGCGGAGACGCGCCTCCAGTTTGGCCGTCAGATCGTCACATGACTTGGAGAGAGAGTCTGGTTGGCCGGGCGCGAGGCCCACGTGGTTCAACATTCCCTCAGACAGGGACATGCGCTTCAGGTTCAAGTTACGACCGCGATACACAGACAGGTTGTCCATGGTTTCATCTGGGGAAAATAGAAGAATAACTTTTATACATTTTTTGTGTGTGTCATAGTAGGGCTTAAAGGCATTACACTATAACAGGGGGCATAAAGGTTTTTATGAGTAACATTTAAAAAAAATTAAGACCCGAATCTTAAAATATACAGTAGGCTATATGTGGGAGGAAATTATGCTTATGAATGCAAACATTACCCTTTCTGTAAAATGGAGCGGTAATGATATGATGCATATTGACAATCACCTAATTAAGCTATTGAAGAAAAACACATGAACCCTCCATGAAAATATGAATAACAAAAAGACTAAATACTTAATCCCAATATAAAAAGGTGTTTCCTACGTGTACTGTCCAGTTCTAATTTCCCTGTCTAGTTTTTAAAATACTAGTTTATTTTTTTTCTGTGTTTTAATGTGCATCAATATTGTCAAAAGTCAAAAACATTCACAATCATAATAATTGAATAACACATTATCAATCAAAATTAATGTGCTATATGAGCCAGATGTAGTTTCATTTTTGTATTAGAATTTTTAATAATATGACCATCGGTTTTGTGTAAACCAGACAGTACTTAAATTAGATTAAATTAGCTTTCTTTTAAATGTGTTGCACCAGTGTTGTCAAAAGTAAAAATCAGTATATTCTGCACAATCAGAAAAGTCCTCCCACCTGATATGATGGTGTGGTTGAGTTGTCGTGATGTCATCTCGCTGTGGAACTTGTGCTGTGCAGAGCAGAGGCTCAGCAGGTACTGAGCGATCTTTGAGCTTTCTGTTATAAAAATGTGCTTTTTCCGGTGGGCCCGCCACACTCGATGATCAGTTTACGCCGCTGAAAGACAGAGACACACGTTATCATACGTTTACTATGAGCGTCATAACAAAATAAGCTGTACAAAAAGTCGTATGTTAAAGGTGGAGTCAGTGTTTCTGGAGAATGCTTGTTGTCAAAATCACTTTTTATCCAAATCAGTGAATATCTCCTCATGATCCGCTTACCTTTCTGTACGTATGTGCCCTGAAAAAAACAAAGGGGCCCAACGTAACTAGCGAAATTTATTTTTACAGAGCCTAGACTTTGCATCAACACT
>CM047514.1:4660934-4663434 GCA_026122265.1 Ammodytes dubius | reverse complement strand
AAGTTCAAGATGTTGTTTCTTTTATTCCTTTAGAATGAGCCTCATTTATATCTACATAGAAGCAGGGCGCTGGGGCCGCCATGTTGCACCGCCATGTTTCTACAGTAGCACAGAATGGACAAACTCAACAGCCATATGCGCTCTTATACTGTACGTATATAGTGGGTGACCTGGGGAAATGCAATGAAATACAACAGAATAAGCGTCGCAATCTAGAACTTTCGCCACTTATTGCCACTACATATTCCGATATTACGCACTGTACCTTTAAGAGCATGATAGGAACACTTTTCTATTCTGAAATGGTGTTAAATATGATTGATTTGATTTGATTTGATTGTCTTTATTTCGAACATGCAAGCAATAAAAAAATAGATGAATAAATAAAAAAACAAACAAAAGCTAAAAAAGAAATAGAATTTTGAAAAAAAACAGACACACTTTCTACATGCTCGAAAGGGGGTAGGAGGAAGTAAAAAACTTATCTAGTCCTACCCCTTAACAGATCAATTTGGCTTGGATAGATTATGTTATTAGCATGTCAGTATAATAAAAAGCTATAATAATGCATATATACATGAATAATTCTTTTTAACATTAAAAAAGTTACTGTTAGTGTTCTATCCCTCTCCCTACCTCAGGCATGTAGTCTCCAAACTCTGCCTTATTTGAACTATACAATATACTTTCATGTATGCTTTGCAATCTAGAACCTTCTCCACCTATTGCCACTAAATATTTCCGATATTACACACTGCAGCTTTAGGGGCAGGTAGGGACACTTTTCCATCACTGTACCTCAGGCATGTAGTCTCCAAACTCGGCCTGCAGAGCGAGAGCCACCAGGAAGAGGCTCGTCTCCTCGTTGCAGTAGAGCCGCTCCTCCAGGATGTCTTTACGCAGCTGCAGGTAATACTGGTGACGCGTCAGTCTGTGTCTGGGGACAGAGACATGGTTATTTCAACTATTGTCTTTGGATGCACACAAAACACATACATTTCTTTGTATATTAATAGCAGCTGAAGGTATGCTGGTCTGTGTCTTGGGAAAGGTGGACACTGTTTATTTGAACTATACCAGTGCTTCTCAAATAATGTATTAAACAACATTTTAAGTGAGAAACACTTGCAATGATAAATTATAGTGATAGTTGCACTTTCAATTGAGTACAAATGTATTAATTTAATTTATTCTAGTAGGCTATGATTATGTAAGTTAGTTAGCAAGACAATTTTTCTTATGGAAAAATGTTTATTTGAACTATACTAGTCAGTGATACTCAAACTTTTTTCAAGTACCCCTTGACTAGCCTTAAACATTTTTGATTTTGAAAAAAAAGGCTATATAAGTAACTACAATACAGTGATGATTTTAACGTATTCTAGTTTGATTAGGCCTATTTTATTCATTATGAAAAACAAATTTTTAAATTAAACCTTTAAAAAGAAACAGTGCTGTACTTACAAAATGAAGGAGATGTCATCAACAAAAAATTTGACGCGTAGAAACACCAGGAAAGAGGAGATCTGCCCTTTCTTCCAACTGTCCGGAGCCACTTTGGATATTTTAGTTTCATGATCCAAAAAGAAATATTCATCATCTGCAGAATGAGAAAGAAAAGCATTGTTAACCACTTCTGACAACCATTCTGGAGAACGCTTGTTGTCAAAATCACTTTGTTAAAATCAGTGAATATCTCCTCACGATCCACTACCTGTACCAGTGTTTTTACACAGTTTAGGCTCTGTAAATGGCCATGTTGCTAGATACGGATGGGCCCATTGTTTACACACCAGTTTAAGGGCCTAGGGCTAGGCTGTGTATTAACACTGGACTGTCATCCAGCGCGCACCCACAGTACGGACATATAGCAGATTGTGAGGAGATATTCACAGATTTTGACAACAAGCGTTGTCCAGAATCACTGGCTCCACCGTTAAGTTTTCTCCTTATATAAAGTGTATTTAAAAATTCATCCTGCATGCCTACTTTAAGGGTACAACATCAGACATTGGACTATGAATATTTTAAATTCATTTCTATATTATCTCTTCTTACGGGGTGCTCCGGTGGCATAGTGGATAGAGCGCGTACCATATCGGCTCCTTTGTTGCAGTGGTCGCGAGTTCAAATCTGACCCGTGGACCTTTTACTGCAGGTCATCCCCCCTCTCTCTCTCTGTCTACCCATTTCAACTCTGTACTGTCTAATAATGCTTGAAAATTCCCCAAAAAATAATAATCTTTATTAAGGACTCAGATGGTCCACTCACATCCAACATACACACACACATAGAACACATTAAAATACATTACTCAATAAAATACTGTACTAAAAATAGGTGCAAGCTATCATGCCAATGCTTTCGAAGCCTTGATGTGAAAATAATCTTAAAAAAAATAATGTCTTTTTACCATCTATGAAGGCGAGGCCAAAGTAGAAGTGTTCCACCAGGTTAGCGTGAGCCACCACCATGTCGAACACGTCGCGGGCTTTGGAC
>CM047514.1:4598434-4648434 GCA_026122265.1 Ammodytes dubius | reverse complement strand
GGCAAGGCAAGTTTATTTATATAGCATAATTCAAACACAAGGCCATTCAAAGTGCTTTACAGGGGCAAGATTAAAATACATAAAACACATTAGAAGACATTTAAAAGCAAATGAAAAGAACAGAAAAACTGAAAATATCATACAGAAAATAAAGATGTTACACAAAATAGAAAAGCATAACTAGAGACATGAATGACTCATACTCGATCATCTGTGAGGGTGTTAGCTTTGTCAACAGTATTTCATCTTCAGACAAAGTTATGTTCTCGTGTGATCGTCCTGAGATAAACTTGGTTAGAAAGCAGCCAGCTCTTTGCACTGCGGCGCTGATTAGCTTTAACCTTAAATCCTGAGCCTGTATAAATACTCCTCGCTCTGTTACATTAGCCCTGCGTTCCAAATCACATACTTTTTTTCTTTTTACTACACTACATACTTAAAGTACAGAAGAGTTTTAGGGCCACAGGAGAGAAAAAAAAAATCAGATAAGGAATTTTTTTCAAGAAATGTCAAAAATAAAGACAAATACTCCAAAATGCTATTGGAGTTAGCGGGGGCATTTATGTATTTTCAGCATACTACAATTGACGTGCATGTATTGGAACATCCTAAATCTTTTTCTGGCATACTAAGTAGTAGGGAAGTATTGGGTATTGGAACGCAGGGTTGGTTAGAAAGCAGCCAGGTCTCTGCACTGTGCACTGATTAGCTTTAACCTTAATTCATTAGTCCCGGCCGTTTCGTAACAGGCTTTGATGACTGCGGGACACTGAGAACTTCTGGCACCAAAACAACCGTGGTCATGATCCTAAATTAGTCTGTTGCTGTCTAATGTAATACAAGAAGCTAATATAATAATAATGAATAATAATGGATTGGATTTATATAGCGCTTTTCAAGGCACTCAAAGACGCTTTACAGGGTTCCAGGTTCCATTCATTCACACACAGTCATAATAAATATTATTTTTTGAGCTGTGGAAAAAGGGGTGGGATTAAATAAGTGTATACTTCTTCCTACTCCTAATTTGTTTTGTTTTTTGTTTTTTTGTGAAATAATTTAAACATCATTTTTGTTTATTGTATTTTCATGCTTTTGATTTTGTTTTGTATTTTTGATATGTCTGAAATAAATTCAATCAATCAATCAATCAATCAATCAATCAATCAATCAATGTATAGGCGAAGATTGCCTCCAAATACATTCTATTTGGCTTTGTGAATACAGACAGGTTCCCCAATATTTTTAAATTAGTTTGAAACTATGTAATAATAAAATCAATGTAATAATGAATGTAATGCTGTATTAACGTATTCTGAATATCTTCTGATGATGTCTACAATGTTTTACTGTTTTTAGTTTATCATTGTTTTGTGAAGTGATTTTTTTAGTGGACCCCAGAAAGAACTCGTCCCATTTTGGTGACAGCTAATAGGGATAGTTTTAACAATAAACAATAAACTATGAAACCGTAATTAATCAAATCAAATCAATTTGTATATGTATTGCGCTTTTGATACTCAAGAGTAGCTCAAAGTGCAATAGTAATGCAATAGGCTCCACACAACAGCCAACCACATATGAAACGACCACTGACAGAACCCAATTACTTAAGGTGAGATAAGGTCTCTCTCTTATTATAGGTCCATGGGGAAGGTAGGGCAGGTTAAATCCGTTGCTTAAACTGATTTGATCCCCAGCTTGTGTTGTGACACCCAGATTGTTGACCAGACACAAGGGAAGTCAACAGCAAAACACCAATAAAACGGTGAGGTTATGGGCGCCCTTAGCTCAGTTGGTAGGGCGTCCCCCCCATGGACCTCGGCCAGCAGCGGACCCGGGTTCGATTCCAGCCCGCGGTCGTCCTCTGCATGTCACTCCCCTCTCGGCCCCATTTCAACTCTGTCTCTACACTATCAATAAAGCATAAAAATGCCCCCAAAAATATCTTTAAAAAAAATAGAAAAATAAAAAAATGTGAGGTTATGAGTTTCCATAAAACTATACAAGGCAGCTTAAATCACTGATTAAATTACTTCATACGTCTGTATCCCTTTAACCCATTGATGACTATGGCAATCTAGGATGCATGTCCTTAATGCCTGAGGGTTTTCTGAAAAAATAGTGTGAATTGTCAAGTCTACCAAAACCTTAATATCTAAGCCTGTGTAGCACATAGAAACATGAAATAAAATACATTTAAAAGTTAAGGTTCACATGTTTTATTTAAACATGCTCCCTTAGCGCTTACAAACCAACAGATATTTCTAAAAATCGTCAAAATTAGATGAATTAGAAAATTATTAAATATTGTTAATAAATAGATGCAATGTGTTGTGTGATTTTCGTCAGTAGTCTATAGTAGACCTTGATTCTGCGCACCAAACGCCACTAACTGTTCTGTCGCCGACATAGCCGGCGTATTTTTTTTATTATTTTGTTTTATTTTTTTATTTTTATTTTTTTTTGATTTACATGATTTTCGGCAAACCACACAACTTTTGGGTGGTCACGTGGTCTTAAAAAAATCAACAAAACCCACCTCATGTGTATTTGAACCAATGACAGTGCATTCTATGCTGGGAATGCCATGAAAATTAGATAAAGTAATAATGCTGCGCGACGCAGCATCAGGCAGGAGAGCCAATGTGGCATCGCGCAGCAGCCGTCATCAATGGGTTAAGTTGGTTTTATCCCCCACCCATCCAATTCTGAGCTAAACGTAATGCTGTACTATATAACTATGTAACGGGAATTTTGTGGTCCCTATATTGACTGGTCTGATGTGTCTAAAAAGTTAGCTGAATAGTTATCCAAAGTGTGTTTTTGTTTAAAAATGTTGTCGCTAGTAATACA
Organism: Ammodytes dubius; assembly: GCA_026122265.1. NCBI lineage: Eukaryota > Metazoa > Chordata > Actinopteri > Uranoscopiformes > Ammodytidae > Ammodytes > Ammodytes dubius. The sequence goes on along the minus strand of CM047514.1, from coordinate 4,645,578 downwards.
TTTCAGATTTCAATGTACTTCCTGATTGCCTGTTTGATTCTGGTGTGAATATAGGGGGCAAAAAGTTGAGACTAAAATGTATTTCTAATAATTTTATTATTTAATAGAAGAAGTCTTGTCTAGTCACCGTCATATTTAAGTAAGAGTAGTTTCTGTCGGCAAAATATAATTGAAAAAAAAAAAAAAAATTGAAATAAAAATATTCTTACATAGTATGGCTTTAAACATCTGTACTCCCTCAATGTTGTCTGTCAGTAACTCTAGTGACACTGCTGCAGGGACCAACATTGGACTGTGTCGCGTGTGTTAAATTAAATGGCTTTAACCTAAGTTTAAATGTTTGTATTGGCTAGACCAAGTCTGACCACTCCTGCTCTGACACACTCTCTCTCTCTCTCTCTCTCTCTCACTCTCTCTCTCTCTCTCTCTCTCTTTCTCTCTCTCTTCCTCTTTCTCTTTCTCTCCTTTTCTCTCTCTCTGTGTCCCTCCCTCTCTCTCTCTCTCTCTCTCTCTCTCTCTCTCTCTCTCTCTCTCTCTCTCTATCTATCTATTTCACAATCAAAAATCAAGCTTTCTCTGTCTATTGCAGCGTGTACCTTCTCGCCAAGTCCCAACCTGTCCTTGGCACCTTATTTTACGATTAATGTGGAATCAAACGCATACCAAAAAAAAAACTCTTTTAAAGGATCTCCTATGAAACTGCAGGATGTGTTATTATGCTTTCTTTTGCATCAACTTTTTACCATTGCATTATTGTATCTAGTGCAATTCCTTTTATTTTGGCATGATTTATTTTATATCAGGCCACAACATGCAATACTCAATACTCCGGGCCTGCTGTGTGCAATCACCTCTCTCTCTCTGTGTCTCTCTTTCTCTCTTTCTCTCTGTCTCTCTCTCACTTTCTCTCTCTCTCTCTCTCTCTCTGTCTCTCTCTCTCTCTCTCTCTCTCTCTCTCTCTCTCTCTCTCTCTCTCTCTCTCTCTCCTCTCTCTGTGTCTCTCTTTCTCTCTACCTCTCAACCAATAGTCAGGTTCACTATAAACATTTGTTAGATTTTTTAAGGGTGGACCTTCTCTATTTTACTTCCCTATTCTAAAGTACATTGTTGTCTTATTATGCACTGTCATGTATTGTATTGTACTGTGTATTGACTCTATGAACGGATTGATTGATATATTTAATGGATGGGTTTTTTATGTACAGCTGTTGTCAGCACTTTTTGGCCAAGACAAAATTTCCTTCGGGACAATAAAGTTGATCTAACTATTTTTACTATCCAATAAACTGAAATCTATCTATCTATCTATCTATCTATCTATCTATCTATCTATCTATCTATCTATCTATCTATCTATCTATCTATCTATCTATCTATCTATCTATCTATCTATCTATCTATCTATCTATCTATCTATCTATCTATCTATCTATCTATCTATCTATCTATCTATCTATCTATCTATCTATCTATCTATCTATCTATCTATCTATCTATCTATCTCTCTCTCTCTCTCTCTGTCTCTCTCTCCCTCTCTCTCTCTCTCTCTCTCGGTGTCTCTCTATGTCTCTCTCTCTCTCTCTCTCTCTCTCTCTCTCTCCTTGCCTCACTCAGTTTAAAAGCATTCTTATCCTTCTGTTTCCTAATCATGTGTCCCCACTTTTGTCTGAATAAGACATAAGGCGTCAAAGCTCTTCAAGCCTCCATCAGTGGTGATTGTTTTTACGCAATGTTCAAGACATACAGCTCTGGAAAAATTGAAGAGACCACTCCAAATGTTCATTGTCTCTCGTTTTACTATTTTATAGGCATATGTTTGAGTAGAATGAACATTTTGATTTTAGAATATAAACTACTGACAACATTTCTACCAAATTTTAAAAAAAATGTTGTCATTTAGAGCATTTTCAATAAGTAATGTAGAGATGAAGATTTCGGAAAAATCCAGACTGGTCTCTTAATTTTTTTCCGGAGCTGAATTTTGGCCATTTTGCTTTCTCTGTAAAGGGACCAAAACTATAGAACCATTGACCCACAAATCCAAAACTATAAACGAACAGTTCAACTTTAGAGGTGGAGTCAGTGATTGTGGAATTTGTTTGTTGTCAAAATCACTTTTTGTCAACAAATCTGTGAATATCTCCTCACTATCCACCTACCTGTCCGTACTGTGTGTATGCTGGTAAATAAAATCTGGTGTTAATTATTAACATACACAGCCTAGGCTCTGTAAACTGGTATGAAGAAAAAAAAAGGTCTGTAAATGGGGGGCCTGCCACCGTAGCACCGTAACAACATGCCCATTTACAGAGCCTAGGCTGTGTGTATTAACACTGTGTTTTTGCCCCTAGCGCACACGGTATGGACAGGTAAGCGGAACGTGAGGGAGATATTCACTGATTTTGACGACAAGCTTTCTCCAGAATCGCTGACTCCACCTTTAACGAAGGAATAAAAACAATGGCGGAAATCCAAGCAATGCCCTGCGTTCCAATCCACATACTTCCCTACTATTTAGTATGCCAGAAAAAGATTTAGGATGTCCCAACACGTGCACGTCAATTGTAGTATGATGAAAATACACAGATGCCCCACTAATTCCAATAGCATTTAGGAGTATTCGTCTTTATTCTTGACATTTCTCGACATAATGAAAAAAAATCTTCATTATCTGATTTGTATGTACAGCTGTTGTCAGCACTTTTTGGCCCAAGACAAAATTTCCTTTGGGACAATTAAGTTGATCCACAGGGTCGGTGGTTCGATCCCCCGTCTCCCCGCCACATGTCGAAGTGTCCCTGAGCAAGACACTGAACCCCAAATTGCTCTTGATAGTTAGCCTGCGTATGATGTATGAATGTGAGTTTGAATGGTAACGTGGGAATGGGAACAGGTCTCCCTTGAAAAAAAGAGTCTCCGGTCTCAATGGGATTTACCTGTATAAATAAAGATTAAAAAAAAATAGAAATTGTGATGTTCATGTCAAATAACCCCTGCGTTCCAAATCACATACTTTTTCTTTTTACTACACTACATACTAAAGCACAGAAGAGTTTTAGAGCCACAGGAGAGAAAAAAAATCAGATAGAGAAGATTTTTTTCATTATGTCGAGAAATGTCAAGAATAAAGACGAATACTCCAAAATGCTATTGGAGTTAGTGAGGCATTTATGTATTTTTCAGCATACTACAATTGACGTGCATGTATTGGGACATCCTAAATCTTTTTCTGACATACTAAATAGTAGGGAAGTATGTGATTTGGAACGCAGGGAATATCTAACTAACTTCTTCAGAGCGTGCCATGATGCCTATAAAGTGAACCAGTCACAAACAAATGCCCTGCGTTCCAATCCCCATACTTCCCTACTATTTAGTACGCCAGAAAAAGATTTAGTATGTCCCTGAATAGATGCACGTCAATTGTAGTATGCTGAAAATACATAAACTAACTCCAATAGCATTTTGAAGTATTTGTCTTTATTCTTGACATTTCTCGACATAATTAAAAAATTAAATTAAAAAATCTTCCTTATCTGATTTTGTTTTTTCTCTCCTGTGGCCCTAAAACTCTTCTGTACTTTAGTATGTAGTGTAGCGAAAAGAAAGAGTATGTGATTTGAAACACAGGGATGATCTTGATATAGACAAACCACCTTATCGATCCAGTGGGCAGACAGCCACATGATTAGGTTATAATACAGCAAAGGACACAGGAGAAGTTGTACTAGTAGTCATCATAAGTCATATTTTACATTCACTTTTATAATGTCTATTCTATACTTGATGTATTTTAATCTTGATGTATTTTATGCCCCTGTTAAGCACTTTGAATGGCCTTGTGTCTGAATTGTGCTATAGACATAAACTTGCCTTGCCTTAGTACTATCACTGCATGCTTAGGAAGAATTTGGTGCAACATTTTTCTTAGAGATCTAGAACATTATGTATGCAGATGTTTTTGAACTTCTGTGTGAATATATTATGTCTATGTGTGGGTGTATTAACATCTTCATAAATATGCATTGAATGGGCAATAAACATTACCTTATGAAATTGCTTAAAAAAATGTAAGTCACCACATAAGTATTAATTTTTGAGTGTGGAGAATGGGTAGCTTTATATAAAGTAAGTATATACTGTACTAGAGCTGCAACGATTAATCGATGAATCGATTATTAATCGATTATTAAAATAATCGCCAACTATTTTGATAAGCGATTAATCGTTTAGAGAAAAATTTTAATAAAAAAATGTCCAAATTCTCTGATTTCAGCTTCTCAAATGTGAATATTTTCTGGTTTCTTTAATCTATTATGACAGTAAACTGAAATATCTGTGTGTTTTGGACATAACAATACATTTGAGGATGTCAACATGGGCTTTGGAAAATTTATCAACATTGTTCACCATTTTCTGACATTTTACGGACCAAAACACTAATCGATTAATAATCGATTAATCGAGAAAATAATAGACAGATTAATCGATTATCAAAATTAATCGTTAGTTGCAGCCCTATACTGTACATCTAACTGCTCCTTTTCAGATGTGAATTAATTGGTTTAAAAAAAGGTGTTGGTTCATGTACTTTGTTTGGTATATCTATTTTTTTAATGTGGGCCTATGTTCTTTTTTTTAACCTTTCTATTCTTTTGTATTTATTGTATCTCATGTAGGCTAGAAAAAACTAAACTAGCTCGCTTGCTTATAGCCTTTTTCCATACTACAGTAAGAGTGACACCACCTTGCCCCACGTTCACGTAACCCGTCCCGCAAAGTAGCAAAGTAGCCTCGTCTATGATACTATGAGCATTAAGCCTCTGGATTCAGACTACATGCTCCATCTATAGCATACAGTAAGCATCCTTCAACAACCACTTGATTCCCCCAGATCATTTTCATTAGGCCCAAATGTAAAAAAAAAATATATATATATACATTGTAGCCTATGTATGTACAGTATGACTATTCTTAGAGATATAGCCTAAAATCTCATTAACACAGGGGCTATGCATGTATGCTTATAGCCAGGGTTAGTGTTAGTGTTAGTGCCTGCCCTGGAAAGAACTCCTATGCTACACTTTCCACCTGAAATGTAGCCCTAATGCTTGTGCTGAAAAATCAATGTAAGGCTAGGACAAAATAAAAATCAAAAAAACGTGCATACACCCACCTCAATGTCCCATCAACACTGTAGGTAAAAAGCCTAAATAAGGAAGGTTATAATAGAACAAAAGAATAGCCAAGTCAGTTGTATAGGAATGTGTAACCTTACCTGCTGGTACCATATGTATCCTGTGTCAGCCGGTCCGATCCTTTTTGAATTTAGCCGATGTTCAGTGCTCCCATCACGGATCCAAAATAATCCTCGTGACGGTGATCACCGCATTGCTTCTTGCTGGCTCTTTGACGTCCTCTCGGGAAATACAGGCACAGGCACACAGCACAGCACAGCACGGCAGGTACACGGCTGGCTAATGCATCAATGACATTTAACAGTAGCCTACAGCAGTGGTCCCACACACACACACACTCACACACACATAAGGCTACTGTACATTTGCTCGATTGCCCTGCCTTGCCATCGCCATCCACCAAAGCAAGTAGCCGCAAAGACCTAAAACTTTTTGCTGTAATTGGCGCTATTCTTAGCTCTTAGCTTCTCGCCTCTGAACACATAATTGGATCAGTCTTAGCGCTTTGACAGCGACAGGTCAGCCGCGCCGTGCATGTGTGTGTGTGTGTGTGGTGTGTGTGTGTGTGTGTGTGTGTGTGTGTGTGTGTGTGTGTGTGTGTGTGTGTGTGTGTGTGTGTGTGTGTGTGTGTGTGTGTGTGTGTGTGTGTGTGTGTGTGTGTCCGCGAGCGTGCAGCAGCAGGGTGAGATAATGTTGTAGAGATGGTGATGAGATGGAGAGATCAGCTACCGTACTGCGCGACTTAAACTAAATCCGTCTGACGCCCAAAGGTGCGGTGGATGGCGGGTGGTGGGTGCGCTAGAGAGAGAGAAAGCCTGGCTCTTCGGAAGGACGTACAAACGACCCGGGTCTAGCGTGGCTGGCTGGCTGGCTTGCTGCTGTATAGCTGCTGCTGCTGCTGCTGCTGCTGCTGCTGTAAAGAGCGCTCCCCCTCCCCACCTAACCCACAATGATCATAACACTGCGGACACTCTTGGAACAAGGGGTAAGAAATCGCAGCGTAGTAGCAGGTAGTAGCCGTGTGTTCACTGATGGGACGTTTGGTTTGTCCATATGTCGGTCCGCTCTAGTGCGCGCGCAGCAGGGCCTGGGATAGGGATAGTAACCAGGCTATCTGCGTATGGGACAAGGATATATAAACAATAATAACAAACATGCAAAGTCAGGTGGGTAGAGGGAGCATTTAAACAGCTCAGCGCTATTCAAATAAACGTAATTTGTTTTTTTTACCTAATGTCCTTATTTTGTCACGTGCATTCTTCTGCAGGGCATAGCTGCGTGCACGCGTGCATACCTCGATACCTCCGCTGTTTGTTGTAGTAGAGCGCGCGCGCGCGCGCGTGTGTGTGTGTGTGTGTGTGTGTGTGTGTGTAGGCTTAAGTGGTGCAAGTGATGGACGAACTCTAAATGGTACACTAAGCTACATGTGCATGCTATGGTTTTCTGCAATGCGCGTGCTTGTCTGTCATAGTCCTTAAATGATCCTACTGTTTAATATGGAAGGCAGATTAGAGCTAAGAGAAAATGGCCATCAGTGCATTTAACAGTAGCCTAGGCTATACAGTTTGAGCACTGCAGCATCACTGTTTACCCTGGAAACAGTTAAGAGCTTTAGCATGGGCGTATAATTCGTTTTAACATGGGGGAAAGGGGGGGGGGGCACTAAGTGTGTGTGGTTGGGGGGGAGGGGTGGGGGGTCTTGGGCTCTTCTTCTAAAACAAATTGAGTGTTAAATAATGTATTTCCAGCATCCTAGTGAATTTCTATGCACAAAATTTAGATTAAAAAAAAAAAAAAAAAACATTATGGTGGAAATATATGTATTTAATCTGAGTGCAGGACATTTTTACTGTAAAGGTTGGCAGATTAAGATGGTATGGTCTATTTTAGAATTGTCTTAAATTGTTGGGGAAATACAGGTGCATAGTATATGATTTGAATATAATGGAAAAGTAAATTGTTGACCATAATTGAATTGAAAATATGAAACTGCATTTTTTTTTTAACCTTTATTTATACAAGTAAATCCCATTGAGACCGTAGACTCTTTTTCAAGGTAGACCTGTTCCCATTTCCACGTTACCATTCACACACACATCCACACACGGATAGCAGGCTAACTATCGACATTCACACGACATGTATACGTGTGTTTCTCATGTGCCCGCTTTGTCCTTCCATTTCTCCCTGTGAAGGATTGTGCAGCCGTGACACTTTGTGGAGGTAGAATGGGCCCCACCAGTGTGCAATGCATTTAGTTTTTCTAGTTACATAAGTAGCCTATATATAAAATGCCTTTTTTTGGGCCCTGGGTGACCACTGATCCACAAACTAACTCACTCTTTCAATTATTCACTTTGTGGCCAGAGAAAAGAAGTTTGATGACTTAAGCTATAAAGTGAGGAACTCTGCAGACTCATCTTATAGTCTGAAGTGTTGGGGACTCCATGAACTCATCTTGGGGCGGCTGTGGCTCAGGTGGTAGAGCGGGTCGGCTGATGATCAAAGGGTTGGAGGTTCGATCCCCGCCCTGCCACCTGTGTCATGGTTGTTGTGTACTTGGGCAAGACACTTCACCCACCTTGCCTCATGTGAATGTCGATAGTTAGCCTGCTATCGGTGTGTGAATGGTAACGTGGGAAAGGAAAACAGGTCTCCCTTGCAAAAGAGTATTTGGTCTCAATAGGATTTACCTGTATAAATAAATGTTAAAAAAAAAACTCCATTGAAGATTCAAAGTGTGTATTGTATTGTCATATGCACAATAAGAAACATGTTCTCAGTCATGCAATGAAATTCTTCCTTTGTTTTCCACAGACTGAATGCCAAGAATGAAACATGCAAATATGCAATACAAGTAAAATAAAAAATAAATAAAAAAAGCAGCAACAATACAGAATATACAATTTGCAAGGCCATTTCATTAAGCAGGTAAAATACATTTTGCAGAAGCTTGCTGGAATAGTTCAACTTATATTTATTTTTCAATTTTTTTTGGTACAGTTGTAAATCGGAGAAAAATTGGGCCATAAAACGAAATAAGGAATTAATTTTTGATTTTAATTTATTTTTTGGTTTATGTATGACCTGAGAATGTATAGTTTCTGCAATCATCTCAGTGGCATTTTATTTTTTTCTGGGGTGTGACTTTTTTTGTATTATATTGTGTTATACATTTTATATCACATGCATATTGTCAATTTTAGCTTTTTGTAGTCAAAGTAGTTTGAACTACTTATTTCTAAGTAGCTTTAGTGAACCAAAGATAGGCATTTGAACATAAAATGACATCTTGACTTAGTTATCATGTTTTAACGGGAAGTGGGCAAAAAACAAGTCTGTGTTACTTTCATCAAATCAAATACATTTTTATTTGTATCGCGCTTTTCATACTGAAGTGTCTCAAAGTGCCTTACAGAGATTAAAACAACAACAGAAAAAGAAAAGCAGCAAAAAATATCAAGAGAAGAAATGTAAAAGAACCCAACCCCTCCCATACATGCACAGAGACATACACAAATACATACACACTCATACACACACACACACACACACACACACACACACACACACACACACACACACACACACACACACACACACACACACACACACACACACACACACACACACACACACACACACACACACACACACAGACACACAAACACACACACACTCACACATATACACACAGACACACAAACTCACAACACACACACACACACACACACACACACACACACACACACACACACACACACACACACACACACACACACACACACACACACACACATAGACACACAGACACACAAACTCACACACTCACACTCTCACATACACTAGCTGTCACTAAAGAGACATGGCTGGGCAGCCAGACCTGAGCTGTGGAGGAAGCTATCTTTCTTGCACTGCGTTCCAATCCCCATACTTCTGTGCACTAGTATATGGTAGAAAATGATTTAGGATTTCCCAATACATGCAAGTCAAATGTAGTTTGCCAAATCAAATCAAATCAAATCAAATCAATTTTATTTGTATAGCCCAGAATCACAATTGAAGTGATCACATTTGCCTCAGTGGGCTTCACATTGCATACAATAAAACACAGTCAAACAGTATAACATAATATATAATGAAAATAGTGTGGATGCATGAGGACTTCCGATGCCAAAAATACCCAGATGTCCTAATACTGAATATCCAATTGCATTTCACAGTATGCAAACCAGCATGCTTCAGTATGTGGGCACAGCAAGCTTATTTATAAAGCACAATTCAGACACAAGACAATTCTAAGCGCTTTACAGGGGCATAACATACATTAAAATAAATAAGACAGAGATTGCATTTAAGAGGCAATAAAATACATAGTGAAAACATGCAGAACAAATATTAAAGGTAGGCTACAAGGGGGCGCCCTTAGCTCAGTTGGTAGGGCGTCCCCCCCATGGGCCTCGGCCAGCAGCAGACCGGGTTCGATTCCAGCCCGCGGTCGTTCTCTGCATGTCACTCCCCTCTCTGCCCCATTTCAACTCTGTCTCTACACTATCAATAAAGCATAAAAATGTTAAAAAAAAATATCTTAAAAAAAAAAAAAAGGTAGGCTACACTATGTAACTGTGGGTGTGTCAGAGAAGTGAACATGTTCTAAGGTATATTCTCATAACTGAATAAACAAACTTTACTCACCGGAAAATGTGATCCCTGGAACACTGTTTGAAGTAAGAAAGATTCCTGAAAAGTTACTGTTTCACTGTTGTTGTTGTTTACAGCAGCAGGGCCCCAGTTTGGTTTACAAACATATTTCTAGTCTTACATTTGGTTCCAGGGGCATCAAAATTATTTAGTTTTGATTCATGATGATAGAATTATTCATTACTAAGAATTACATGTAGAGAAAATGTGTTTTGTAAACTAACTGCAGGCTCAGTGAATGTAAACAAACCCCCTTCCTCTGAAACTGCATAGTTCACCTTTAAAAAATGTAAAGAATTTGCATTTAAAATACATTAAAAACAAGTGAATAGATAATATGGGCCTATACATATGGGTAATAATATGGGTAATTATAATATGTATAATAAATAGCTAGTTTATGGATATAATAATTGAAAATATGGATAGTATGGTTCCTAGAAAATATAGAAAACGTTTTACTTTGTTTGGCAGACTCTATAAATGTAAACAAATCCCCATCATGGCTGAAACTGCACAGTGCACCTTTAAAAAAATTGAATTATTTGCAAAACATTAAAACCAAGTGAATAGATAATATTGGGCCTTTTAAAAAGAAAACGTTGGCTATGTGATTTGGTAAGCAGGGTTATTATTATTATTAATTTAGTAGATAAACAGACAGCTATATCATGGATTTGCTTGAAAGCTTGAGGCTTACAGGCGGAAGCAAAGATGGATGTAGGAGGCGGTGTTTGGTGGGTGTGTCCCTCCCTGTGTGTGTGTGTGTGTGTGTGTGTGTGTGTGTGTTGTGTGTGTGTGTGTGTGTGTGTGTGTGTGTGTGTGTGTGTGTGTGTGTGTGTGTGTGTGTGTGTGTGTGTGTGTGTGTGTGTGTGTGTGTGTGTGTGTGTGTGTGGTGTGTGTGTGTGTGTGTGTGTGTGTGTGTGTGTGTGTGTGTGTGTGTGTGTGTGTGTGTTTTTGAGTGACGTATCTGCTGGGTACGCATGCCCCGTGCGCAGTGCGCGCAGCTCCCGGCCTGTCAGTAGCGAGCAGAGCCGGATGGAAAATCGTAGGCAAGTGAAATTCGGTTGGTGAGGTCATGTATTTTTAAGCCGCACACAACGAACGGAATAGATCATCCACAAACAAACTAGTCCCACCGCTGCTTCGGAGACATTTTACGCCGCCGATAAGACCTCTTGGACCGGGCAGCGATATTTGGATTTTGACGACGGAAGAAGGTAAGATGAGGATTCGCGTATTCGCACCTCTGCCTTGCCTGCCTACCCCCAGACGTGCTTATTGTTTGGCCGGTGGGGGGAGGGTCGTGTGCGGCCGCCGTGTGTATGTATGGCACGCTGCCTTCTCTGCCTATCATGGTTGTTGTGTAAGGGGACTGGGTGTTACATTGTAGCGATCACAAAAATATTCCCATTTTTCATGCGCAATTCACGTGCATTAGCCCACCGACCAAGGCAGCAGTAGCAGCTAAAGTAGGAGTAGCTATATTATATATTCGCCGATTGCGCACTGACTAGAGTCCCCAGCGAAACGAAATGGGCCCTGTCATATCACGATTAGCGTGTCATAATCACGGCGAATGTCTCCCTGTGTGCCTGTGTATACGCCTAGAAGTGCCATGGTTTCAATCAAATCATGTATTATAGGCTACTGATGCAATAGCCTCGTCAGTAGATACCTGCTTGAAAGCTACAGGACAAGACGGGGGGTGGGAGAGGGGGGGGGGTTCGGGGGCGGTCGTGTGTCCAAGGTTAAGCACGCTGACATCCAAGGAAAATAAATAACGGGTCGATAGAGGGGCTTTCTGCTGTAAATCAGAGGGAATTGAGATGTAGCTTTGCTGTGTGTGTGTGTTCTATACGCCCTACTGTCAGTTAGTATGGGAAGACCGAAGTAGCTTTGGGTTAGGGCTACACAGCGTGGGCTATGATGGTTATATGTGAAAGTCCTATTTAATTTTTCATCCATAAGGTAGATTATTATAGGGCCTATATCAAATCTTATGGCTGAGATTGTTTATTTCTCTCATTCATCTGCTTATGAGTGATAGATAGCAGGTAGGCTACATTAAAAGCTATCATTCCACTTATGGTAATTTAGCTAAAATGCTGTGACTGAATATTGTTTGTGGGCGTGTGTTGCTCGTGTTGTGGCCACTGTTGTTTACATACAGTGACATTGTGGCGACTTACCTTACAAAATAGAAGTAGGCCTCATTAATGTAAATAATAGCATTTTTTTGGGTGATGGCTGCATAGGGTTAGGATTATGGCAAGTCTCCAGGAAATGAATGTGAGTCTATACAATGTCCTTGTAAGTGATTAAAAAAAAAATCACAACTGTCTGTGTACTGGGCCTATTAGTATGAATATAGATGTTGTTTTATAGTATTTGATGCTATAGACAAGAGAGCTGCACTTTATGATTTTCTATCAAGTCAACGTGGTAAAACGGTGCCACAGTTTTCCAAACGTGTGTAAACTTGTGCAAATTAGTGTTATTAAATTAAAATTGATTTTAAACTATATTTTATTATATATATAGGCCTATTATGTCCTTTGTGATTTTCCATTATTTATAAAAAATCCTGGTAAAGGGTTTTTACTGGAAGTTTTTTTCTCAGCTGAGCTAAGGGTCCAAGCCAGGGCAGAGGGTGTACATACTGTATGGAATGTAAAGCCCACTGAGGCAAATGTCTATTTGTGATATTGGGCTATACAAATAAAACTGATTTGATTTGATTTGATTGATTTGCTAACTACCATTAATGAAGATAAAGATAAGGGCAACATTCCAAGTGTTACTGAATTATTCATAATGCCCTTTCTCACTGCCAATCCCATGTGTCCAACCTTATCGACACAACACTCACACTCCAGGTCATAATCACAATCAAATCAAATCAAAATCAGTTTTATTTGTATAGCCCAAGATCACAAATAGACATTTGTCTCAGTGGGCTTTACATTCCATACAATATGATACAATATGACACCTGCCCTTACACCCCAATCCTTATTAACAGTATACTTGTTAAAGAAACATGTTAAAAAAACAACAAAGCTCATGTGTAATTATCCCCTTAACAAGAGAAAATGAATGCTGCTTACCACCACCATTTTCAGGATGCTAATTGTCCCTTTTTAAAGTATCTGCTTTGGACAGCCATTCATTAACTCATTAGGAGGAAACAGCTTGTTTGGAGAAACCAGAGGTTAAGTCATTATAGGGTTGCACTCTAGGAACAACCCCTGCTATGCATGGCTCTGCTTTTTCACTTCTATCTATCTATCTATCTATCTATCTATCTATCTATCTATCTATCTATCTATCTATCTATCTATCTATCTATCTATCTATCTATCTATCTATACTATCATATCTATCTATCTATCTATTAACGTATCTTTTTCATCTCTCTATCTTCTCTATTCTCTCTATCTCTCTATCTCTATCTATCTATCTATCTATCTATCTATCTATCTATCTATCTATCTATCTATCTATCTATCTATCTATCTATCTATCTATCTATCTATCTATCTATCTATCTATCTATCTATCTATCTATCTATCTATCTATTACTATCTATCTATCTATCTATCTATCTATCTATCTACAATAGCATACTCTTTCTATTTGACTTTTTACATTTGCAGCTGATCATAATAACAGTATGTAGTTTGTATGCTACAATTGCGACATACTTTAACTTATTTATTTCATCATAACATCGCCTGAACTTGCCTCTTTCTTATATGTATAGCCGTCTCATCGCTGGTTGTTTTCACTCGGAGGCTCGTCGATGTACGAACTAATTGGATTGTGGGTCAGAATCATCCAAAAGGCATTCTGACTTTCACACTAAAAATGCAACCGGATTGTAGTAGGGCTTTTAGATATTTTTCGGCATACTGCATTTGACCACATGTATATTGGGACATCCTTAAATCTTTCCCTACCATACTAAATAGCAAGGGAAGTATATGGATTGGAACGCACCCCTGAGCCTATACCAACATGGCTACTGCATGGCCTGTAAATACTGCCGCTGACACATACAGTTACTGCAATCTAAATAGTGTGTGAATGATTTCCGGGGAATGTGTCGATGCAGCATGTGGTTGACTGTTAGCATCAATAGTTCATTCACAGCGGGATGGTCATATTAAAACACCCTGGGTGGTTAAATGGGAATTCAGGTAATGTTTTTAAATAGTATGTTTATTCCTTTTTCTAACATGTTTTCATAATTTCCTCAGATTATACATGTCTTCTATGTCTTCTTCTGTCTGTCTGTCTGTCTTCTGTCTGTTTCTGTCTGTCTGTCTGTCTGTCTGTCTGTCTGTCTGTCTTCTGTCTTCTTCTTCTATCTACTCTATCTATCTTATCTATCTATCTATCTATCTATCTATCTATCTCTATCTATCTATCCATCTATCCATCTATCCATCTATCCATCTATCCATCTATCATCTATCCATCCATCCATCATCCATCGGTTTTAACTTACATAAACGTACAAAAGCAAGAACAAGACAGAAGAATAAATCAATAGTATTTTATTATTTTTTATTAGTAGAAATTTTGGCAGGAGCAAAATGATCTTAGAAAGTTCACACACACTCATATTAAATTAAGGAATTCCGGTAATTAAAACATATCAAGTGAAGGAAACTTGTCACTTGTGCCTGCGATTCCCTACATGCACCCAGCCTGACCCTAATTAACAATTACAGCAAAAAAATGAATTAACTTACAACAGAGCCACAGGATATCTGACAGACTTGCACGCACACACACACACACACACACACACACACACACACACACACACACACACACACACACACACACACACACACACACACACACACACACACACACACACACACACACACACACACACACACACTTACTGCCTAATGTCATTTAAGGCCTCATCATAGCTCAGAATCAGATGATCGAATTGTCTTTCTGTCGGAAATCTAAAAAGAACCTTCTTGTCTATTTGCATGTTGTGAGGGAGTTGGATGTTATGTACGTATTTGTGACGCCGTAGCAACAGACGCAGATCTTTCTGACTCATATTAATCTGGCAATTATAATATCCCTCGTATGGACTGTGTGTGTGACTTGTGTGCGTGCGTGTGACTTGTGCGTGTGTGTGTGTGTGTGTGTGTGTGTGTGTGTGTGTGTGTGACTTGTGTGTTTGCGTGTGTGTGTGTCTGGAGAGTGGAGGAATGGGGAGGGTGACTGCGTTGCTTATGTAAGAAATTTTGAAGAAAAGGAAGCGAAGAAAGAAAGCGGATGTTTTGGGAGTCTAAAAAAAATTATTCTAAGGTTGTAGTTTCATAATGGTGTTATGCAAAGTTCGGACTGCCTGCCAAAAAGTGAACGCACTCATTTATTAAATAGGCTACTCCTTTGCCAAATAATGCATTTGTGATGTGTGAATCATATTATTTGTACCAGCACATAATTTGAGTGACTAGTTGGCTCCCTATTGTAAATTTCATTCATTTAATAATGTATTTTTTTTATCAGGCATGCAAAATGTGGCATTAACACCATAACATTGTGCACTAAACCTAAATGGGCATCTCGGTGTTGTGTATTAATTGGGCTCAAAACCCTCACGGTGCAACTTGACCCAGTTAACATGTTCCTGTGGAGAAAACCTGCAGGTAGGACTGTGGGGCCTGAGTCCAAAATCACAGGAATTATCACCGGGCTGCGTTCCAATCCCCATACTTCCCCTGCTATTTAGTATGGTGGAAAAATATTTAGGATGTGTCCCAATTCATGTGGTCAGATGCAGCATGCTGAAAAATACCTAAAAGCCCTACTACATCCTGTCGTGATTTTTAGTGTGAAAATCAGCATGCTTTTTTTTTGGGTGATTCTGACCCACAATCCACTGCAGCAGAAGTTACGTCACATGGACTGAGCCTCTGAGTGAAAACAAACCAGAGATTAGACATATACTGTATAAAAGCAAGAGGCAAGTTCAAGGTGCATTGTTATGACAAAATGAATAAGTAAAAGTATGTTGCAATTTTAGCATACTGCATGCTAACTACATACCTTTTATTATCAGCTGTAGTATGCAGAATAGTAAAAAGAAAGAGTATGCTATTAAGATAGATAGATAGATAGATAGATGGATAGAATTGTAGCATACTGCATACTAACTAACTACATACTTTTATGATCAGATGTAGTATGTAGAATAGTAAAAAAAGAAAGAGTATGTGATTTGGCATGCAGCCAGGGAGCCATGTTTGATATGATGGAGTGGACCTCCATCACTGCTGCTGCTGATTTTAAATCTTCCAGCTCGGTGTGTTTGCTGAGTTGCTGAGATAAGGAACTGCAGTGGTCTCTGTCTGTCGCCCCAAGTGTGAAATACAGCTGCGTCTTTCTCTCTTTTACTCCTTCTTATTGCAGCTTAAAGGCCTGCAAGGGGCTGACAATTTAATTTAACCTTTATTATACTCAGGTATCATTGAGGGGTGACCCTCATTTGCAATGATAACGAGAAACAAAAACAACAATACATACACAATATGCAATGCAAATAATTGGAACAATGGAAGGGGCTACTATGAATAATGTTCTGTTAACCAAATAATATGTTTCACTCCAAAAATATGAGTTTGATCATTTTATCTTTTTAATAAATGTAATTTGGTACAATTACACAATTATATAATAATCCTGGACACTCACTTTATATAGAAATGTGTAAGGCAGTTAAGTTTGTCCGTTCTGTGCTACTGTAGAAACATGGCGGTGCAACATGGCGGCCTCAGCGCCCCGCTCCTATGTAGATATAAAAGGCTCATTCTAAGGTCACATAAGAAATGATACATTTTAGTTTCAAATGATTATAGCCTACACTAAATTAAAACATGCTTATGAATATTATATTCCTTTTCTACCAAGTATTTCCTGATTCAAAATGACATAAAATAGTTTTCTATACTTTTTTTTTTTTTTTTTTTAAGAACACACACACTGCACCTTTTTAAAGTGCAGTAGGGGGATCAAGGCAATCACTTATCATATAGCAATGCTGCAATCTCAAGTCAAAGTCAAAGCATTTTATTGTCAGTTCTGATATATGCAAGACATACAGTACATCAGAATCAAAATGGCGTTTATCTCTGGCCCACAGTGCAGTTGGAAAAAATAAATATATATATAGAGTTAAATAAGATAAACAAGATAAACATAAACGATCTCCCCCATAGGCCAGTGAACACAGCACCAGTGCAGTGAAAAGGATTCTTACATGTACCGCTCCTACACTGCTAATCTGCCCTCTAAGGAGCGGGGATCATTCATTTGACTTTGTAATTTTCTGACCGGCTTGCTCATCAGCTATAGTGCTATGTGCATGTAGTGTGTAGACGCGGCACTTTGAAATATATAATCCATTTACATTTTATCAAAGCAGTCAAGGTCACATTAAAAGGCAGAATTAAAAAAAAAGAATAGCAAGCAGTTATACAATTTAATAAGACAAGTTAACAATGTTTAACATCCTTAAAAACAGAGGGATTTGGGAGATACTGTGAGTTACAATTAGACCAAGTTAGTATGCCAGTTTTAAAAAAGATTTTGAGATGGGGAAAGGGTGTCAGAAATGGCTGATTTACACAGTGCATACAAAAAGTATTCACAGCGCTTAACGGGGGGCAGTTGGTAAGGCGTCCCCTCCATGGGCCTCGGCCAGCAGCGGACCCGGGTTCGATTCCAGCCCGCGGTCGTTCTCTGCATGTCACTCCCATCTCTGCCCCATTTCATCTCTGTCTCTACACTATCAATAAAGCCTAAAAAAAATATATCTTAAAAAAAAAAAAAAAAATCTACACATAATACCCCATAATGACAACTTAAAAAAAAGTTTGTTAGATTTTGTAGCAAATGTATTAAAAATAAAGAATGAAAATATAATATGTACATACAGTAAGTATTCACAGCCTTTGCGATCAAGCTCGAAATGTAATACTTTCCCCTATGCACTGTATTTGAACGTGCGCCTGTGTATTTTGTTGTTGCCCTCAGAGAACCTTTTTGGATGAGCAGAGAGCGATCATAGAAGACTTCGCCATGAATAAGAACAAGCGAGAGAGGGAATTCTACAGTCTAGACGTCGGGGATTCAACCTTCACAGTTCTGAAGAGATATCAGAACCTCAGACCCATCGGCTCCGGAGCGCAAGGGATCGTATGGTGAGGGTTTGAGCCTTATTCATATTTAAAGTGGAAATGAAACAGTAGATTTAGTATTTATTTTGCACACAAATAGTTCCATACCATCTAAAAATAAATTAGACTGTTTCATGTCCACTTTAAAATATTCACGCCTGCTAAAGATAAAGGTGGGGAATGCTTCTGTCAAAATCACGTTTTGTCAAAATCAGTGAATATCTCCTCACGATCCACTACTGTGTGCTGGAAATAAAAATCCAGTGTTAAGACACAACCCAGCGTCTGTAAACAAAGGGGGCTCACCAGAGCTAGCAACATCCCCTTCAATCCAGAATCGCTGACTCCTTCTTTAATGCTTTTCTAGCATTGAAAAAAAAAGATAAATGAGAAACAACAAGACTGAAAAGGTGTTGGCAACTGACCCTTTTAACATAATTTTTTTTAAGTATTTTTTTAATTTTACAAAGCAATTAAAGGTAACATCCGTTATAATATGTTACCTGGGTGTTCAAGTTTTGAAATTATTTTGCTCTGTTCCTTTTAGCTCCGCCTACGACCAAATCCTGGAGCGAAATGTTGCCATCAAGAAGCTGAGTCGGCCGTTTCAAAACCAGACCCACGCCAAGCGGGCCTACAGAGAACTCGTACTCATGAAATGTGTCAACCACAAAAATGTAAGTGTTGGAACGTTTTCCATTGAAGATGGTATTTGTGGTAATGCGGCAAAAATGTTCAGTACATTATTCTGATTTGTGTACATTTTCTCCCCACAGATCATTGGCCTATTAAATGTATTTTCACCACAAAAAACATTAGAAGAATTCGCAGATGTGTAAGTAACTAGATAAGGAGCTTGTGTGTGTGTGTGTGTGTGTGTGGTGGTGTGTGTGTGGGTGTGGGTGTGTGTGTGTATTTATTGTTTATAAAAATGTAGATGTTGGATGAAGCCCGAGTTAAAAACTGTATTTAATTTTTACAACACATTAAAGGCCCTGGCAACCCAAATCCACTAAATCCTTGTAACTATGTTATTTGGGGAGTAAACTGAATGTTAATATGTATATGAAAGGTTTTAGGAATAGCTGCCAACCCCCCGCTAAGCTACTGTCATGTCAGTTGGTCAAGCATTTGAAAAATCCTGATTCGAATGTCGCATGACAAGCCGTTTTCACACGCATCTCCACTCCAACATACATTGGACTTCTCGTTAGAAAATTTCAAATTCGAATTTTGGCTTGGAGTTTTGTTTTCACACGTCACGCGATTCTTAAAGACTATAAAAACAATTCTATGCCATCTCTCTGGTGCCGCGCAAGTGATACAGACTGTCTCTTTGCGCCTGAGCCTACACTCAAAGCCCCGTCTGAGCGAAGCAGCGCGCACCCCGGTGAAACACTGTGATGGTGACGTTCACAGTGACACCTCGCCGAGCCGCCGTGCAGAAAAACTATGTGGTTTAAGACTAAATGATCACCGGAGATTCCTGCACGTTAACGTTGTAGAGGGGACATGCTTTCACGAGCCGATTGCATGTCCCGAGCCCTGATACACAGGGACATGTCTCCAAACTGACTGCGCGACTAACTGCAAAGTGAAACAACCGCCTCGCTCCGTTAGTTTCAGTCCACCTGCGCATTGACAACTTTTGAATAAAGCCTCTCATTCTTATTATAAGGGCTTTGATGCAAATGATTAAATCTGAACATTATGGCAGAGGTGGGGCGTAAAAGGACGACACAGTTGGCAAGCTCTCCTCACTACGCCTGCCACAGCAGAATCGCTGTTGATCGCTGCGCCGATTCATGCCTCTGATACGTCGACTCGCAACATATGCCTAAGTCAAGGCTTTGAATTCAGTGCTGGGGGATGTGGAGCTCTTTGGCCATTTCCCGTGCCTATTTTTCCTCTCGTCACTTCGTTCTCTATCCAAGCGCACACACCTCTGTCCGGCCGCATCTGAGTGCGCAGCTCGTGCTCCACCCGAAAATAAATAAATTAACACAAGTTGGACATAGGCCCAGCTGATGATCGCTCTGGTAACGGTCAGTCCATAACTGGACGCTGAATATTAGACCCCGAATATAAAACGACCCGACTTTTTACGACCTATTCTCAGGGGGAAACCCTGTCTTATAATCAGACCAATACTGCATGTGTCACCGCTGCATGTAACAATATTGCATTGGTGATGCATTTTTTTTTTTAATCAATGTAGCGAGTTATTATTTAAGTGCAGGAAGAGCTTTTTTTTGTCAGCACTCCCTTCTGGGGATATGTTTCTGCGGCTGCCTGTAGCGTAGGCTACTTCAACAGCGGGTCTCCACACTGTTGACCCGTCTGGACAACTTTAGCCTGCATGCTTAGGATCCAACTGGCCGGCTGGTTTGAACTCATTTCATTGTCTTTTTTATATTTGACGAGTTTACTCCTTGTGCTCTTAATTCAAACCGCATATCGCATCAGCTCACGTTAATCAGACTCTGTTTTCTCTCTCTCTCTCTCTCTCTCTCTCTCTCTCTCTCTCTCTCTCTCTCTCTCTCTATCTCTCTATTCCCACTCCTATCCTCAAAAACATTTAAAAATGCATATGCCTAAAATAGATAGCAGATTGTTTTGCAAGTTCAATGGTAATAAACTAATAAGAGATAGCCTAACAATAAATAGCCTATGAGACAGAGATATTTTTATATATTTTCATTGTGACACTGACACCTGTTTCAATTAAATAGGTTGCGGTTGTGGTGGGGAAAAATATCCTACAACTAATTGCAAACCTATAGGCCTAATAAGTTACTTTCCGCAAGTGATTCTGAGCTGCGCTCTCAGCTGTGCCAAAGCATTCACTGTTGCTAGGGAAACCAGCTACCGTGCAGCCCGGTGCAGCAGTGTGAACTGCCAGTCAGGCTCGTTGTGAGCATGTGCAGCATTTTCTAGTTTGCGTCTCGTTGTGTGGTGAATCTTTGGTCTGAACTGGGCTTAACCTGCTCAGCACCGTGACTGAGAGAACGTTCCCTTACAGAACGTTATTGGCCACGCCCACACCACCCTGCAAAATGTTCTAGACAGCAAAAAAGCTGTTTTTTAGACTACATTTTATAATATTTCTGAAAATTATTTTTTAATTGGATGACTGTAAATATCTTATAGAGAAACCCAACATTAATGTCATATATTTATGTCTGTGGGTTGCCAGAGCCTTTAATGTCAAAAGTTTTTACTGAACAGATTTTGGATACAGCCTTTTTTCATTTTATATATATAAAAAAATACTATATACAGGTACTTAAAAATGCATTCTCTGCATGTTTTTAAGACCTAAATGTATCATAAATCAGTCAATTAACAAGATGTGAAAAAATCCTTCTATAATAACCTTCAGAATAGGGTCTCACGTTAAAATGCACCTCTAGCCCTTGTGTAAACCTGCCTGTGCTCTGTAGATACTTGGTGATGGAGTTGATGGACGCTAACCTGTGCCAGGTCATCCAGATGGAGCTGGACCACGAGAGACTGTCCTACCTGCTCTACCAGACCCTGTGTGGGATCAAACACCTGCACGCCGCCGGCATTATCCACAGGGTGAGAACCACTGGCGACTGGGGGGGGGGACGACTGTGGCTCAGGTGGTAGAGCGGGTATCGGCCAATGATTGAAGGATTGGCAGTTCGATCCCCGCCCTGCCACTTGTGTCATGTCTGTTGTTGTGTCCTTAGGCAAGACACTTCACCCACCTTGCCTCGTGTGAATGTCTGTAGTTAGCCTGCTGCTATCGGAACAGGTCTCCCTTGTAAAAGAGTCTCCGGTCTCAATGGGAGAAGAGTTATTGTAACTCAATGGGACCTTCCTGGTATAATAAAGGTTAAATAAAATAAAATAAAATAAAGGTTTAAAAAAAAAAACTTTTTGGCATTAGTCAGTGGCGTTTTCTCACTGACTAAAGCCATGTGTTCCAAACAGGGACGACTGCTGTGCTACTTGACACTGAGCTGAGGTGTAAGGGCAAACGGGCAAATGGCAAAACATTAAAGGAATAATTCACCCATACGGAACTGGCATTCTATCATTATTAAAATCGCTATTATAATATAATTAATTAGGTTTTTCTTCCCTCAGTCTTTTCTCAGTCTTCCCTTGGCCCAGCTGTCCTGTTAATCCTAACCCTACATTTTACCATGTGTGATGTCACAAATGGGACGATGTAGGGTGAGACAGTGAGACCATAAAACACTCTTTCTGCCTTTTCTCAGGCTAGGATGAACCGATTTCTAAAATAGTTGCACATTTATACCACATTGGATCTCAGAGTTCAATACACCTTCATATTCCCACCGGTGAAGTAGGTCTTTAACATGAGGGATAATCAGTCCTTTTATTGCTAATACAGTATGACTCTCTAGCCTAAGAAGCTACAACATGGTACAAGGTCACTGCAACCTCACAAGACGACTGTGGCTCAGGTGGTAGAGCGGGTCGGCCAATAATCGAAGGGTTGGCGGTTCGATCCCCGCCCTGCCACTTGTGTCATGGTTGTTGTGTCCTTGGGCAAGACTCTTCACCCACCTTGCCTCGTGTGAATGGTGATAGTTAGCCTGCTATCGGTGTATGAATGTGTGTGTGGATGGTAACGTGTAAATGGGAACAGGTTTCCCTTGTAAAAGAGTCTCCGGTCTCAATGGGATTTACCTGTATAAATAACGGTAAAAATAAATAAAAAACTCCAACATGTAATCAGTTTATCCTCTCATCAAGTGTAGGTTTGTGCCAAATTTGACAAAAAAAATCCCACAATGTGTTCCTTAAAATATTGTGCTCACAAGATTTGAGGTCATGGTGACATTGATATTTGACCTTCAAAATCAAATCTATAAATCATTGAATAAGAGTGGACATTCGTGCAAAGTGTTGAAGAAAATCCCTCAAAACGATCATGAGATATCGCGTTTACAGGAATGGCCCGGACGGACAAACTAAAAGCATATTGCCTCTGGCTATCACGAAAGCAGAGGCATAAAAATGGATTTGCTATTCTATTATGCAAAGATCTTCTAAGGGAATGTTACATCTTCAACAAAACATTCTTCTCGGTCAGAATGAGGAAGCAGCCGATCTTTTGAAAAAACACAAAATCAATATTGTGAAATGCCACTTTACTTGATACATCTGCAAACTGTATAAACGTATTTTGCCGCTTGTGAGCAGAACGCTTCTGTAAGCAATTTGTATTGAAACATGGCACAAAGTAATCTTTCAGAAACCCTGCAGGCTACTGGCTGGAAATTTCAGTCATGATGGATATTGCTTTTCCAATACACTACCATATAATATACATAAACTGGTTATCAAAGACACAAAGCTATGAAGAATCCTTGTTTGAAAAATATACTTTGGCTATTTTCAGGCCCATTTAGTCTCAGAATGGAGTTGGAAGGCGACTCCCTCCTTCTCTTATTTGAAGACCTTAAAGCTATAGTGCGTAAGTTTTTCCTATAAATGAATGTTGGTTACATTCAAGCCACCGCCAAATGAGTTGACACAAAGTTGATTAAGCCTATCAGCTCCACAAAACAAGAAATGTTTCAGTTGTTGATTCTACTGCTTTAGAAAAAACCTGGATGTGCAGTAGAAGGTTTAAAATCCATGCGCTATCACCAAAGCTTTACTATGTAGATGCACCGACAGTGTTGTTGTTATTACTCAGAATTCCCATGGGGGCGACAGAAGTTACGCACAATAGCTTTAAAGAGATTTCGGTACATAACTGTTCATTCACCTCACACATTTTATTCAGTATTTACAAAGCATTGCCTCTTATTGACATTCTGCTGTGTTTAATTGTTCTTGTCTCTTGTCAGCTTGTTGTATATTTGCATTGTGTTTTTGTAATTACTCAGTATTCCTCAGTATTCCTCATGGGAGCGACATAAGTTACGCACTATAGCTTTAAAGAGAATCAGTACATAAGCTATCATCCACCATACCCATTTTATTTTCAATGTCATTTTTCTCTTATTGACATTGTCTGTGTATTCTCTTGTAGGACCTCAAGCCCAGCAACATAGTAGTGAAGTCAGACTGTACACTAAAGATTTTGGACTTTGGTTTGGCCCGGACGGCTGCCACTGGCCTCCTGATGACACCGTATGTGGTGACGCGTTACTACAGAGCACCAGAGGTTATCCTGGGCATGGGCTACCAGGCCAACGGTTAGTGGTTATCTATGAAATCTATCTGTCCCTCATTCAGTCAATCTATTGTGATGATTTTATTAAAGAAAAATGTATTTATTTTTATTTTTTTTATTTACAGAAAACTCCCCAAATGTAATTTGGGGAGTTACTTGCATGATAGTAAAGCATCTGAAAAGAGTTATAGGCATATTAATATTTATCAATCCAAATGAAAGATATTGTCATTTAAGTTTGATAAACTTTACAGAAATTCAGGTTTAGATGAGGCTATGGGCTGTCCTCTGGTTCTCATGACACTATAAGTATTTTGAACCAATCACAGCAGTTTCTCTGCCTGACGTTCTATAAAAAATAAAGACTGTTGGCATGGAGACTGTCTGATATGGCCACGCCCACACAGTATTGTCAAACGGTAAACAAGGACAGTAAAAAAAAGCTGTTTTTTTAACGAAGTATTATAATATTTTATGAACATTTATTTTAAATCCGATTTTTCAAAATCTTATTGATACACCAAACTTTGATATCATATATTGATTTGTACATTTTAGACCAGGTTTTTAGAGGCTTTAAGTGTATCAAAAATAAATTGTTGTTGCACTGATATTTAAAATTTTTTCTTTTTCAAATGTTCTTTTAACCTTGATAAACCTGCTGTTAACACTGTCTAAGCCGCATGGTGCTTTGGTGAGGAACTAACTGGCCTCCTCCTGCGTGTCACTAACCCTTTCGTTGTGCGTTCCTTGGCCTCTCTTATCGGCTCTGTGTGCCCTGTCCCGCTCCTCTAGTGGACATTTGGTCTGTGGGCTGCATACTGGCCGAAATGGTTCGCCATAAAATCCTCTTCCCGGGAAGGGACTGTATCCTTGGGTCTTTTTCTGGAAACTTTGGTGCACGTTCTTCATACTAACATTGGGACTAATATGTGTTTGGCTTTTTGGCTGCGCAGATTGCAAGCTCTGTTTTCCCTGGTCACATTTGTATGGAAGAGTGTTGGGGCAACTGTAGAGAAAAAAAAATGGAGTTATTTTTTTAAATTTTTACTTTGATAATGAAAGTCATATACAATGTTGAGAATAACCTTGATAGTTTCCAGACTGTGTCAAAGTTTGAAAGACATTGACGATCAAACTTCCAGGATCAATAACTCATAAGCAAAGTTGTTAAAACAAACGGTTGCATCTTTGTATTGTCATGAGGCAGACAATGGGCTACATCAAATTTTATTTAATTTATCCTAGACCTTTCATTTTTTCGAAGTTCTCCAGTGCCTAATACTCTTCCATAATTCTGTGCCAGGTCTACGGGAAATCCTTAATACCGCCCAGTCTATAATACATGCCTTACTTTCGCCAGCATATCAGATTCTTTGCATCTACTCAACACTGCATTTCTTCCCCTCATATACATATACCGTATATATACAGTATATGTACGTGTATACTGTGTGTGTGTGTGTGTGTGTGTGTGTGTGTGGTGTGTATCAGTTAGTGTATATGATATATTGTTGTTTGCACGTTTGTACCATATTTATATAATATATGTTGTTGCACGGTCACCATATTCTACTGCCCTTGTTCTGTTTCCATCCTTCTCACTCTTATTGTTTTGGTGTTGTATATATTCTCACGGTTGTGTTTGTATCTACTCAACACTGCATTTCTTCCCCTCAAATATATATACCGTATACATACCATATATATACAGTATACTCTGTGTGTGTGTGTGTGTGTGTGTGTGTGTGTGTGTGGAGTATACAGTATACGGTATATAATATACCCATTTCTCATCATCACCCCACTACCTTTTTTGTTTCCTTTTTTTTGTTTTGTTTGTATCCTCCTCACTCTTATTGTTGTTTTTGTTGTTGTTTTATTTCCTCCCGGTTGTGTTTGCATGTTCCGCCCCGTGTCATCATCAGTGGACGTGTGGTCAGTGGGCTGCATAGTGGCCGAGATGATCCGGGGGAGTGTGTTATTCCCCGGCACTGATCGTATCCTTATACCACACCTACCCGCCATCTTTGTTTCTTTGTCTGTTTGTTTGTTTGATCACTGTGTATGTCATCACTTCATCTTTGTGTGAAGAAATGCAACACTGTTTTTTTTACCCTTTTGTCACTTTGCCTATTGTATCCATGTTTGCAACGTTCAACCTGGTTCCACCTATAGGGCTGCACCATATATATTTTGGCATTTTCAAGCTTTATTAGACTGTACAGAGTTGAAATGGGGAGACAGAGAAGAGAGAGAGAGAGAGAGAGAGAGGGGGGATGACCTGCAGTAAAAGATCCACGGGTCAGTCTTTTCAATACGTAGGCCTACACCTCGAACGATATGTTTTGATATATTGTGCAGCCATAGTTCCACCCGACAGAAACGACATTCATCATCATTGTGGGAACTTCAAGCAAAAAAGCAGAAAATAAAGGACAGTAGTTAGGTGTGTGTGTGTGTGTGTGTGTGTGTGTGTGGTGTCTGTGTGTGTGTCTGTGTGTGTGTCTGTCTGTGTGTCTGTGTGTGTCTGTGTGTACGTCTTTGTACCTACTAGATAAGTAGAACTGTTAGTGTGTGCACCAAAAAGAAAGTTGACTATTATCCCCCCTTACGGTTTACAACAGTATTTGTGTGTGTGTCCCATACTTGGTCCAGTTTCCTTAACACTCTTGCCTCAGACATTGACCAGTGGAACAAGGTGATCGAGCAGCTAGGAACCCCGTCTCAGGATTTCCTCATGAAGCTGAACCAGTCTGTGAGAACGTACGTAGAGAACCGACCGCGATACGCTGGGTACACCTTCGAGAAACTCTTCCCAGACGTGCTCTTCCCCGCCGACTCTGACCACAACAAACTCAAAGGTAAGGGGTGTGTGTGTGTGTGTGTGTGTGTGTGTGTGGTGTGTGTGTGTGTGTGTGTGTGTGTGTGTGTGTGTGGGGGGGGTGTGTGTGTGTGTGTGTGTTTTATTACTTCATGTGTATTCTATTGGTATTGCTTTTAGTACGGTGGCCTTGAGTGTTCAGAAAAGGCGCCAGCAAATGAATTTGATTATTATTTTATATATGTCCATAAACCATGAAGGTCAAGGCCAGGTTTATAAAAACAACTGGGGTTAACCAAAGTGCTGTATAAGATTAAAAACAATACTATTTTGTATACAGCAATACAAATAGAAAGGTAGAAAGACAATATAAAGTGCACCTTGCGACTGAAGACAAATAATATAAAAATAAATGTTAAATATAAAACAAGCAGTCATAGTCAGGATGTACAACTCCAGATGTATTTAACACCAATTAAAAGAAGTGGCTGTTCTACTGTGATTTTATTTTAGACTATTAAACTAAGAACTCTTTCATGAAACCATGTGTTGACATGTCTTGTGAGTAATAGCCTCCATACTATCTGCCTGTTGTGTCTCTCCTCGGTGAATCAAACCAGAGATCTCTTATCCAAGAAAAAATATAAAAACAATGACAGTGCGCATACAAATAAGCAGTCGTACTCAGGATGTACAGCTCAACATGAATTAAAAACCCAATGATAAGGAGTGGTTGTTCTACTGTGATTTAAAAATCTATTTTAGACTTGTAAACTAAGAAATCTAACATCAAACCCATAGATAGTATAATAAATAAATAAATAAATCAAACCACACATGTCAACTTGTGAGTAATGGCCCTCTCTATCTTATCTTCATCTTGTGGGGGCGTCTGTGGTGAAGTGTGTAGGGCGGTCGTCCACTGGGTTACAGGGTCGGTGGTTCGATCCCCCGTCTCCCCGCCACATGTCCAAGTGTCCCTGAGCAAAGAGACACTGAAGCCTAAATTGCTTCCGATAGTTATCTTGCACCCTGCGTGGTAGCTGCTGCTGCTATCGGTGTATGAATGAATGAATGTGTGTTTTTTCAAAGCACTTTGTAAACCATTGTTTTTAAAGGTGCTATATAAATAAAGATATGATTATTATATTATTCTAAAACAATGTAAAGCACTTTGGGTATGTGAAAAACTAGGGAACAGCAATATATAAGTGGAGTCCATTTACAAGGCAAGGCAAGGCAAGTTTATTTATATAGCACAATTCAGACACAAAGTGCTTTACAGGGCAAGATTAAATACATAAAACACATTATAAAACATTTAAAGCGAATAAAAGAAGAAAATAAAATAAAAATTGCAGGTTAAAATGGAAACACATTATAAGACATTTAAAAGCGAATAAAAGAAGCAAATAAAATACAAATTGCAGGTTAAAATGGAAACAAAAAAGTCTTCAGACTCGACATACATTACATTACATTAACCATGTGTCTGTCTGTCCCCCCTCAGCGAGTCAAGCCAGAGACCTGTTATCTAAGATGCTGGTGATCGACGCGTCTAAGCGGATCTCTGTGGACGAGGCTCTGAAACACCCCTACATCAACGTGTGGTATGACCCGGCAGAGGTGGAAGCGGTAAGTCCACTGCAGTGTTTAATAGTAACTCAAAACCATACTCTTTTTTTTTTACTAATATGTTTATTGTCTTTTTTTTTTTTATTTAACAAAAACACATATGAAAAAATAATAAATTAAATAAAAAAAATTAGATAATTTAAATAATTTTTTATATTTATTGTTATTTCAAACCAAACAAATTATACTTTTTTTTTTAGGAGCTACAATTTACTTATCATTTTTATATTTTCATTGCTTTATGATTGCAATCAAAAAAAAAACCAAAATTCATTAAGAGTAGAGATACCTTCCTAGAGAAATGACTGCGTTATGAGTTACAAGTCACCTATTAGAAAGTAAATACCTCAAACTTGTAGTGAAGCAGCTATTCTGGAGAAAGAAATCACTCATGATCCACTAACATAATCAGTACTGTGTGTGTGCTGAAAAAAAACGGTGTTAATACACAGCCTAGGCTCTGTAAACTGGATTTTTTTTTTCCACACACACACAGTACGGACAGGTACGGATCCGTGAGGAGATATTCACTGATTTCGACAAAAAAAAATTTTTTTATAACAAGCATTCTCCAGAATCACTGACTCACTTTTAAGTAAATGTATTGAGTCATATTAAACCTCTGGTGGGTTGCTGATCTGGCGCTGATCCCTGAAAATGGGTCACAAGAGATTTGAATTACGTCACTCAAAGTGGAAAGTTGGCCTCACCCTAGTACCACCAACGTGTCATTAACGCCATTTTCTCTTGCTGCTGACCCCCTATTCATACACACACACACACACACACCACACCACACACACACACACACACACACACACACACACACACACACACAACACACACACACACACACACACACAGACAGACAAGTCGCTTTTAATAGTTAGATTACTTAGAAATGTGGGACCATCGGGCTGTGGAAACATACACACTCTCCCCATCACCAATGTGCCATTAAAGGAGAAATAGTGCCGCGATGGAGAGCAGCGAGTCATCGTTCACGGGCACAGAGACCCGCCTCTTATAGCGCTCTGTCTCCTGATTGGATAAAAACTAGCGGGATACTCTAAATTTTATCTGTGATTAGTGCAAAGCTAAATGACTGGGAGACCTGTGTTATGAACTGTACATACTGTTTGAGTGATTGCTGTATGAATATAGAGATTTAACACGTATATTAACAAAAAAATATCACTTCTCCTTTAATCCATTTCGTCTGCCTCTTTCAGCCCCTAAGTCCACCAACAATCACACACTACACACACACACACACACACACACACACTCACACACACACACTCTACACACACACACCACACCACACACACACACACACACAACACCTACACATCATTAACCCCACCAATGCAACCATATTGAACCTATTCTCTTTCTCTCTCTCTCTCTCCTCTCTCTTCTCATCTCTCCCTTCCCCCCAAGATGCTGGACAAACAGCTGGACGAGAAGGAGCATTCTGTGGACGAGTGGAAAGGTCTAGAGCGCGTGATGAGATTTCTTACTGCTCTCTCTCTCTCTCTCTCTCTCTCTCTCTCTCTCTCTCTCTCTCTCTCTCTCTCTCTCCTCTCTCCTCTCGTCTCTCTCTCTCTCTCTCTCACAGGCAACACTTCACTTTGGGCAGTTTCAGTTTTTCGGGCGTATTATTTTACCCTCTGGCTCCTCATGGGCAGGTGAATTCACAAGAGGAGCTCAGACGTAAATAAGAATTTGTTCTTGATGACATGTCTGGTTGGAAAAAAGTTTGAATAAATAGAGGTTTAAGTAGAGGTTTAATTCAGTTATTTTAAAAGTAAATATTCCGATAAAATACATTTTATTTCGTAATTTTTGTAGTTACCTACATTTTTATTCACCTAGATTCAAACTATTCATATATAAATTGTACATATAATATATCAAATGACTGTATATATTCCAATTCAAATTAATTTATTTAGAAATGTGGACATTTTATAACACCTAAATGTCAACTTTTTTTAAATAAATTGAACATAGTATATAAAAGATATACATGTAATAAACAAAAAGGATGGTTTGTCACTACTAAAGCCATGGTTAACATGTCAATTTTGTTCAAATCCATTGTGTTTGAAAATGAATATATAGAAAATAATTATGACCGATGACTTCATCAGTGGTGACATCATTACATTCTATTAATGGAAGGCCCAGAAATAAACTCCTGTCTAAGGAAACCCACTGGGTCGCCAGTGAATGTGTGAAACACAGACATTCGCTCACACACAGCGCTGCTCTGTATCTGCTTTGGAGTTGGTGCCAGTTGCGCTGCGTGACATTCAATCCTGCAAAACCTTTAAGCCGCTTAGCACTGTAGCCAATAATGTATTAAAGGTGCAGTCAGTGATTCTGGAGAACGCTTTTGTCAAAATCATCCACTACCTGTCTGTACTGTGTGTGCGCTGAAAAAATAATCTGTTGTTAATTCACAGCCTTGGCTCTGTAAACTAGTATTAAACAAAGGGTATGTAAGCAAAGGTGGACCACTGTAGCTAGAAACATGCCAGTTTACAGAGCCTAGGCTATGTATTAACACTGGATTTCTTTCAGCTCACACACAGAAGATACAGGTACACATCATGAGATATTCACGGATTTCGACTAAAAGTGATTATGACAACAAGCGTTCTCCAGAATCACTGACTGCACCTTTAATAGGTTATTGCTATGAGCCCCTCAGTCAGTGTGTTCATGCTATGTAGGAACCTGAGTGTGTGATCATGTGAGGTCTTGTCTTTGGGATTGTGAGTAAATATCACTTTCAGGATGAGGTCATGGTAACCGTTGCCAGGTGATGACGACCCCTCAGTCATTCCTCAGAAGGGTTGTCATGGCAGCAGACGGATTAGAAACATGATGTTGGTCGGAGTGTACAGTATGCAAAACACTCTGGCTAGACGGAGAGAAAAAAACTATATCACTTATTAATGGTCGACAAATATGGGTTTTTCAAAGGTGGATGCCAATTTTAATATTTATTAATATATTAAGAGAGCTACTGTATATATAATTGTTTAAAAAATGTT
This sequence comes from Ammodytes dubius, assembly GCA_026122265.1. Classification (NCBI taxonomy): domain Eukaryota; kingdom Metazoa; phylum Chordata; class Actinopteri; order Uranoscopiformes; family Ammodytidae; genus Ammodytes; species Ammodytes dubius. The sequence continues at coordinate 4,613,754 of CM047514.1, read as the reverse complement.
TAGTTGCATTTAATAGAATAGAATAATTTAATAATACTAACAAGCGAGAAACAAGATTGAACGTAAAGATTATTTTGAAATATATGTTGACACTGTAAAAATATTTGAAAATAAAAATGTGCATTGGCCTGTAACATTTTGCCAAAAAGAGACACTTATGGATAGTTCGGTCCAGCCGTCTGTAACTATTTCAAATTGAAAAAAAAATACAATGGAAATATTTTCGGTTGGAAATTTACACAAGTGCCAACATTGCTTTATATCAGCCAATCTGACGAGACGGCCTGTAGTGTCAACAGACAATATTTATAATTTTTTTGATCGACTTCGTAAGCGCATATATCGGTAATTAGTCAACCTATTAATCGGTCTTTTAAGTCTATAGAGTCTTATAAGTCTTAAAGTACACTAAGATGTATTTTAGTATATCTTAAGTAGCAATAATGATATATCATTAGTATACTTATTAGTTTTTAGTACTCGAAAATAACACACTTTGAGTACAATAATTTTGTGCTTATGAAGACACTAAGTGTGCTTAAATTTAGTATGTTAAAGTATACTTTTTTTTTTGCCTGGGTATCTCTATCACATGTTACTGTCATTCATGCATACAACGTTTTCCTTGTGTCTGACTTAACCATAAACCTGTTCTTTCATAGATATGATTTATAAGGAAGTGACTGAGTGGGAGGTAGTGGAAGGGAATGGATGATACGGACAGCCACCTCCCTTAGGTGAGTAATCTCTTACTTTGGGAGATGAGCTCAGAATGTGAAACACAGTATGAATCAATACGGTTTCTGCTTGCTGAAGGAAAATATGATATCATTATATACAGTATATATACAGTTATATTGTATATATATATTATATTATGTTATTATATATAAAGGATTGATGTAAGCCAAGTATTGTTTGGTACAACTTCACAAGGTTTTGATTCTCAAGTTTGAATAATGCTAGAATGTTATTTGCAGCTGTGCACCAGTTATAGGACAGGATAAACAAACACAAAATTGTGGAACTGTAACAGTATTTCTACCCTGCTCATTTTAACATAACATCTCTTTAAACATAATTGTTACACACACACACACACACACACACATACACACACACACACACACACACCTACACACACACACCTACACACACCTACACACACACACACACACACACACCTACAGCACTTACACACACCTACACACACCTAGACACACACACACACACTCGTACTGTACTGTACTGTCCTGTCTGTGACTCCTCATATCCAGTGTATATCAATGAAACCTATGCGTTGACGTGTGTTTTTCGCAGCACAGGTGCAGCAGTGATTGACAGCCCCCCTCAGCCCGCCTCCTCGTCCTCCTCGGCCAATGACGTCTCTTCAATGTCCACGGAACCCACAGACCCGAGCAGCGACCCGAACATCGCCACGGCAACAGACAGCAGCTTAGACAGCCACACCTCACTGGGGGCTCTGGCCTGCTGCAGATATAACACACACACACACACACACACACACACACAACATAGTACGCATACACACATAATACACACACACACACACATAGTACGCTTACACACATAATACACACACACACATATACGCTTACTTACACACAACAAGTACGCATACACACACACCAGTACACACACATAGTCGCAAACACTACACACACACACATAAACATACGGTACGCAAACACACACACACACACAAAATACACACGTTTGTGCAGCTATACTTGTGAGGACATACATTGACATAATTCATTCCCTAGCCCCTTACGCTAACCCTCACCATCAAAACTAAATGCCTAACCCCAACCCTTACACTAACCCTAAAATAAACCTAATTCATACCTGAACCTCAAAACCTAGTGTTAACCCTCAAGCAGCTCCTTTAAAGGCCTGTCCAAAGTGAGAACCGGCTAAAATGTCCTCACTTTCCAAAAATGTCCTCACTCTAATGTCTGAAACTCACAAAAAAAGTTGTACACAATACACACACACACACACACACACACACACACACACACACACACACACACAACACACACATCTAAAAAAAAAACTTCTCCTTATCCGTGTGTGTGTGTGTGATGGGAGAAGAAAGGTTTTAGGCCAATGGATCTTCTCATGTTAGTTTGTAGAGATGCGCTTTTAAATGTACAGTTGGTTTTTATTTCCCCCCTCTCCCCCTCCCTCCCCCCCACACCCCCTCCCACCTCCCCCTCTCCCCCTTACACTGCTGTAAATGATTGTGGTTTGAAATTGTATCATTATTACTGTATTTTTGCTGCAAAGATCAAAATCAAGAGTATGTTTTGATGTGAACCTGTGACGTATGTTATTATGAAAGGGAGGGATTTTCGACTGTAATTTTTACACATTGCTGTTTTGTTTTGTTGAGCTGCTGCTGCTGCTATACAGTCTAACTACGCTGTTAGCACTGTTAGCAATATTGTTTTTCGAATATATTTTTCGAATTGTTAATTTGGGATATTTTGTATTTTTTATTTTTTTTGGGGGACAATTGAATGAATCTATTCTACACTAATTTTTTTTTTTTTTTTTTACGTTTTTTTTTAGTAGACATTTTTAGCAATCTCGAATTCCGGAGTGCTAATATAGGTGATTTTTTTTTAAATTTTTTGAAAATTGTTTGAAATTTGAAATCCTCATCTTTCTTGTAGAAAGCGTCCCTTGGGTTGTGTATCCAAGTTAACTTATTTCTTAGTATTATATCTCTCTATGATCGTGTGCATTTTGACAGGCCGTCAAAATGGTGTATTTCATCCCGAAAAAAAGATTTTTTTTTTTTTACTATAGCAAAACCGTTAACTGACTGTATTTTAACTTAGTAACTTAGTAATTGGTAGATGCTGGTCTGTTGGGAAGAGGAAGGGTGAATGTAAGTGAATATAGGCGCAGCGAGGAGCCAATGATAACTGTTATCGCGATCACAAGTTAAATGTTTCTGTAGGCCACACCCCACTGGTTAGAACGAGTGCTGTATTTGGGGGGACTTGTCACTCGAGACTTACCCTGCGTTCCAGTCCCCATACTTCCCTTGCTATTTAGTATGGTAGAACAAAGATTTAGGATGTGTCCCAATACATGTGGTCAGATGCAGCATGCTGAAAAATACCCGGATGTCCTACTACATCCGGTCGGGATTTTTAGTGTGGATAATCAGCATGCTTTTTTTTTTGGTAGATTCTGACCCACAATCCACTGCAGCAGAAGTTACATCACATGGACTGAGCTCTCTGTATGAAAACAACCGGTGATGAGACGGATATATAAGCAAGAGGCAAGATCAAGGCGCAATGTTATGATGAAATAAATAAAGTAAAAGTATGTCCCAGTTGTATGCCTACTGCATGCAAACTACATACTTTTTATGATCAGCTGTAGTATGCATAAGAATATGCGATTTGGAACGCAGGGTCACTCTAATCACTTTACCCTTTTTTGAAGCTGTCTGATATTTTATTTAAGTGCCCTTAACTCAGTTCAATGATTTTTTTCAGTCTTCTCCGCGGCAGATGTGGTGCGTCTCTCTGAGTTCTACCTCACTCATGCACCCACACTCACACACACACAACACACACACACACACACACACACACACAACACACATCACATACACACACACTCACTCTCAAACAAGCTTTTTTTTGTGTGGATACATTAATGTACAGTATATCATCATGGCACACATCATTCGAGAAAAAAAAATACCGATTTCCTTTTTTCCTGTATTTGTATTATTTATTTATTTATTTATTTCAAGCTCAAGGAGGCGTCTAATGTATGTAATGTACATTTCATTCAGAAGTACTATTTATAATAATGCATTTTTTTTTCTGTGCAATATACTTCATATAGATTATAATAATAATAATAATAATGATAAATAGTCAGTGATCAATCTGTACATTTGACTGTAGATGTATGTAAGTATGTTTTTCTGAGAGAAGTCAGGAAAACAAGGCATTTGCTACCTGCCATGATAACCTTTTGGATGTAATTCAATGGCTAAAAAAAATTCCCCAACTTTGTCCCCCCCCCCCAAACTTTTTTGCCCGTCTTCAAGTATGGGCGCTACAGTCAGGCAGTAACCCACCCACTTAACTATAAGCATAAGCTCTCTCTCTTCCGAATGCACTTTTTTGGGGGGGATTGTGACGCATGTCCTTAAACCCCTTTTATCTGGGCCACATTTCACCTCACTGTGTTTTGTGGTACCCCCCCCCCCCCTCTCTCCTCTTTTCCTCTCTCCTCTCTCTCTCTCTCTCTCTCTTTCTCTCTTCTCTCCTCTCCTCTCTCATCTCAATCTCTAGAAACGATAGAATAGATTTAACGCATGAGTTTTCTCTGAGCAAAAAAAATCTGGTTTTTAGTGCAGGTACATTAGAGGGGACATTAGTGGCCAGTATCACAGACATGGTATTAAGCCTATAGTCCTGGATTAAAGGGCATTTTGAATGGGATTGTCAATTGAAAACTACAATTTAGTCCAGAATTGAAGGCTTATTCCATGTCTGCGAAACAGGCCAATAGAGGTATAGCCATTCAGCACTATCGGGATGATAATGATGTCGTTGGGTGTGTGTATTTTGGTTGCTAAGGCCAGTTGTGTGAATTTTAAGCCTTTGGGATCTGATGAATTTGCCTCACTAACAGACTAATTATATACATCAGAAACATGGAAACTGTCTACCTTTCAACTCCAGCAAATAAAAGAGTTGGATTTTAATGTCTCACATTTGTCGTTTTTCTTCTTTTTTTCTCTTTTTTTTTTACTTGTCAAGTTAAAGGAATACTTCACTCATACGGAACCCAGCATTCTATCATTATAAAATCGCTATTATAATATAATGAATGAGGTTTTTCTTCCCTCAGTCTTTCCTTGGCCCAGCTGCCCTGTTAATCCTAACCCTACATTTTAACTAGTGTGATGTCACACAAGTAAAATGTAGGGTTAGACAGTGAGACCATAAAACACTCTTTCTGCCTTTTCTCAGGCTAAGATGAACCGATTTAAAAAAAGATTTGCACATTTATACTACATAGAATCTCAGAGTTCAATACACCTTCATATTCCCACCGGTGAAGTAGGTCTTTAACAATTCTTTCAAGAAAGTTCTTAAAGGGAAAATGGACAGGGTTTTTGTTTGGGAAGACTGGACCTCATATATTCACATATAAGGCAGAGTTATTTATTCAATAAACATTCAGCTACATGACCTATGGTGTATAATATTAAGGCGAGACACCGCAGGCAAAAATATAAGGGTTTTTTCAAGCACTGGTCAATTTGAGATTTTTTTCTTTTCAATAATTTGAACCACAAAAATCTTAACTTTTAAAGCACTTACATCAACTACACTTCCCATCATTATTCTTAGAAGTATTCTGAAGGTTATTATAGAAGGATTTGTTCATATATTCTGATTCATGACACATTTTTCTTCTTAAAAACATGCTGAAAACTCTTTTTTTTAAGACCAGTACATAGTATTCTTTGATTTATAAAATGAAAAAGTCTGTAACCAAAATCAGTCCTGCAAAAACTTGGGACACTAGTGTGTTCTCAAAATGAAATGAAGATTTTAACTCTGGCTTTATCCAACATCTAGATTTGTAGATGCAACTGTACGCATAGTTAATCAGATATTGCTAAATTTACACATTACATTTTTTTTTTGAAAATGTGAGCAATATGGCAAAGTTTCATGATGATATCTATAAGTTAAAAATGTTCCCTATTCACCTGCAGTGTCTCACCTTTAAGGTTTATTTAATGGAATGATACAATGAATAGTTCTTGGTCCAGAGGAGTTCTGGCTTTGGCACCGGCACTGGTCAGTCAGGGTAGGCACAGGATGGCGCGATGGCAAAGCAGTACTGCACTAGATAGACTGTGTTGTTAAAGCCCTACTAACGTCCTCCCTCCTACATACTCAACATGTATACACTACATACTGTCTACTTAACCATCGATTGTGTATGCGAGGTTTGTCGGAACCATTTACACTGAAGTATACAGAAGCAATAAAGAATGTCAACCCCCGTTGAGTATAGGAAAAGTATCCTATCGATCCATACACAACATTTTCTAGCAAGTAAAGTACTCATCCGAGGCATTTCTCGCCTACATAACCACAACATACTCAAATTGACGTCAACATTAAGTATGAGTAGGACGTTAGTAGGACTTTTGGAACACATCCATTGACTGTAGAGGTATTTGGTCTTCAAAGCTTTAGGGCTGGCTGGACGTCCCAGTAATCTGCAAGCTCCTCCTGGACCAGATAAAGGCATATATGAGCCAGAAATGTAATACTTTTTTTTTAAAACAAAACCCAAATTGTAATAACTGGTCGATATTGTAACACAATGCTGAGTGTATGATGAAACAACTTTTTGCCTATACAGTAGTGTAACAACATATTACATTTGGTTAAATTATTTCATTATGGAGCGAGCAAAACATTTTTCTCCTGATAGTGATGTGTGTGTATATATCTACAGTTTGTATGTGATATTATCTAAAATTCAAATATTCTATCTAATAATGATCTAAATATATACATTCATGGGCATTTGCGTATGCTACTACACTCTACATTGAAGCAATTACCGCTTTAATCCATACATTATGTAATACCAATATTACACTATAATGAGAAATAATTTTGCTCACTTGTCCCCAGTCCAAAAATACTGAAAACAATTTAAAAAATAAAAATAGTGGAACAGAACAAGCCGTTCTTTGAGTCGTTCGTTTTTGTAAAAACACCAGAGAATGTTCATATCTATTTCCGACCCATTATTTATATTTTTTAATTTTGGTCAAACATTTATTACAATATGACATAAGAATTTTGTTAAATTATCAACCAGTTATTAATTTTTTATCTTATTTCTATTTTTTTATTTATGCATTTTTTACATTACATTTCTGGTCATTGTTACATTTTGGCTTTTACATTTGCATGTTGCCCTGGGCTGCGGTTCTAGTATCTAGTTGGTCCGTGTTGTTGCCGTGGTGAGGTCTCCTAAGGTTCTAAAGAACTCTTCCATCTCCCTCTGCAGTAGAACGTTACGGTTCTCTGCGTCCTGATTGGCCCGCTCTGAGTTCCGCAGTCTGATCTCTAGCATGTGGAAATTCTTCTTGTAGCCTAGTGTGTTGGTCATAATGCAGCCTTCTAATTGAACTCAAATGTAATAGTTTGTTTTTATTTATATACATTATAAGTTATTAAATTTTTGGGCTCAGCATTTTGTTACAATATCAACTAGTTTTTACATTTTTAAAAACATTTTTTATATTTTAAAATTACATTTCTGGTCATTGTTACATTTCGGGCTTTTACATTAACATGTTGCCCGGGCTAAGGGTTTAGTTGGTCCGTGTTGTTGCCGTGGTGAGGTCTCCTAAGGTTCTAAAGAACTCTTCCATCTCCCGCTGCAGTAGAACGTTCCGGTTCTCTGCGTCCTGATTGGCCCGTTCAGAGTTCCGCAGTCTGATCTCTAGCATCTGGAACTTCTTCTTCTCCTGGTCCAGCTCCTCCTCCAGACGCGTCACCTGACTCTGGTACTTTGAACAGTTGTCCTCCAACCTAGAAGAAGAGAAAAGAACAGGTTATAAATCACAGTTAGTTAACTAATTGCTGATATGAATTGGTTATCTGACAAGAAAATAAGGTTACAGTGCGTAACTTTTTCCTAAATAAATGAATGTCGGTTACATTTGAGCCATCGCCAAACGAGTTGACACAAAGTTGATTAAGACTATCAGCTCCACAAAACTCTCTCTGTATTTCTCAGTATGGCAGCGTTTATGAACTGGTGTCGCCCCCACCCTGACACTGGTGCAGGAGCTCAGAAAAATCCCAATAAGCTATAATATTATACAGAATGTATAAGAACCAATGCGCGATCACCGAAGAGTTACCTCATGTAGATGCACCGATAGTGTTATTGTAATTACTCAGAATTCCTCAAGGGGGGGCGACATAAGTTACGAACTATAGCTAAAATAAACACAATAAAATGCTACCAAAATTGCAATAAATGTCTCAATCTGACTCACTTGCTAATGGCGGCCTCATGTAGATGCACTGACAGTATAGTTGTAATTACTCAGAAATCCTCATGGGGGCGCCAGAAGTTACGCATTATAGCTATAAAAAAAAACACTATAGTCCTAAAGCGTTACCAAAATGGTTATAAGTGTCTCAATCTTACTTGCTTATGGCGGCTTCATAAGTGTTCCTCTGTTTCTTGAGCTCTTGCTTCATCTCCAGCAGTGTGTTGGTCAGACCTTCGTGTGTCAGATCTTCCTCTGTGCCGCTCCCACTGCGATCCAGTGTACTGCTGCTGCCCCTTCGCTCTGTGGGCGTCTCCCTCTCTTGACCCTGCGCTAACTTTAGAACAATAATAATAAAAATAATAATTATGATACATTTTATTTACATAGAGCATTTCAATGTAAGGCAAGGCAAGGCAAGTTTATTTATATAGCACAATTCAAACACAAGGCCATTCAAAGTGCTTTACAGGGGCAAGATTAAAATACATAAAACACATTAGAAGACATTTAAAAGCGAATGAAAAAGTACAGGTTAAAATGGACTTCAAAGACACTTTATAATAAAATCAGAACACAAGCAAAAAGTGTAGCAATAAAACCAACACACGACTTAGGATGTCACAATACCAGAAATGTCGTAGTCAATACCAATATCAGGGAAATTCCACGGTTGCACTAACTTTATAACAATAATAATAATAATAATAAATAATAATAAATTTTATTTATAAAAGCGCTTTTCTTCTTCTTTTTCTTCAATATTTATTTTTGATTTTACAATAATAATTCTTTTTCATTGTTATTAATTTTGGGCTTTTATATAGGGCTTACAAAGACACTTAACAATAAAACCAGTACACAAACAAATTAAAGACAAGTGTAGGAAGGAACAAATACACAACAAACAATAGGAAAATGACTGCCTTATGCATGTATGTTTGTATGTTCGTATGTACCTGTTTATGCGTGTTATGGTAAAAAAAAAAAAAAAAAAAAAAAATTAAAGTTATCTTACCGCCTTTTCGCTTGCCTCTGGATCAGCCAACGAAATCTCAAAGGACGTCCAAAGCCCTGATGTATCGGCCGGTAAGCTCAAACTAGACGGGGCGACGTTATCGTAGGCCGACAGTCTGTGGGATTGGTGCATAGCCCTCAGAGCCAGGGACGTTTGTGGGGAATCCTCGTCCGAATCTCTCTGGCCATCCTTCACCGATAGCGTCGTTTCTTTAAGGGACAGCGTTGAATCTTTCATAGCGTCTTTGAGTCTCTCTCCGGATGACGTAGTTCGCCTGTGAACCCTTAGCGAGGACAGCCCGTTCATAAGCCAGTTGTTGGAACCGGTAGCCGCGGAAACATCTCCTGCGGACCCCCCGATCTTACCCCTAGGCCCGCCAGTTGGGGTACTGCCTTTGAAAGAGCTTCTCCAAGAGGGTAAAGGTTTAGACTGTTTACTTGGGCTAACAGCTACCTCACTACCGCCTTTCAATTCAGTTTTGTTGTCAATTATTTTTTCTTCTACTTTCTCCTCTGTCTTACCTATGGTCTCGATTTCTACCTGACCATTTTCGCGAGTCTCTGAAGTGGTTACAGGGCTTGGTGCAGTGGGTTTACTATCCGTAGAAGGAGCACTACATTGGGGTTTTTCTTGGGGGGTTTTAGAGGGGTCTAGTGTTGGGGGGTCCGGGTCGTCTTGGGACAGCCATTCCACTTTGCCCCGTTGCAGAAGACTAGGCTGTTGTTGTGTTTGCTGTTGTTGTTGTTGTTGTTGTTGTTGTTGTTGTTGTTGTTGTTGTGGTTGCCGTGGAGATATCTTGGTGTCCGGCGGTTGGTCCCGTTGGTAGAGTTGGGCGTGTTCGCTGATCAACACGGTCATTAGGAGCTGCACCTGTGTACTTCCTGTTTGTAACAAAAATAAAGCGTTTTTAAAATTGGTGGCTATAGGGGAGAACGGGGTAAGTAGGCACACTTTTTACTCTAGTGAGAATTGCTCATCACCAAAACATCTGTCAATAGCCATTCCTACATTAAATTGAAGCTTAAGGTGTTGGCTAGAAATGTGTGTCTCTCTTTTTTTCCAACTTATTGTAATGAAGAAGTAATTTACCATCAAAGACACTCTGACACATTGTGACAACCAACCCCATCAAGGGGTCGGTTGTCTTACACTATGGGGTTGTTTGTCACAATGTTATCTTAATGGGAAAAATCTTAAAAAGAAGGCAAGGAGGCAGAACCAAATTTGAATGTTTAATTGCATTGTCAAGTTGACAAATAGGCCTACATAACGTTCTGTAGCCTTGGCAGCTGGTCTAGTTTGGGATGCACTGGGTTGTTTTGATTTTGTTGCCCTTTTTTCTTTTGCTTGCTAGCTGCCTTTTCCTGCTCTATTCTTTCCTTCTCTGGGGTGTCAGTGAGGATACAGCTTGACAATTTCTTTCGTTATTGGGTTCCTTTTCTGGCTGCAGCCTTGAGATAACATGTGACAACCAACCCCCCAAAAAATTTGACGACCAACCCCAACTTGAATTTCTTGCTAGCATCAAGGCCAACAACCATCTGACAACTAATTAGCTTGCTAACCACAATCTAAACTATAGTTTACCCTTCACACTTGCTGAGGGTAACAAGTGTTTTGTTATAAACCCATTGTGTAAAAGCCTAGAAGAAAAATACTGAGGAGTAAAATATTTTGAATTTGACATGAAAAACACAAAACATCCTCTCACCTGAAATGCAGCAGTCTAACTCCAAGGAAGTCTATGTATGTGACCTCTGATCCCAATTCTGGACCTTTTTTATATCAACATTTCAGAGCTAGCGCGCTCTGGTGGCGAGATATAACGAATGTGACATCCAACCCATGTGACAAATTACCCCGTTCTCCCCTACTTGTGAGGACATTCATTGACATAATGCATTCACTAGCCCCTTACCCTAACCATCAAAACTAAATGCCTAACCCCAACCCTTACACTAACCCTAACATAAACCTAATTCATACCTGAACCTTAAAACCTAGTGTTAACCCTCAAACAGCTCCTTTAAAGGCCTGTTCCAAAGTGAGAACTGGACTAAATGTCTTTACTTTCCGAAACATTTCTTCACTTCTAAGGTCTAAAACTCAAATTGTTTCTCACAAAAATAGTTGTACAAGTACACACACACACACACACACACACAAACACATACACAGTCCCTCCCATAACTATACAACTTCTTAATATGTTTCATAGCATTGTACATATTGATTAAAAAAATTAGGTTTATGTCTAGATACATTTGTTTTAATATTTCTGTTATGACCGACCCTCCATCATGGTGACTGGATCCTCCACTCTGGGCCGCAGGATGTTCGGTCCGAACACAGTGGCCAGATTCTGAACGCTCATCTTGTTCTCACTGGAATGGGACTGAACCTCATCCAGGAACCTGAGAACACACCGGGCAACAGTTAACTTAAAGCTGGGGTGGAGGATTTGGGGAGAAAATGGCAGTTGGGATAGAGATCCAAATACCAATCCAAATACCTCAACCGCTCCACTTTTTCTCTTTGGTCCCTCCCCTATGGTCCCTCCCTGACACGCTCTACACCAACAACGTTGTGCCAAAGTGAATGGACAGTCCCAAACGTAGACGTAATACCAGCCACTACTAGTTTTACAACTAACACCCTACTGTCCGGTGCCGGGGATCCAACCAGAGACCTCATGGTTACTGGGAGGAGGAACCAGAGACCTCATGGTTACTGGGAGGAACCAGAGACCTCATGGTTACTGGGGGAGGAACCAAAGACCCCATGGTTACTGGGAGGAGGAACCAGAGACCTCATGGTTACTGGGAGGAGCCAGAGACCTCATGGTTACTGGGAGAAGGAACCAGAGACCTCATGGTTACTGGGAGGAGGAACCAGAGACCTCATGGTTACTGGGAGGAGGAACCAGAGACCTCATGGTTACTGGGAGGAGGAACCAGAGACCTTATGGTTACTGGGAGGAGGAACCAGAGACCTCATGGTTACTGGGAGGAGGAACCAGAGACCTCATGGTTACTGGGAGGAGGAACCAGAGACCTCATGGTTACTGGGAGGCCACCTTTCCTCTAGGCCACCCTACCAGCAGGACTTATCATTTACTCTGTTTGAAATTCAAAAGAAACGCCTTGATCTTTAAAAAAAAAATCATTCAGTTAAATCAAAAGGAAGACTGTGTCATGTTTCTCACTGGTGTGTGGAGGCTCAGATGATTTTTTTTTTTTTTAAGATATTTTTTTGGCATTTTCTTTTTATGCTTTATTGATAGTATAGAGACAGAGTTGAAATGGGGCAGAGAGGGGAGTGACATGCAGAGGACGACTGCGGGCCGCTGCTAGCCGAGGCCCATGGGGGGGGGGCGCCCTACCAACTGAGCTAAGGGCACCCCCCTCAGATGATCTTTAAATAGATAGACATGCAATTAAACAGACAGTCAAGTCAATAGATGTTATGTCACTTCCGCTGATGACGAAGATGTGGGTGGAATAAAATGAATAAAACCCATCGGAGTAACACTAACGATCTTAGAAACTACTGATATAGACAGTAGCAGGAGTGTAGTTTTACTCATACACACACACACACACCATCACACACACACACAACACACACACGAGCAACACACCACACAAGCACACACAGACACACACACAACACACACAACACACACACACACACACACAACACCCCAACACACAAACAACACACACATAGAGTAATTTACTTACTTGCAGATGTATTTTAGGAGGTTGTAGTTGACCTGAGGAAGGGATTTCACCTGTTTGCCAAGCTCTACGATGCCCTTGAAAAGAAAAATAAGAAAAATTACATTATATTTAGCTGACACTTTTATCCATAGCGACATACAACTTGAGGAGATATAGATAGTAGATAGATAGATAGATAGATAGATAGATAGATAGATAGATAGATAGATAGATAGATAGATAGATAGATAGATAGATAGATAGATAGATAGATAGATAGATAGATAGATAGATAGATAGATAGATAGATAGATAGATAGATAGATAGATAGATAGATAGATAGATAGATAGATAGATAGATAGATAGATAGATAGATAGATAGATATGTTTATAGCCAAGGCAAGAGTCATAACTATAAATATAACAGTAAAGCATGAGGCAGACATGTAAGTACCATAGCTTTATCCTTGGTAAGGAGCTGAGCACAGGAGAGAAACTGTGTGTATTTAGAGAAAGGGATTATGGGCTCGGGCAGCTCCCGTATGTACAGCTTCAGCAGCGAGGCCACAGTGTGGACGTCCGTGGTACTGTGAAAGACAGAGAGAATACTGTCAAGCATAGATTATACAGTTGTTTGGCATGCTGCTATAGATAGAAAGCCTCCTCAAATGATATGCTCTGTTTATGGGACTGTTCTGAAATTCTCATCTCAGGCCTTGTATTGCAAAACAATTAAGTGCAATTTTTGCAATGTAAAATCCTGTAAAATATCCTGGTAAGTTTTTGTAAACTGGTATGTAAAAAAAGTGAATCAAGGACTCCATTTTTAATTCTGGATGCAAATGGCGCTATGCCATGACAAAATCGCCCAATTGCACATTCTTAATAATTTAAGTAAGAAAATATTGATATGAAGCAATACAGCAAGAAAAATGTGCATCTGTGTGGGAATGTTTTTTTTCTTTGTTCTATGACAATTAAAGGCCTACTTCACTGGTTTGAATATGAAGGTGTATTGAATTCTGAGATCCTATGTAGTATAAATGTGCAAAAAAAATTAAAATCGGTTCATCCTAGCCTGAGAAAAGGCAGAAAGAGTGTTTTTTTTTAACCCTATATTTCTCTTTCTCGTGACATCACAGAAAGAGAAATATAGGGTTAAAAAAAACGTACTTTGTAAATATTACTGTGATGTCACAGTAAAAGACATCACAGTAATATTTACAAAGTACGTTTTTTTTTTTGCCTGTTACTACCTCTTTGAATATATTGTAATACAAAAAAATAACGTCCCCTTCCCACTTCCATACCTGTCGAACACCGGCTTCTCTCCCCTGTCGTAGGCGTCCTGGAGCTCTCTGACGTGGTTGGTTTGTCCCGGGGCCCTGAACAGCCCCTCCTCTGTCAGCCCCTGGTCCCTCATGAAACACACACACTGCTCCACCAGCACGGGCACGGGGCGGTGAGGGGGCGGGCACTGGGACTCATACAGCATGGTCTCCTCTAGGTGCTGCCCAAACACACCTGGATAACACAGACAGACAGACAGACAGACAGACAGACAGACAGACGGACAGACGGACAGACGGACAGACAGACAGACAGACAGACACACAGACAGACACACAGTCAGACACAGTTGTGTATAAACATCACATTTTTCTTCGTTCTCCAGAATCACGGACTCCACCTTTAATTACAGTACACAAAGCTATAGGCTTGTGTGTGTGTGTGTGTGTGTGTGTGTGTGTGTGTGTGTGTGTGTGTGTGTGTGTGTGTGTGTGTGTGTGTGTGTGCGTGTGTGTGTGTGTGCGTGCGTGTGTGTGTGTGAGTGAGTGAGTGAGAATGTGTGAGTGTGTGTGTGTGTGTGTGTGCGTGTGTGTGTGAGTGGTTCCGTGTGCGTGTCCCACCTCCTCCCAGAGGGGCCCAGATGACCCTCCTGATAGCTCTGACCCATTCCTCCATGTCACTCTGGGAGTTTGCCATCAGCAGGAAAGACTCGTGGCTAATTCCTGTCCGGTCCTTTTCTCCTGGTCCTCCTGAAAACACAAGACATATTTATTTACTTTGCAGATGAAGATGTGCAGGTGAATAGGGTAACACATTTTTTTTGGCATTTTTATGCTTTATTGATAGTGTAGAGACAGAGTTGAAATGGGGCAGAGAGGGGAGTGACATGCAGAGAACGACCGCGGGCTGGAATCGAATCCGGGTCCGCTGCTGGCCGAGGCCCATGGGGGGGACGCCCTACCAACTGAGCTAAGGGCGCCCCCTGGGTAACACATTTTTAACTTATAGATATTGAAGTATGTGGGCTGGTTTTCCATCCAAAAAAGTGCAGTTATTTTTATACTACATGTATAAAAAATTAAAATAGATACCTTCATATCCGTTAACCAATTGAAACATATTATTTTGAATCAGCCCCACTCCACCTGTAACTGTTTTGGATAGGCAATGTTCTGCTT
>CM047514.1:4530934-4590934 GCA_026122265.1 Ammodytes dubius | reverse complement strand
GCCGATGTACATCTATGTCCTTAAAAATCAGGCAGTTAATATGAGAGAGGAAGTGATTGTTTTTATAATTATATACTGTCAGCAAATAATTATAGCATGTAAAGGTCAAATTGTTTATTCAGTTATATTTTCACGAAATATTTTTACTCTCAAAGTGCAATGCCCCTTTATTTAAACATCCTACTAAGAAGCAAACACAAATACAAATAATTTTAACTGTTTATTTCTATGCAAACTGCTCTCTAAAATATTAACATGGGACATCACCCAATAGTAAAAATATCTATAAAATGTCTAAAGGCTTTTTCTAAAATAATACAGCAAATAATTGTAGCGTTAAAAGGTTAAATAGTTTTTTCAGTAATTTTTTCAGGAAGTATTTTTACTTAAAGTGCATTGCCCCTTTATTTAAACCTTCCACTAGGAACTTTAAAATATTTCTGAAACAGTCAAATTTTTCCTCTGATGATCATAAATGACATGTTACAGCAAACAAGACCATCAGTGAAAACAAAGCTATTTTGATATACAATTAGTTAAGTTATGAGTAAAAAAAATAAGAGTGCTCTTTATGGTATAAAATGGCCTCGGTCAGGGTCACATTATATTATCACATTAATTATTAAGGATGCATTACTGTTGCATTACTGTAGCATTTTGCTGGTATGGTTTGGTCTCAGTGGAGAACATTTAAGATACTTTATGTGTTGTTGTTTGGCAGTTTAATCAATGAAAAATGCATCACAGGTTATGCTCATTATACCTTTTGTTTACCAAATATTTATGTATTTTAAAGCAGCTGGCATTAAGGCGAGGCACTGCAGGTGAGCAGGCTAAAATGTTTAATTTATGGATATCATCATGAAAACCTATCAATATCTGGCACTATCCAACTAATTATATGCGTACAGTTGAATCTCTTTACAGTAAATACATTTTTATTTTTTTTAAGAAACAGCTTTTCTCATTTTATAGATCAGAACTACTAATTACTACATGTACATGTCTTAAAGATGCTATTTCAGCAGGTTTTTAAAGAACAAAATGTATCAAAATCCTTCTGTGATAACCTTCAGAATAGTGCTGGAATGATTATGGAAAGTTACAGTTGATGTCAGTGCTTTAGAAGTTGAGATTTTTGGTTCAGAGTATTGAAAAAAAAAACTAATGTTGAGATAATGGTTATTATTCAGCCACACAGACAATAGAGAGGCCTCAAACACATCTGATTGCTCTTGGTTTCACAAATAATATCTTCCCATAAGAATCACTTAGGATTCTGCTCTGATATCTACACACCTATAAGCTTGTGAGTGAGTGAGTGAGTGAGTGAGTGAGTGAGTGAAGTGAGTGAGTGAGTGAGTGAGTGAGTGAGTGAGTGAGTGAGTGAGTGGTGAGTGAGTGAGTGAGTGAGTGAGTGAGTGAGTGAGTGAGTGAGTGAGTGAGTGAGTGAGTGAGTGAGTGAGTGAGTGAGTGAGTGAGTGAGTGAGTGAGTGAGTAACCGACCGACCGACCGACCGACCGACCGACCGACCGACTGACTGAGTAACTGACTGACTGACCGACCGACAGATAGACAGACAGACACACACACAGACAGACAGACAGACAGACAGACAGACAGACAGACAGACAGACAGACACACAGACAGACAGACAGACACACAGACAGACAGACAGACAGTATCCAGCTCTGTGAGTCTGTCTGTACTATTCACCCTGGCTGGATGCTGCTGCTGTAAAAGGGTCAGAGAGGAGAGCTGAATCTAATCATAGGAGGAAACCATTACAGCAAATGAGACGTGGCAGGCCAACTCAAGTAGCTACAGTATAACAGTATATAGACCTATGCACTGCCAATAGTATATACAGCTCTGGAAAAAAATTGAGACCACTCCAAATGTTCAGTGTCTCTCGTTTTACTATGTATAGGCATATATGTTTGAGTAGAATGAACATTTAGATTTTATAATATAAACTACTGACAACATTTCTACCAAATTCACAATAAAAATGTTGTCATTTAGAGCATTTTCAATAAGTTATGTAGAGATGAAGATTGAAGAAAAATCCAGACTGGTCTCTTAATTTTTTCCGGAGTTGTATATACTGCACTCTGCAACTGTGTTTCTGAAGGAGAGAGGAAAGGCTCTTATAATGTTATGGTCTGATACTTTTATGGCTGGTGTAGAAAAAGACAGCGACTGCCTAGGGGATAAACCGAACAACACTGTCTATACACACACAAGTCTCACAATAGTCAGATATTTACATTGCGTTAAACACTTCATTTCCTGACTTCTCTTGTCCTAATCCATGACTGAGCACCAGTGTTAACTAGCAATACATTTTATATTGTATAGCCAACATTGGAAAACATTATTTTGTTTGGCTTAACGTCATTGTAAATGAGGGTCACCCCGTCAATGGTCCCTCAAGTATAAATAAAGGTTGATTGAATGAATGAAATGAAAAGGCTAGCTAGCTGTTAACTAAGGCAAAATAACCGGCAAGTATTTATACTCTGCACCATGATAATCTCAGTGCCAAGAGTTTGAGTGTGTGTGTGTGTGTGTGTGTGTGTGTGTGTGTGTGTGTGTGTGTGTGTGTGTGTGTGTATGTGTGTGCGTGTTTGTGCGTGCGTGCCTGCGTGCATGCCTGCTAGTGTGTGTGTGTGTTTTTGTGTGCGTGCCTGCGTGCATGCCTGCTAGTGTGTGTGTGTGTGTGTCTGTGTCTGTGTGTGTGTGTGTGTGAATGCCTGCGTGCATGCTTGCCTGCATGCTTGAGTGTGTGTGTGCTTGCGTGCATGCCTTCGTGTGTGTGTGTGTGTGTGTGTATTCATTTATGCTATAGGCGCTACTAGCTTTCCCCCCCGAGTTAGAGGAACTATGTTTGACAGTCAGCTGTTGTGATTCACAGACCAGCATTCCTCTCACTGCCTATGTTCCAACTGTCACCTGCTATTCAAACCCCGAGGCAATTTAAAAATTAACTCATATATATATTTAAACCACTGAATAAATAGAGATGGGGGTCGTGTGAACATGGCACGATTTAGACCACTGTGTGTGTGTGTGTGTGTGTGTGTGTGTGTGTGTGTGTGTGTGTGTGTGTGTGTGTGTGTGTGTGTGTGTGTGTGTGTGTGTGTGTGTGTGTGTGTGTGTGCTATATATGCTGTGTTCAAGTTTAAATGGGAAATTGGAGTTTCCAAAATTTCGAGTAGGACGTCCCTTGAGGTCGGAATTCCTACTTCGATATTTGTATGTTAAAAATACAACGTAGAGTGTTATTATCAGTAGTATTGCAAACCTTGGCTAACCAGAACAAACTAAAATTAATATACCTTCATATCCTTGAACCAATTTAGACATATTATCTTAAATCTGCCAAACTCTCCTACCTGTAACTGTTTTAATTGGGCTACATTGTACTTTCACTTATTTAATTTAAATTCCAGCCATTCTACACTTCTGTCTAAATGTTTAACAAAACATTTCTTCTCTTGATCAGTTGTTGTGTATTTGATGTATTTGCATTGTGTATTGTGTATGTACTGTATTGTTGTTTTTGCTTTGCATTTGTTTGACTCGACATCATTGTGAATGAGGGTCACACACACACCACACACACACACACACACACACACACACAACACACACACACACACACACACACACACACACACACACACACACACACACTCAATTCATACACTAACATTCATGAGTCATTGCCAAGTCAATCGCTTACTGTAATTTCCTTTTTACTACTAAAAAAATTCGACTTTGAATATGCAAAATCAACTTAACAACAGTAACCTGATAATTAATTAAATAATGATTGGTAAGTATAAAACCAGACCACTGTAAAAACCTTTGGGTATTAAACCCCGCACATTACTATCATCATAACCAGGAATTCTAACATCATTTAGGGAATGACAGATGTCATCTACAACACAACACAACGATACACACTACACACACACACACACACACACACACACACACACACACACACAACACACACACACACACACACACACACACACACACACACACACACACACACACACACGATACACACACACACACACACACACACACACACACACACACACACACACACACACACACACACACACACACAACACACACACACACACACACACACACACACACACACACACACACACACACACACACACACACCATCTTATTGACAGTTATATGCCACACAGATAACACAGGTAGCCTCAACCACATCTTTAAATTGCTTTTACAAATAACATCTTCCTATAAGACTTAGTAAGGGTTCTACTCTGATATCTTAAATGCTTCTGAGTGACTTTTAGAGTCCAGATTCAAGTCATGCAAGAGGCAAAATCATTGGTGTCATTGCTGGTAACAATGAAATATAGTCACCGGCATGCAGACAGAATGACACACACACACACACACACACACACACACACCACACACCACACACACACACACACACACACAACACACACACACACACACACACACACACACACACACACACACACACACACACACACACACACACACACACACACACACACACACACACCACACAGCGCACACACAACACACTCACACACACACACTCTTCTAAGACATACAGTATCAATGAAAAAGCACTGATAACAATATACAGTATTTAGTATCTGTAACAATGACAGAAAGACAAGGAGGTTTTCAGAGATGGCTAGACACAATGCTAAAGAAAAGACCGCAGAAAGGACAGACAGAGAGAGAGACAGAGAGAAAGAGAGAGAGAGAGAGAGAGAGAGGACAGAGAGAGAAAGAGAGAGAGACAAGAAAAGAGAGAGAGAGAGAGAGAGAATGGATGGAAGGATGGATGAGAAAAGGAGGTGTAGTAGGGAAAGCTTACCCCTGCGTGCCTGTTTTATCTTGGGGCTGAGCATGGTTACGGTTGCCGTGCTGCTCCCTCTCACAGAGACATGACTGCATCCCTCTGCTCACACACACTACTACTCCTCACACACACACACACACCACACACACACACACACACACACACACCACACACACACACACACACAACACACACACACACACACACACAGCACTTCCACGTTCTCTCTCTCTCTCTACGCTGTCACCACACACACACACAAGCTCTCACGTTCTCTCTCTCACACACACACACACAGACGCTGACACACACACAGACACTCACACACCACACACACAGACACACACTCAACAACACACACTGTCACACAGACTGTCACACTTACACACACTCACTGCTGCCTTGCCCTGTTACTCCGAGCATCTCTCTCACTCTCACCGGCTCACTGGTGGATGCTGTCTACGTCCGATTTCACTCACACACACACACACACACACACACACACACACACACACACACACACACACACACACACACACTGAACCACACACTCTCCTCTTCGTCCCCTCCTTCCTATTTCCTCTCTCTCTCTTTCTCTCTCCCCTCTCCCTCTCTCTTTCTCTCTCTCTCTCTCTTCTTCTCTTTTCTCTCTCCTCTTTCTTTCTCTCTCTCACTCTGTCCCACTGGCCAGGCGTGCCGTTGCTCTCTCTCTCACACACACACACACACCACACACACACACACACACACACACACACACACACACACACACACACACACACACACACACATCTCACATATAGCCCTGCCCACTCTCTCTCCCTCTCTCACTCTCTCTCTCTCTCTCTCTCTCTCTCTCTCTCGTTCCCTGCACACTCTCAGTATCAATTTCTCACCGTCTATAAATATGTCTGACTGTGTGTGTGTGTGTGTGTGTGTGTGTGTGTGTGTGTGGTGTGGGTGTGTGTGTGTGTGTGTGTGTGTGTGTGTGTGTGCGTGCGTGTGTGCGGTGTGTGCGTTTTGTGTGTGGTGTGTGTGTGTGGTGTGTGTGTGTTTGTGTGTGTTTGGTGTTGTGATGTGTGTGTGTGTGTGGTCCTCTGTCTAAGTTGTCACCCATTTCTTTACATTGGCTCCCGCCATCTTCACACTCCGTCAAGCTGTTTGTTTGCCTATGGAGATTTGATTATGTGATTATGTGTGTGTGTGTGTGTGTGTGTGTGTGTGGTGTGTGTGTGTGTGTGTGTGTGTTGTGTGTGTTGTACCTCAGTCACTGCCTCAAATCAATACAGTTGATTTAGGGTTGGCAGGCAAATAACATTGTTTTTTTTAGCACTTTTTAACACAAGAGGTCTAAAATGAAGCTATGAAGCTATGTGATTTTAGTTTTATTTAAATGTTTTATTTCTATTCATATGTTTCATTCTCTTTTCTAATATCTATTCTATACTTGATGCATTTTAATCTTGATGTATTTCATGCCCCTGTAAAGCACTTTGAATGGCCTTGTGTCTGAATTGTGCTATAGAAATAAACTAGCCTTGCCTTGCCTTGCCTAATATAAAAAATAATAGTTTTAAAATCAATAATCAACTGGCAAAGTTTCATAATGATATATCTATAAGGTCAAAACTTAACCCTATATTCACCTGCATTGTCTGGCCTAAACTGACACCATTCTTACTAAACGTTTGATACAGAATGGCTATGCTTAGTCATCCTTATTTCAGTGGCTTGATACATTTGCATTCACATCGCGCCACACTCATTTTTATTGGCTCATTCAGAGAAAGATTTATAGTGTGTGTGGGGACGTGCCACACCACTCAGTCACTCAGCAATCAGTGCCGCACTCGAGGGTGCCATGTTCCTGTTCTAGTATAGTGTTGTAGTGGATGTGATAAAGCAGATACAGACACACACACTAAGACACACACACACACAAGCACGCGGACACACACACACACACACACACACACAGACAAACACACACATACGCACATATTCAGGCACGCACGCACACACACACTTCAGTTCAAGAGGCTTAAGATGAGTGGAGAATGCAGCAATGAGAGACTGAAAGAGCTGACTGAGATTTCAAATAAGAAATAAAAAACTAAATATAATTTTTTTGAAATATATTTTTAGCTCCCACGTCCCGACCAAACAATGACAAAAGTTTACACACCAAACGGCCTTAGTGGAGGCAAGGCAAGGCAAGTTTATTTCTATAGCACAATTCAGACACAAGGCCATTCAAAGTGCTTTACAGGGGCATGAAATACATCAAGATTAAAATACATCAAGTATAGAATAGACATTAGAAAAGCAAATGAAAGTGGAGGCTTTATATAGAGTCGCAGTATGTTAGAAGATACATCACTTCGTAATTCTTCACACTTTCATAAACTACAACCACAGCCTGGCGTGGAAAAGCCTTTGCAAGGCACACGATTGTTAGTTTGGCTCAATCAGACAAAAATTCCCTCAATGCATTCTTAAAATATTACACTCACAAAATTTGTCACAGATGAAGGCACAGAGACCTTGACCTTTGACCTCCAATTATAATCAGTTCAGTCTCTCATGAAAGGTTTATGAGAGACTGTAAAGAATGACCCGGACAGACAGACAACCTGAAAACACAACGCCAAGCGGAGGCCTGACGAAATGAATATTGCTCCTTACTTAGAAGAACAGCTTTACCTGCCAACTCCTTCAGTTTGCCACTGGTCAGACGGTCTGCACGCTGCATCCTGCTCCACTGGGACCATTTCTATAGAATCCAACAACACACACACACACACACACACACACACACACACACACACACACACACACACATACACACACACACACATGCAAATGCATGCACACAATGACATGCCTGTCAGGACATTCTTTGATAAAATGCATACATCAAAACTAAATGCCTAACCCTAAACCCTAAACCCTAACCTAAACCTATACCTGGACCTTAAAACCTAGTGTTAACCCTCAAACAGCAAAGTGAGAACCAGCAAAAATGTCCGAATTCTCACTTTACCAAAAATGTCCTCACTCTTGAGTCTAAAACTCAAATTAGCTCTCACAAAAATGGTTGTTCAGGTACACAGACACACATACACATCCACCCCCCACCTCCCCACCCCAAACACACACACACACACACACACACACACACACACACACACACACACACACACACACACACACACACACACACACACACACACACACACACACACACACACACACACACACACACACACACACACTCACACACACACACCCCACACACACACTCTCACACACACACACACAACACACACAATCAAGCTATCAACAATGGCAACAGTGAATTCTCGGCTCCAATACTTAATTGATAATCACCAATAAAGTAAATCCGATAACATTCACATACCATGAGAAGAATGGACTACTATAGCTGACACCATCACCACACCAGTGACATGCGCTTAAAGAATGCTGATGTCAACACAATATGACACAAGGAACAAAATAAAAACGGCCACAAGATTTTTTGACTTACCATGTCATCTTGGACGAACAAAACCAGACGTCTCCCTCGGAAAGTACAGCCAGACTTCCCAGGAGTGTGTGTGTGTGTGTGTGTGTGTGTGAGTGTGTGTGTGTGTGGGCTGTAGAAAGTTAGCTACTGCTTTACAGAGAAATAAAACACAATGTCCCTCTCCTATTCTTAATCTTAAATCCGTCTCAAATTTTAGGGAAGTGAAGCTGCCTTGATGGAGAAGTGAAAACTGCTGAATTTATACTGCTAAAAATATAACTAGTTCAGTTTCTCACACAAATGGTTGATACGGGGCGCCTTTAGCTCAGTCGGTAAGGCGTCCCCTCCCGGGCCGGGCCCAGCAGCAGACCCGGGTTCGATTCCCACCCGCGGTCGTTCTCTGTATGTCACTCCCCTCTCTGCCCCATTTCACCTCTGTCTCTCTGCACTATCAATAAAGCATAAAAATGCCCAAAAAATATCTTAAAAAAAAAAAAATGGTTGTTACTGTATATTCTCCCAACTTATAAGAGGCTACGGTGGAGCCACACATGATGTTTTTAACCTATCATTTTGATGTACAGCCCTTTAAAGCTATAGTGCGTAACTTTTCATAAAATGGTGCAAGTATAAATGAAACGGCTATACATTCAAGCTATTGCCGGACGAGTTGACACAAAGTTGATTAAGCCTGTTATCAGCTCCACAAAACTCTCTCTGTATTTCTCAGTATGGCAGCGTTACAAACTGGTGTCGCCCCCCCTACACAGTGAGATAAAGACATTTTGTTCGATATTTTTTATTATTACTATTTTTTTTTTTTATAAATGGCAGATTTCAGTGATTTTATTAAATGCATGAAAACGAAAAGTTATCATCTTGGAAGACAAAGATATGTGTCAATGTCACCACAGGTAAAATACACAAGTAAGTTAAGTACAATAATATAAAATATAATTAGGATATATAAATGGCATTCAATTCATTATAATAACAGTGAGAGAGAAATAGAGTAAATTCTCTCAGTTCTACAGGCTTACATCATGCTTTCATCTTAACCAATTCATATGCGACACAAGCATTACAGTGGACACTAAATTATACTAAGTGACGTAGCCACTCACATAGTCCAGACATACCAGCCTCTTGGGGTGTGTGTGTGTGGGGGGGAGGGGAGGGAGTCTGTGTGTGTGTGTGTGTGTGTGTGAGAGCATGTGTGTGTGTGTGTGTGTGTGTGTGTGTGTGTGATTGTGATTGTGAGTGTGTGTGTTTGTGTGTGTGTGTGTGTTGTGTGTGTGTGTGTGTCTATGTGTGTGTGTGTGTTCTGTGTGTGAGAGTGTGTCTATGTCTATGTGTGTCTCTGTGTGTGTTTAAGTGTGTCTATGTCTGTGTGCGTGTGTTCTGTGCACGCTCGTGTGAGTTTGTGTGTGTGTCTGATTGTGAGTGTGTGTGTGTTGAGTGTCTGTGTGTGTATGGAGTGTGTGTCTGTACATGTCGTGTATGTGTCTGTGTGTGTGTGAGCGTGCTTGTGTGTGTGTCTCTCTGTATGTGCGTGTGTGTATGTGTGCACGTTTGTGTCTGTGTGCGCACACACTTGTGTGTGTGTGTGTGAGTGTCTGTGTGTGTATGGGAGTGTGTGTCTGTACGTGTCGTGTATGTGTCTGTGTGTGTGTGAGCGTGTTTGTGTGTGTCTCTCTGTATGTGCGCGTGTGTATGTGTGCACGTTTGTGTCTGTGTGCGTGTATATGTGCACGCTTGTGTGTGTGTGTTAAACGTCATCTATAATCTAGAGATATGGGCCCTCGGGACACATAGGAAATGAGTGTGAATGAAGACATCTCGTTAGTGAGTGTGTGCGGGTCAGAGAGGTAATGACATTATGTTAGGGACAAAAAAGCCTTTTCCAGTGCACCCTCTAACAACCATTATAACACAAGCTAAACACAGGACTAGCTACTCTTATTAGCATACATATGTTCACAGCATTCAACTACTTTATTTATAAAAAGACAACTTATAAACTTTTATTTAAGGCGAGACACTACAGGCAAAAATATTGTTTTTTTTAAGCACTAGTCAATTTTGAGATTTTTTTTTGAAATTATTTTGCTTCCATAACATGTCTTCTTTCATACTAGTATAAAACAAGGTCCAAAATGAACATTTAGGTGTTTATTTGACTAAACCTTGTCTGTTTGTGTCTGTATATTTCTCCTATACAACTTAATTTTTTTTTTTTTTAAGAAGATGCAAATGTAGGCATGATTAGTATTAGATGTGGCACATTTGTTAAAAAAATTTAACACAAAACAATAATTGTTCTAATGTAAGTAATCAACGGGGCAAAGATTTGATGTTGATATCTATAAGTTTAAAATTGTTACCATAGTCACCAGCAGTGTCTCACCTTAAAAACAACAAAAATACTGAAGTTGGAATAAAAAAAATAATAAAAAATAGTGCAAATTAAAGCATTCATTCGGAGGCATTACCTGCTAGAACACAGTTTTAGAAATGCCCGGCACTTTACACAGAACAATGTAAGCAATACAAGTTGATTATTAACGTTATTATTATATGTCGTTATCTTATTAAGTAGTCAGTGAGGTCTCTAGAAACTAAGTTAACATTTAAACTATTAGTGGTCGTTATCCTGTAAACCACAACAACTGCTCTATAATAAAATAGTTGAGCTATTTTAAAGTTATAACCAAAATTTAGCATTCAAGTACAAGATGTGGTAATATGGCATTAGAGTTATTGAAACCTAAAAGGACATTTTCACAAAGCTGAGTGCACACCGAAGGCTCTGTAAACTGAGATGGATATTATTATAGGTGAGCAAGGATGAAATTATTATATGGTAGAGTATTAGGGCCACGTCCATTCACTATGCACTTCGAGAATAAATTGGAAATACTTCTAATCTACTAGATCCGGCCGAGATTTTTAGTGTTAAAAACAGCATACTATTTTGGGCGATTCTGATCCACAATCCAGTGAGCACCGGAAGTGACGTCACATCGACGGAGCCTCCGTATGACCCTCGACAATTCAAGACGGTAAGTTGGAAAGATGTTGACAGGTTCCAGGTTCAATAACTCATAAGCAAAACGTTAATTATTAAGTACATACTAATAAAAACAAACAAAAACAAAAAAATAAATTCTCTCCCATGGCCCTTATTGATTCTTGAACTTCAAAACTGTCAATTCATAATAATAAAAAAAAAATCCTATTCATTCCTACTCATTCTTTTCATCTACTTTGTCCCTTACACTCTTCCATACAATTTAACAGCTAGTATTCCACGTCAAACGTTTAAATATTTATGGATATTTTGTCCACGGGTCCGACCTGTTTGCGTCCCTCCAACAGAAACGCCAGCACTATGACGCACCGCTGTCCGAACGACCTCTGCCTCACCGAACTCTCGCACTGCCTGAAGTAGATGGTCGTTCCCGTGGCGATCGCGTCAAACTGTTCGATCAGTAACCACGACTCCCAAAACACCGTCATGGCGTTCATAACTACCATGACGACCACCCAAAACTCCTCCCCTAAGACGGACAGTCGCGAGGAAAACGTGGGTCTGTAGCTAGGCATTTTGTTGTACAGGTAATTAGTGGCCGTGGCGACGAATAGCAGGTGTGCGAGGAGCATGGACAGAATGTAGACGAGGAACAGGCGGTGGTTGCCGCGGCCGATGCAGCGGTTGAGGAAGAGGCAGTGGTGATCGTAGTCCTTGATGCAGATGTCACACAGCTTGCAGTGTTTGGTGTTGTCAGGCAGGAACAACTGAGGGAAGGAGAGGGAGAGAAATATACAGTTAAGGATAATAAGGATGTCCCAGGCTAAATATTTACATAGTCAAATCTTGCCTGTAGTTGACTATCGACAAATCAATTTTTATTTTTTTCTGGTGATGTGTTTGAGTCAAGTAAATAAATATGCAAGCAATGATACTACACATTTGATATTAAGATATGAGTAATAAATAGATACTTGGTGAGTAAAATTATATATTTGGATGACTAAATAACTGTGAATTTCGTCCCACTCCTTTTCTGACACGTGACCCAGATACGAGGAACAACTGAGCGAACGGAGAGGGAGAGAAATATACAGTAAGAAATAGTTAGGACTACAGTTAGTTTCGCGACAGTTAATTCCAGTTAGCGTGTCAATAGTGTTTTCCATTTATGCACTGTCTCAGATAGCTCTGCTAGCGGTGAATGTAAACACGATCGCTTCCACAAAATGTTTTTAAATCCTAAAACGAGCTGCACACTATGTAAGATGCCAAAATGCCCTTCATTTTGTTTGCAAAGGTAAATGCTGCTGCCTTCAAGCTGCAATTACCATAAAAAAAATTTTTTCACCTGCTTTGTGAAAGTGACAATGACGAGCGATGTGACAGCCATTTCAATGACTGTGTGACACTGCCTATTTGTAGGCTACATCTATTTCTGAGTCCCACTTTCATAGACAGGTTACATTTAAGCATGCATAAGTTAATACCTACTTCCTACGGGCACTGCACTAGTGTTTGAAATACATTTCCATCAAACCAAACCAAACCCAGACTTCCGGCTTAGCGATCAATGGAGTAAGACGTGACTTTGGAAGCTCCTGCAACATTCGCTAAATTATTAATTTTGGCACATTTTACTCTTTCTTTTGGTGTGAATTTATTTCCCAACACATTACTTTCGACTTTTTGCCTTCCATAATGCCTCCTAAACCAAACCAAACCCTAACTCTTACCTCACAGTAGGGCAGAAGCGGTGTGGGCTCTGGTTGTTTTCCACCAGGTCGGCGATACAGTGAAGCGTGTGTCTGCCTCCTTCCCCTCCAGAGTGCCCGGGTCCTGGTCAGAACCTTACAGAACAGAGCCAGCACCAGGGCAAAGTGAACCATGGACACCTCTACCAGAGCACTGGTGGGCCACACACATACAGCTGGGTTAAGGATGAAGTAACACCCTTGGCATTTTAATAGACAAAACCGTAGATTAAATTTGCTAATGTGTTTTTATAGCAAGCAAACAGCTACGAAAGCACTGACTGCTTTACTATCCAAAATGCTAATATTTTTGTCTTTTGGCGATGAGTGCATATCAAAAGTCACCATTTCATCATTAAATTTGGTAGAAATGTTGTCAGTAGTTTATAGAATAAAATCAAAATGTTAATTTTACTCAAATATAAACCTATAAATAGTAAAACGAGAGACACTGAATATTTGGAGTGGTCGCTTAATTTTTTCCAGAGCTTAGCTATTAGACTTGTGTGTGTGTTTTCATGTTAAAGGATATTAGGCATTATCTTCCCATAGAAGCAGAGCAGGGAATGGAACATCCCAGCCAGGAGTGTTCCCAGGTAGATGGGGTTGGTAACCTGGAAGGAACACAAAGGATATGTCAACAGAGGGATAACATACATGATACAGTGAAATGTGTTGACTTACTGATGAACATTTCCAGTGTTGTGGAGTAATGAACTACATGTAATTGAACTAGTAGCTTAAATACATGTTGCAGTAGCTTGCTGGCAGTTACATTCATATTTGCAGTGATTCAAGTAGACAAATTACTCTATTTTTGCCGTATTTGATAATTATTTTCAATATTATCACATGTACTACAGCTCTATCTATCATTCATCATCTATCTATCTATCTATCTATCTATCTATCTATCTATCTATCTATCTATCTATCTATCTATCTATCTATCTATCTATCTATCTATCTATCTATCATCATCTCATCTATCTATTCTATCTATCTATCTATCTATCTATCTATCTATCTATCTATCTATCTATCTATCACTATCTATCTATCTATCTATCTATCTATCTATCTCATCTATCTATCTATCTATCTATCTATCATCCATCCATCCATCCTCCATCTATCTATCTATCTATCCATCCATCCATCCATCCCTCCATCCATCCATCCATCCATCCATCCATCCATCCATCCATCCATCCATCCATCCATCCATCCATCCATCTCATCCATCCATCCATCCCCTCCCTTCCATCCCTCCCTCATCCATCCATCCACTCCATCCCTCCCTCCCTCTCCTCCATCCATCCTCCTCCATCCCTCTATATTCAAACCTTTGGTATGTTGTCATGCGATGGAACTGGTGAAGATGCTCCTAGCCAGCCAGGGGAAGAGCAGTCCACAGATCAGTCCTCCGTATCCTCCCAACATGGCGGCTATCAGCAGGATGGCCGCGCCGCTGATGGACGGGAAGAACAACGTCCAGTAATACAGCACTGGGTGAGGAAGGAAACATAAAGATTTTTTTTTTGTTTTGTTTTAATTGTATTAGTTAGTTCATTTGTATTTTTCATAAATAACATCCTCGGATGGCCAACGACATGGCATTCAGCTATTATCATGAACGCTCAGAGACAGAAAGAACAGGGTCCAGTAATACAGGACTGGGTGAGGAAAAAGTACATAGAAAGTTGTTTAAAAAAATATCAACATAAAAAATTCAACACAAATAGGCAATACGAGATCATTTTTGTGTGACTTTATAATACATTTTTTAATTGAAATGTTGCATAGTTTGGGGGGGATCCAGGTTCTAATCCAGCCCGGGTTAGTTCTCTGCATGTCCTCCCCTCTTTGCCCCATTTCAACACTGACCATCCAAATTTGTCTAGTAAAGAAAAAAAAGCCAAAAAATAACCTAAAATAAAAATATGATTATTTTTTTGCATAGTGTGCCTCTAAGTTTAATGGAACCACTATTATCAACATTGTCGTAATGTCATATTCATCTAACCCTAACCTGAAAAAAACGTGCCTGGCCTTCAGTACGGAGGCATACGTTATGTTTTCAGGTTGTTACGTCTGTCCAAACTTACCATGAGACTCTTCAGGCTTGTGGTGAATCGGCTCTTTCATGTAGCGTCTCAGTAGCTTGGTCAGCTGCTGATGTCTGGAGAGAGAAAGAAACACAACAGCAAAGAAATGTATTAATTAGCATTATGAGCAGCTGGGTATTTAAAGGTACTGATGGATGTTACTATCCCATGTTATCTAGAGACAGCATATGTATCTGTATGTTTATCCCTGTTTGCTGAGGTATAGTGGAGTGAGTCTGTCTGTCTGTCTGTCTGTCTGTTTGTCCGTCCGTCCGTCCATCCATCCATCCATCCATCCATCCATCCATCCGTCTATCCGTCTATCTATCTATCTATCTATCTATCTATCTATCTATCTATCTATCTATCTATCTATCTATCTATCTATCTATCTATCTATCTATCTATCTATCTATCTATCTATCTATCTATCTATCTATCTATCTATCTATCTATCTATCTATCTATCTATCTATCTATCTATCTATCTATCTATCTATCTATCTATCCATCCATCAACCCATACATCCATCCATCCATCCATCCATCCATCCATCCATCCATCCATCCATCCATCCATCCATCCATCCAATTAAACATCCAATACAACTGTATTCTTGTCTATCTATCCATCCATCCATCCATCCATCCAATGTACCTATATGTCTTGCCCAGTTTGCTGAGGTCTAGTGGGGTGAGCCCGCTGTGGTTCTTCTGGTGCAGCATGTAGCAGCCTGTCCTCTGCAGCAGAGTCCAGCACACCTCCACTCCCCCTCGCTCTGCGGCCACGTGCAGCGCAGTCGCCCCCTCCTGGTCCACCGAGGCTATGCAACATCTCTGGAGCACAGACAACAGGGTTTAAATCTGCTGCAAGCTCTGTGCTTTTTAAACTTGTTTTAATTGTGTTTTTGCCTTGTTTTATGCTTGTTAGGCGACCTTGAGTACCTTGAAAGGTGCCATATAAAATAAATGCATTATTATTATTATTATTAAGGTGCATATCTGATCATAGATAGTCTGCATTGGTCTGTGTAGATAATGTAGTAACTTGCCAATAAGGTAATAACTTTTTGCCATTAATATAATAAATTATTTTATTATCTGCTCCGGTTATTACATTTTTTTAAACCTGGCCAATAATGGAACAACCAGACCAACTAAAAACGTAATATATTATTGGCAAAAAGTTGAAACGTTATTGGTTCAGAGACTTGTGGAGGCCAAGCATGTATTGCAGCCTAAAGCAAAGCGGATAGCATTTTTTCAATATTTAAGAGCACCGGTTAGTAGGCCTACAATGCATCACCTTTTCTTCACAAGGGCACTGCAGTCATGTTTTATCTATAAAAGGAGCACCCACAAAGCCACTATTGCTGCATTAAAACAAATATATATCTGTCAACAATAGCACATGAGTGGGATAAGTTTCTACCATACATGTTCTCAGCAAATACCGGACCACAAGCTGAGTTTTTCAATATTGATGCATTTTTTTTCATGACTTTTTTTAATATATTTTTTTAACTGACTTATCTACAAGAGCATATGAGTGAGTGAGTGAGTGAGTGAGTGAGTGAGTGAGTGAGTGAGTGAGTGAGTGAGTGAGTGAGTGAGTGAGTGAGTGAGTGAGTGCGAGCAGCCTGTATCCTTACCTGTTGTCTGAGCAGGTAGCGCACCACCTCTGTGTTGCCCGTGGACGCGGCCAGGTGAAGCGGAGTCACCTGGTACATGTCTGTGTCCGAGAACCGGAACATTCCAGTCTCCCACAAGAAGTGAACGGTCACACTGGGGAAGATAAATAACGGTTAAAGGCCTACTTCACCGGTTTGAATATGAAGGTGTATTGAATTCTGAGATCCTATGTAGTATAAATGTGCGAAAAAAATTGAAATCGGTTCATCCTAGCCTGAGAAAAGGCAGAAAGAGTGTTTTTTTAACCCTATATTTCTCCTTCTCGTGACATCACAGAAAGAGAAATATAGGGTTAAAAAAAAAACGTACTTTGTAAATATTACTGTGATGTCTTTTACTGTGACTTCAAACCGGTGAAGTAGGCCTTTAATGCATGAATTATATATTTGAGTGTGACTGGGTAATTGCCATACCATGATATCAGGAAAACGTGCAATATCATTTTGTGTATTTCTGTTTTTAGTGCACTGTCTGTGACACTGGCAAAGATTACTAATGGTTACTGCATGTGTAAGGTATTTGTGTGTGACAAATTCATGACTATGTTCATTAACACTAGGGCTGCACGATATTAGGTAATTTTGCAATATGCTATAACATTGCAATGAATGGACACACTTTTATTGACATTAGAAACGTAGTACAATTGCATTTTGTAAAGCTTTCTCTTATGTGGTTAATATTTGTTAATATTCATATGGTGCAACTTAACTTACACTTTTTCTCTGCACTGTGTCCCTGCACTACTGTTGTGTTTATTTGTGTCTCAGGTGTTGCTCTATTCATTGGTGTTTTTCTACTTCTATATTGTATTGTTGAGAGGAGCCTGGGACTTAAGAATTTCATTGCTAATGACTGCTGCGGTTACTATTGTGCATACAAACAATGTTGAATCTATAAAAGTTAGAATTGAAAATATGAAACAATGAATGTTGATATCGCGATAACAATACATTTTCCATATATTAGTTAAGAAACACAAAAAGAAGACAAAACAACAATATGTCTGATGCTGTGTTACATACATGCTGCCCCCAGTGACGGCATGGTGCAGGGCCGTTTTCCCCTGACGGTCAATGATACGTAGATCTGCTCCATACTGCATCATCTGGTGAATGACAAATATGTTCCCTTGCCTATAGGGTGTAAAAAATACAAATTATTATGACATATTAATTGCTGATTATATACATACTCACACGACTACAAATCTAGATACTAGGACTACTGGATAAAGCCAGATTAGAATTTTGATATGAACGTATTAGTGTCAAAAGTTGATGAACAGCCTTTTTTCATTTTATAAATCCAAAAATAGTATGTACAGGTCTTAAAAATGCATACTCTGCAGGTTTTTAAGAACAAAAATGTGTCATAAATCAGACAGTGAACAACATATGAACTCTATTAACCTTCATAATAGTGCTGAGAATAATTATGGAAAGTTAAGTTGATGTAAGTGCTTTAGAAGTTAAGATGTTTGGTTCAGAGTATTGAAGAAAAACTAATGTTGAGATAATGGCCGTTAAAGATGGTTGAAAAGGATAAATAAATAGACGGAAACAACACCCCTAGATGTACAATTTAGACCTTTTATTTATAATAGTATGAAAGAAGACATGTTATGGAAGCAAAATAGACAAAAATCACAAAATTCACCATATTTACCTGCATTTAAC
Source organism: Ammodytes dubius (assembly GCA_026122265.1). Classification (NCBI taxonomy): domain Eukaryota; kingdom Metazoa; phylum Chordata; class Actinopteri; order Uranoscopiformes; family Ammodytidae; genus Ammodytes; species Ammodytes dubius. The sequence continues at coordinate 4,572,239 of CM047514.1, read as the reverse complement.
TAGAGATCTAAATATGTAACTGCTCTTTACCTGCAGGCGAAGTGAAAGGCGGTCTGTCCGGCGTCACATGTCATGTTGGGGTCGGCTCCGTTGCTAAGGAAGAGGTCGACCATGGAGCGGTTACCGTGCAGCGCAGCGTAGTGGAGTGGTGTAAAACCGCCCCAGCCTGTATGGAGACAAAACACATTATAGTTAAAGAAAAATATTCAAATGCATCTTCATCTCTGTAACTAATCATTTAAGTCTGTGATTGAAGGTCCCTTTTGACACAATCATTTAAAGCTATAGTGTGTAACTTCTGCTGCCCACAAGTGAAGAATTCTGAGTAATTACAACAACACTGTCGGCGCATCTACTTGTACATGAGGTAAGCTTTCGGTGATGGTGCATTGGATTTTATACCTTCTGCTGTACGTCTAGGTTTAATCAACAACTGAAACATTTCTTGGGATTTTTTCTGAGCTCCTGCACCAGTGTCAGGGGGGGCGACACCCGTTTGTAATTGCTGCCATACTGAGAAAAATACAGAGAGAGTTTTGTGGAGCTGATAATAGGCTTAATCAACTTTGTATCAACTCCTTTGGCGATGGCTTGGATGTAACCAACACATTAATTGACATGAAAAAGTTACACACTATAGCTTTAACTGTGTGCTAGGTTGTTTTCACAGAATCTGTCCATCTAAATCTGTGCCACACAATCTCACATAGAGGGGCTAACTAAATCCCTAGAGCTTTGGTCCTTTGAAAAGATGAATGACACTTGCTCATCGATACAATTTACCAGGGCCCAACATTCAATATATCACAACTCTATAATCATCATCATCATCATCATCAACTTTTATTATGAGACTCAAGGTCCATTTAAAAGACATACAATACAAAAAATAGACAACACACACATAAATAAGAATAAGATATGATGTCATTATCGCGCAATATCAGAATTCAAGGTATTCATATTACAAAGACTGATTGAACTACAATGAATGGAAGCCTACTCCATGTGCCATGCCTTCACACTCTGACTGCATGTTAATATATCTGGCCAATCAGGTGAAGCCAACCAGATGCAGCCAACCAATGCTGTACAGGGAGGCTCTGGGATGTTTGGCTTAAACCTAATAAGACAGTAAAATCATGTGGTTTTGATTTTATTTTATTATGATCCCCCATTAGCTGCTGCAAAAACATCAACTATTCTCCACACAAAACATACAAGGAACTAACAACGTATACGATATATACAAAGAATAACCATCACAAAACATATAGGAACGAAACCAGCAATACACCAAATACATATGGGTTGGAATGAAAATAATGCATTTCATTTTTTAATTCATTTCAGTGTCTGCAGTGCATGGGCTACTCCTGACTATCCAGGGTCTATGTTTGTAGAGAACTAAAAGCAGAAAGACATCTAACACTTTTGCACATAATTATAATTATATAAGTGATATCTCTTCAAGGCAATATTCAACATTGTTATATTGCATAACGCATTGCATTACATAATAAGTTCTCCTGGTATGGTGCAGACCTAATAGGCTATTTCCACGTTATAACTTAAGCCTGGTTCGTTGTGTCACAGATTTCAAAAGACAAAATGTAAATTACAGACATGGGCCTACTATATGCATTAGAAATGTGCTCGCATCTGGTATTGTGCATGAAAAATTTCTGGCTTTATACCGAAAAAATGAACGAAATACCATCTCTGACAGACAGGCTAATAACTGCATGCTGACAGGAAGTTGTGGCCTAGGCTAGGTAAAGGCTGTACAGTAGTTTGCCCCAAATATTCAGTTATAGCCCGAAAAATTGAGCGTCAGAGACCAAATCAAGATGGGATATTTAACTACAATCGTAATCACTACTAGGATATATCTTATTCCAGCCTTACCTCTTTCTTCCAGGATCGACCGGTCATTCTGAATGAACTGAATACACATCTCAATATTCCCAGCCTGTATACAGTCAAATATGTCACCGCCGCTAACGGAGCAATCGGGCATCGGATGCATTTTTACAGCCGTGAATAGTAGCCTAAAAACGGCCTACTATTAATATTATACTTCCGCAAGACAAGAGGCTAAATTGTAAACAAAATCAGTTGCTGGGACGAATCGCTACGACATTATAATTGTAAGTGAGTGAGGAAGAGAGAGAGATCATATTTCGGCTGCAGAATAGAGAGTAACGGGTCGCTTTCATTGTACTGCTTATTTCATTGACCACGCCCTAGACGCGTCATTGGTTGGCGGCAGGTCACATGGGCAGTGACGTCAGCGCGTCAACAAAGCACGTGGTGTCTATAAATATGATGATAACACTATTGAAGTTGATATAGCGTGTGTGGGACATGGACATATTGTGGGGTTTGGGGCTAACGTTTGAATTGCAGACACTATTTTGTTAACTTATTAGCTTAAAATAAATATTAAAATTGTACATTTCTTATAGGAAATAGCCTACTGCAACTGGTATGATATTTAAAACGGAGGTAATAGATAATTGAGTTGAGTGCGGTTGCGTCAGTGTTTGAAAATAAGAGTGCAAGTCATCGTATCCATTGCACGTGCTGTTAGCTTAAAACAGTTTGTTTACAAGGAGCGAGGCGACAGTAGGCTAGCAGCAGACCATATTTCGAGTTTAGCTAAAGCTCTGTCTAAATACTGGAGGCTAGAGGGGTAGAAAATGCGAAAATGTCTTGATAATAGGGGTGTAATAGGGGGTGTTAATGCGGCATGGAGCTACAGTGTCCAGAAATAAGGGGTTTGATTTTAGCTGGTGACGGTGACTTCGGTTACAGCTGTGGAGTCCGTGTGTAATGAATGAAAACAGCGTGTGTAAGGTAATATTTGCTCCCTTTTTTTTGTCGCCGAGATATTATGACTTTACATACTATGTCAAGGCGTATTTGGACACGTTTTTTGATGGCTTCGTTCAATTTCGGAGACCAAATAAGTTCTATCGGCTACTATACACCACACCGACGCTAGTGCTACGTTTATCAATGGGCCAATAATTACAAAAATCTGTTTTTATTGCTCAAATGTATTCACAAATCAAATGGTCTAAAACCTAATAGAACATGGCTAAAGATATATTTTAGTGGCAGTAAGTGTGCCTCAATATATGACTGGCTGCAATATTCAGTCGGCTACATTTCCATACACACCCACCAGATGGCGCCATTGAGCTAGATATTTCCCTCGGTAACCCTCACCTATATAAACACTGGTTTCCCAATCATAGTTCAGTGACACTCTCTACAACCAGTCAAACCACACTAACCCAGTCCTTTATATGTTGAAGGTCCAATAGGCCAGCCAAATGTCAAAGCTTATTTAAAGATACAGACATTGTTAACAGGCCTATATTTCCTCTAAATTATTATTTTTTTTTCTAACAAAATATATTACTTATACATATTTTCGTCACATTTTTGATGCTACTAAACTAAACTTAATAAATATTTTAAATACTGCTAAACAAGGTAGAATTGATCCGTAAGTCCAGTTATCTTCAGACAAACACACACACATACATTCTGTATTATCCATTGTTGGAACTCTTTATTCACTGATTATTACTCTATTATTTTAATTCGTAAACCGAAGTGAACAAATGACTCTTTGACTGTAAAAGAAAGTAAAAGTATCTTATCGATGGAGATTCCTTTTCAATGACTAATCGAATGGAATGTGGTTTGAAACCTGAGGGCTGGTTATTTTTGGCTTAAGTTTTTTTATTTAGCTGTTACAGTGGACATGTCTTTACTGTAAAAACTGGCAAGATGCAACATTTTATTTGCTATCTTCTAAATGCTCTGATTACTGATTTTAAAAACCCAAATTAAATGTGGATTCGGTGATTCTGGAGAACGCTTGTTGTCAAACTTTTTTTGCTAACCTTAATTTTCACCTGTTTACTGTAAGCTATACTTAATTCACAGCTTTGTTTGATTAATCATGGCATTCCTTATTTCATTTAAATACCACACCAGGCTTACAAGAGGACACATGTATAACAATCCTTCTCCTTTGAGCCGTGTAAAGTGGGAGGGCCACACATCCAAACAGGCTAAACAACAGTGTCTCACTTCTGCTTCTTTTAAAGGAAGTAACGAAAGCACATGACCTGGGACAGCTGATGTGTGTGTGTGTGTGTGTGTGTGTGTGTGTTTGTGTGTGTGTGTGTGTGTGTGTGTGTGTGTGTGTGGTGTGTGTGTGTGTGTGTGTGTGTGTGTGTGTGTGTGTGTGTGGGGTGTGTGTGTGTGTGTGTGTGTGTGTTGCTCTGCTCTGCTCTGCTGCTTGTTCAAAGTTCAGTGCCTAGGACTTACTTACATGGTGCAGATTAGTTTAGAGGCGGATGAGGATTTTTTTTTTTTTCAGAAGGGTCTTGCTACAGTATGCGCTATAGCTCAAGCAAGAAATGTCTTAGCGAGTTTGTGCTTGTCTTTATAGGGGACATGGACACAGAGGCAGACCACTCACTCTCTTGGAATAATACAGCCTAACCCTAGAGCCTGGGATGCAACCAAATGGCTCTCATACAAGCACAGGTAAGTGAGGATATATCTTGAGTTGAATGTGTGTATTTCAAAAGGTATGTTGATGGCAGCAGAAATGGCACTGTACCCTTACATTGTTGGCATTTTTCACTCTGACATACTACATTGGCATTGTGTATTGGGGAAGCTACTTTTTTAGCATAGCTTTTCAGAATATTCAATGACTTCACCCTGGTAGATATTGAACAGCAAAGTTACCGTAGGGAGGAATCTAGTTTGGTTCACTAAAGATACTTGGAAAAAGTAGTTCAAACTATTTTTTTAAAATAATGCTTGACAATGTACATGTGAAATTAAAACAAAATATATTACAAAAAAGTCACATGCCAGCAAAAGAATGCCACTGAGTTTATTGAAAAACTTAAGGGTCAAATGTGTTCTTCACAGCTCGTACGTAAACCAAAAATATGATAATTAAATCTTTTATTTTTTTTTAACAAATAACAAGTTCAAACATAAAAAAAGCCCTGAGATCTAAACCTGCATGTAATCAAACAGTCCCATCTGAACTTTACACAGGGAGTTAAATTACAAGGAATGTCACATTTCTGTTGTAAACAAATCTGGATTTCCTATTATCTGGGGCTCCTCACTGGGGGATCAACTAGAGAAGCAAACACAATTAAATATGTTTTACTTTTGTGGCCCAAACATTCCTTGTAGTTTCAGTAGTTAAAGGTGGAGTCAGTGATTCTGGAGAACGCTTGTTGTCAAAATCACTTTTTGTCAAAAACGGTGAAATCTTCTCACAATCTGCTACCTATTTGTACTGTGTGCACTGAAAAATAACGGTGCCCCCCCCCCCCCCCCCCCCCCCCCTTGTTTGCATACTTTTGACAAAGTGATTTTGACCACAAGCATTCTCCAGAATAGCTGACTCAACCTTTTTAACTACAGAAAAAATGGCAAAAAAAAACAAAAAACAATCCCTATGCAAATATGAATGTAGTTGAACTACCAGCAAGCTACTGCAACATGTAGTTGTATATTTCTCGTTTATCTATCTATATCTTTATTTATAGCACCAATGGTTTACAAAGTGCTTTGACATAAAATACATGACATAATGGCATGTAGTTCATAACTCCCCAATACGGTTATTTGTAATGTAAACCTAGAGGTATATACTGTATGTGGGTGGGTGGATTCTTGCTGTCTGCCTTTCCCGCGCGCTCATTGCCACACGGAACTTTTATCACATGAGAAAAGTTCAAAGTATTATTGGATTTGAATGGAATGTGAAGCAGCATTCCATCATAACCGATTCAACCGGCTCCGGGCTGTCGGTTAACTGTATGTCTCTCTACCAATGAAACTTTAGGTGCATTGGTGCGTGTCTCTTAACACAGAAAGTTCCCAAAATAATCCCCTGCCTGCCATGAGGAAACAATGCTCCAGTCACTCAGGCTTCACTCATAGTTACATGACTGTTAGTTGTGACAGAGAATAGGAACACATGTTTTTATCTCGTACACACATGATTGCACTATTGACACTTAAGGACTTTTGAATTTTATTTATATATACATTCTCTATCTATCTATCTATCTATCTATCTATCTATCTATCTATCTATCTATCTATCTATCTATCTATCTATCTATCTATCTGTCGTTGTATTGTTGCAAACTAATATTGAGCTAATGAAATATGCAGACGCAAACAGACAAGGTTTAGTCAAATAAACACCTACATGTACATTTTAGACCTTTGATTTATACTAGTATGAAAGAAGACATGTTATGGAAGCAAAATTGATAAAAATCTAAAAATTGACCAGTGCTTGAAAATTGTGTTTTTTCTGCTGTGTCTCGCCTTAATTAGAATGACACATGACTTGTAGTGGTGTGACTGCCTGTCTGGTTGCTTCTCAATGCAGGCAGTGTGCTCCTGTAGTAAGGGAGTTAGATATTATGTAATACCTCATGACATCTATATGAAAGAAAAGGTAGCACAGCCGAAGTATTGCTCACTTTTTTGGCTGTCTGTTAAGCCATGTGTAAGTTTATGTTGTGTATATCTGGCTTGTGTTAATTTACCAAAAAAGTGACTTTAAAGGTGGAGTCAGTGATTCTGGAGAACGCTCGTTGACAAAAATCACTTTGTCAAAATCAGTGAATATCTCCTAAAGATCTGCTATCTGTCCGTACTGTTTGTGTGCTAAAAAAAATAATCCAGTGTTAATACACACCCTAGGCTCTGTAAACTTTTATGTAAACAAAGGGGACCCACCATAGCTATCAACATGCCCGTTTTCAGAGTATTAGGCTAACACTGGATTTTCTTCAGCTCACACACAGTACGAACAGTTAGCAGATCTTGATGAAATATTCACAACAAGCGTTCTCCAGAATCACTGACTCCACCTTTTTAACCTAACTTTTTCTCCTTTCTTAAACCAGACAGTTAAAGGTGATCGTATCAATAAGGAGACTGGAGAGCTGGGAATATCTCCTCACTATCAGCTATCTGTCTGTACTATGTGTGCGCTGAAAAAGAATGGGTGTTAATATACAGCCTAGGCTCTGTAAACTGGTATGTAAACAAAGGGAACCCACCATAGCTAGCAACATGCCCGTTTACAGAGCCTAGTGCAGAGTACGGACATGCAGCACATCATAGATTATATGACATCTATTGCAGGATGTCCGTCCTGGGAGAGGGATCCCTTCCTCTGTCAACTCAATTTTCTCAATTTCTCAATTTTTTAAATCCCGATTAAAGGTTTTTTTACTGGGAGTTTTTTCTCAGCCGAGCTAAGGGTCTAAGGGCAGAGGGTGTGATAGATAGATAGATAGATAGATAGATAGATAGATAGATAGATAGATAGATAGATAGATAGATAGATAGATAGATAAGGGCAGAGGGTGTCATACTGTATGGAATGTTAAGCCCACTGAGGCAAATGTCTATTTGTGATATTGGGCTATACAAATAAAACTGATTTGATTTGATTCAAATTGTGATGATTCACTGATTTTGACAGAATCGCTGACTCCACCATTTAATTGACCAATGAAGTAACCTATCTAATCTTAACCTTTGCTCCTCTCTAGAACCAGACAGTTAAAGGTGATCGTATCAATAAGAAGACTGGAGAGCTGGGAATATCTCCTCACGATCCGCTATCTGTCTGTTCTATGTGTGCACTGAAAAATAATGGGTGTTAATATACAGCTTAGGCTCTGTAAACTGGTATATTTAAACAAAGGGGACCCACCATAGCTAGCAACATGCCCGTTTACAGAGCCTAGGCTTTGTATGAAAACTGGATTTGTTTTCAGCGCACAAAACACACAGTATGGACAGGTAGCGGATCGTGAGGAGATATTCACTGATTTTGACAGAATCGCTGACTCTACCTTTAATTTATCAATGAAGTAACCTTATCTTAACTTTTGCTCCTCTCTAGAACCAGACAGTGAAAGGCGATCGTATCAATAAGGAGACGGGGGAGCTGAGTGCGTCGGGGGAGCTGTCTGTGTCTGTGGATGTGACGGAGGGCAAAGTGGAGGGCCTCTGTGAGAACGCTAAAGTCCAAGAGCTCAGAACGAGACTTCAGGAGCTGCAGGGGTTCCACACGGAACACAGAACCACAGACCATGAGCCTTCAGAGGAGAACAGAGAGGAACATCTGGGCAAAGTCCTCACACTTTACATACAGGTAAGGGAACAATGGGGACAAGAAGGGGCCTTGTTAAAGCCATGGTGCGTAACTTTTTCATTTTAGGCAAGGCAAGGCAAGTTTATTTATACATACAGGTAAGGGAACAAAGGGGCCTGTTTAAAAGCTACAGTGCGTAACTTTTTTCATTTTCAGGCAAGACAAGACAAGGCAAGTTTATTCATACTTACGGATACGGAACAATGGGGACAAGAAGGAGCCTGTTTAAAGCTAAAGTGTGTAACTTTTTCATATTAATGGAAGGGGAACATTTGATGAATTTTTTTTAATCGATTCATCATTTTTTGTTTAGTTTTATATTTATTCAAAGTCTTCACTCTATACATACAGTACAGGTATGGACCACTAGGACTAGAAGGACTCTGTTTAATTAATTGTTCATCCATTCATCATTTTCAGAGTCTTATTTTGCAGTTCATCAAACAACTAGCAGCAAGTAATTTCTTTCTATATTCTGAATGAAGTGAGAGATATTCTATTGTAAAGACTACAATTGCCAAACGGTGAAAGTCCAGTGGTGGTACGCAATGCTTCAAAGAAGATCACTTTGACCTCACAACATGTGAGGTTGCAAAGTAGTAACCTTTGACCTCCAAAATCTATTCAGTTCAACTTTGAGTCTGAGTGGACTATAGTGCAAAGTTTGGAGAAAATTGCTATAAGTGTTCATGAGATATCACATTCAGAAGAATGGCCCAAACAGATGGACAGCGCAAAAACATAATGCAACGGTGCCAGATATAGCCAAAGACCGGAGTCATTATATTTCCGGGATGTCCGTCTGACACTAAACACTGGAAGAATCATGAATGAATCCTTTAAAGTGAAGCCATAGCTGTAAAATAATCCCCGGCCTTGTAAAGGTTAAATGCTCGCCCCAGGAAGCTGTAGTTTCCACAACTATTCCAAAGAGACCAGCGCTTAAATGGAGAATTAAAACAACATGACAGTCAGCTGTTTGGCCCTCATCTGAGCCCATACATTTCTTTCCCTTTGAACTAGTGTGTGTGTGTGTGTGTGTGTGTGTGTGTGTGTGTGTGTGTGTGTGTGTGTGTGTGTGTGTGTGTGTGTGTGTGTGTGTGGGGTCTCTTAGTAAATCACCTCACTGACTGAACTGTCATGTATATAAAAGCACTTTAGATCTGTTGCTTCAGGCCTTTGCTTTGGAGAAAGAGGAATGTTCATCCGTGCTGGAATTACATCACAGTGATGAGGAAACCTAACTCGTGATCACACTCTCTGTGTGAATGAAAATACTGTGTGTGTGTGTGTGTGTGTGTGTGTGTGTGTGTGTGTGTGTCACCGGGCTTACATTGGCTGCAGACGTAATCAGTCTTTGGTTTGTGTGTGTGTGTGTGTGTGTGTGGATGTGTTGGTGTATGTGGTTGTGTGCGTGTGTGTGTGCGTGTTTGAGGTTGTGTGTGTGTGTGTGTGTGTGTGTGTGTGTGTGTGTGTGTGTGTGTGTGTGTGTGTGTGATTCTCATGACCAGAGTTTTGAGCAGAACGTAGGGCCTCACTTTAGAACTGCAAACTCAGTGAAATGCGATATCCTCTTATGGAACTGGAAGGAGCACATAGAACGCACGTCTATTATTTACAGAGCCGTGCATTTACTGCATTAGCCAAAGTATGTTAAGGACTAACTCAAATATGGTTCCATTGTTTCACTAAATCTCATAATACACCTAATGTCTGGACCAGGAACATTTCGTGAATAGTACCGGTATTATAATTAAAAAAAAAAATTCAATCACTTTGTGTGAACTAAAGTTAAAGTTTTCCTAAGCACTTTGAGTGCAAGAAAAGCGCTATAAAAATCTAATCCATTATCATTATCATTATTTCTGAACAACTAAATCATATATTTAATTATATATGTGAAAAAAGAGACACTGTACATTCATTAATTTCCATTCTTAAAAAACTGCACAGCCCTCTGCAAATATGTAGGATCTTTTTGAATGTTTAAATGAGCTACGCTGTAATGCAGTATTGTATAAAATTTTCGAAGTAAACATACATTAATTTGTCCCTTTCTGACCCATATTTCCAGATATATGGACACTTTTTAGATGAGTGATACAGATTGGTGGCCATTTTGGAAAATGGACCATAAGAGTCGAACCCAGCTTGGCACTATAGCTAAAATGATTAGCATTGAAATAGTCTAGCTACATGGAAAGTTTCATGCTTTTATCTCAAAGTGCACGATTCTTGGTGAAATTTTTTTATTTATCTGCTGGGTTACACGGTGTGTTATATTCCATATTTATATATTTCTTTCTTGGCATTCAGTCTGTGGAAAACAAAGGAAGATTTCATTGAGAACCTATTCTTATTGGGCACATGAAAATACACACTTTGAATCTAATGTCTTTGTAAATGTCTTCTCAAAATGGCCTCTCTTGATTGTTTATTTTTGTTTCTTGTATGGTATATTTCGTGTTGTTGGGTGTGAGGGTGGGATGTGGTGGGGTATGTTTGGGAAAAAAAGGGGAAAAATTTGTACTCATTGTGCTACAATGTCACTAACATTTAATAAAAAAACCTTTGAAAGAAAATGGCCTCTCTTGTTTCATGTTCCCAGGTGTGTGCGGAGGGCGGCAGACTTGAAGGTTTGAACATAAAGGATCTCGCCGCGCTCACAGCCAACCATGTCATCCATAACATCCACAGCAGGATCGCAGAGAAGCCGGCAGGTACAGTTCTGCTCCTTTAAATCAAATCTGAAGATGATAGATAGATAGATAGATAGATAGATAGATAGATAGATAGATAGATAGATAGATAGATAGATAGATAGATAGATAGATAGATAGATAGATCCTTTAATAATCTTAAGACTTTTCTGTTTCCCCTTTAACCTGCAATTTTTATTTTATTTTTGTTTCTATTCATATTTTTCATTCGCTTTTCTGATGTGTATTCTATACTTGATGTATTTTAATCTTGATGTATTTTAATATGCCCCTGTAAAGCACTTTGAATGGCCTTGTGTCTGAATCGCGCTATAGAAATAAACTTGCCTTACTGCCTGCCTACTAACCCCCGCTCGATCATAGCAGCAAATATGTTTATGCTTTGATTCAGGTAGAGGGACTTTCTACCACCTCTGTCTACTTCTGCTTTTTCAGTGTGCTTGTAGTTTCCCTTCTCATAATCCTAAGTGCATAGGTGTGGTTTAAACAATAGGGACACACACACACACACACACAGTAAACACTTAATTTCCTGCATTTTGGTGAAATTTTAACTACAATGCAGGCCGGAGCTCGGCAAGGTTAAGATGGTATAGAGCAGGGGTCACCAACACAGTGCCCGCGGGCACCAGGTAGCCCGCAAGGACTATATGAGGCGCCCGCAGGCCTGTTCTAAAAATAGCATAATAATCTGTTTCTCACCTTTTTTAAGTCATTGTTGATACTTATTGTGAGAAATCATTAACATGATCAGTGTCTTCACATAGATGAATATCATTAATCATTAATAATAATATATAACTAAAGGCAAACTGAGCAAATGTGTTATTTCAGAAGAGTGTATCAAACTGGGTGCCCTTCGTATGACTCAGTACCCATGAAGTAGCCCTCAGGTTCAAAAAGGTTGGTGACCCCCGGTATAGAGTATAGACCACTTTAAACAAAAGATTCTTCACTCTTGCCGAGGTGATTATGAATATATATTTATGAATATTCATGAAATGCCGATAATCTCTCGCCAAAAAAGTATTCTGTCGACCAATCAGTGGACTGCAGTGTGTAGCTCCACCCCTTTGGGACGGCTTGGTACCCAAAAGAAAAGGGTGACAAATACAGGTACGAAACGGCACTGTTATTTTGGTACCATTCCCAACTTTTGTCAGTGTAAATGCAAAATAATTAGGTGCCATACCAAACCAAAGTGAACTGTTCCGCTCAGTGTAAATGAGGCTTTGGTGTCCATGTCACTGGTGTTATGTTATTGAGAATGGGACTTTATCATCCAATATTCATCAGATTAATGGTTACCTCACGTCTCTTCATAATGAAAAAATAAATAAAGAGTGGAACGGTTAGCTAATTTTGGTACCCTTTCGAACTTTTAACAGTGGAAATGCAAAATAATTAGGTGCCTTAAAGTGAACTGTTCCGTTAAGTTTAAACACGGCTTTAGTGTTAATGTCACTGGTGTTACGTTATTGTGAATGGTACGCTGAAGATAATGCAATCTGATATTATGTAGTTCCTTTCTTGAGGTTGCGATACTTTCTCCCCTGTCCGCCTGTCTGTGGATGGTTGATAATGTCAGTTTGTTTTTTGTCTTGAGTTATGAAGGAGAAGCTCATTTTTGTTTCTAGGGAAGTACTTAGGCCTGCTTCCTGATTTGATTCAAGCTTAATAAGTTGCTAACATAGTGCATGTATCCGCTATTTATAGTCCTGTACTTCTTTAAAATGCCACCCAACAAAAAAGGGCTCTTTTTCAAATCTCTGCTCAATTTTTAAAGGTATATTCTGTCATATTAAAATCATTTTCCAGGAACTTTTGGGTAGCACAAAAATTGAGACTTACGAAAATAGAAAAGGTATGCAAATTCTATCAATGAAAGTAGAACTGAAACGCCTCTCCACCCAAACTGGTTTCAGATACGCATGTTGTTTTAAATTTGAACACACACACTGGACCCCTTGACAGAAACATGGCTTTAGATTTGACTAATTTTTAAATGTGTGAATAATCAAGTGTCACCACTGTTTCTTGTAACCTTTATTTATACAGGTAACTCCCATTGGGACCGAAAACTCTTTTTCAAGGGAGACCTGTTCCCATTCCCATACCATTCACACACCGATAGCAGGCTAACTATCGACATTCACACGAGGCAAGGTGGCTTGACCAAGTCTATACGTTTATTGTTTGGTTGTTTTCAGAGGGGGCTCGTGGTGAGGTGGTGCAGTTCTTCCAGAGACAGGAGACACAGCAGACAGACAGACAGACAGACAGTGAGCAGACAGACAGACAGACAGACAGCGAACAGACAGACAGTGAGCAGACAGACAGCGAGCAGACAGACGGTGAGCAGACTGACAGTCAGGGATGGCTGCTGCTACAGGCTCTGCTGCTGATGACCGCCAACGGAGCAGTGAGTCATGATTAAGTTTTCAAGTGATTTTATATTTAAAAGTTATAGTGCGTAACTTCTGTCGCCTCCATGAGGAATTCTGAGCAATTACAACAACACTGTGCATTCACAGTCTGCCCATCTAAAATCTACGCGCCAGGCTTGATCAACTTTGTGTCAACTCATTTACCAATGGCTTAACATACGTGGACAAAAGTTACGCACTATAACTTTAAAGCCAAGTCTCTGTGCTTTCAGTTGGTCGATGTTGCTGAATTTTCAACCTTTTTACATTTGATGGGAGTCACTCAGATGTGGAAATTTTCTTTATTTATGTTAAGTACTTCACTGGCATTGAAACTTAATATTACGTCAATTTTCTTCTTCTAGATGTCATTAAAAGCTCTCTGTTTTTCTGTCAAAAAGGGGACACTGAGTTGTGTGTGTGTGTGTGCGTGCAGGATACATTGCTCTGTATTAACCCGGGGCTTCCAGCTGCTCTGGTGAAGTGTCTGTACCTGCTGGTGTGTCTTCCCGCCCAGAAGGAAAACATGGCCGCCGAGGAAACCTTCCAGGAGCCACTAACACAGGTCAGCTCAAATCAAATCAGTTTTTATTTGTATAGCCCAATATCACTAATAGACATTTGCCTCAGTGGGCTTCACATTCCATTAGGGCTGGCCCGAATTATTCGAATACTCGTTCGGAAAATTAGTATTCAGAGCTTTTTTTTTTTTTTTTTTCAACAATTTTTTTTGCAAGAAGCTAGTACTGCAATATAATGTCATCAAATAATTTTATATTTGGATATAAAAGTTAGTAATATTGTAGTAGTAGTAGTAGTATTGCTCATTTAGGAGGATATTACATCACTAAGTGTCATAGCGCATCCATTACTTCACCTCCGACCGCGTAAATCTTCAACAAAATATGCAGATACTGTCAAAATCGGTTCCAGGGAGTATATAGGGATTATTAACGTTTTTTTTTTTTTTTTTTTTGATGGTGTGTTTTTCTGGAACGAATATCCGAATATTCGCTCGGAAAAACCAACGAATATTCCAAGCCTGAAAAATGGCATTCGGGCCAGGCCTACATTCCATACAGTATGACACTCAATATATGAATAGGGAAAGCTCAGGCAATAGCTTCATGTTAAAGGTGGAGTCAGTGATTCTGGAGAATGCTTGTTGTCAAATACAGTTTTTTTTTGGTCTAAATCAGTGAATGTCTCCTCATGATCCGCTACCTGTCCATACATACTCCGTGTGCATTGAGAATACATCTGGTGTTAATCCCCTGCCTAGGCTCTGTAAACTGGTATGTAAACAAAGGGAGCCGACTGTATCTAGCAACATGCCAGTTTACAGAACTTGGGCTGTGTATTAACACTGGATTTCTTTCAGAGAACTTACAGTATGTACAGGTAGCACATTTTGATATGGACGATATTCACTGATTTTGATAAAAAGTGATTATGACCTAAGCATTCTACAGAATCACTGACTGCTATAATCTGGTATAAACCATCTTTTCTCGTGATATTAAGTATATTTTTGTACCCGGTCCCTGACAATAAACAACAACTAAGAAACTTTTGGGGTGACTGTGGCTCAGTTGGTAGAGCGGGTCGGCTGATGATCAAATGGTTGGAGGTTCGATCTCCGCCCTGACACATGGTTGTTGTGTCCTTGGGCAAGACACTTCACCCACCTTGCCTCGTGTGAATGTCGATAGTTAGCCTGCTATCGGTGTATGAATGTGTGTGTGAATGGTAACGTGGGAAAGGAAAACAGGTCTCCCTTGCAAAAGAGTCTTCGGTCTCAATGGGATTTACCTGTATAAATAAAGGTTAAAAAAAAAAAAAAAAAAAAAAAAACTAAACTTAACTAAACGTGACTCTCTTCCCCAGGTGCTGCTCCAGCTGTGCAGACTGCCGGTGAATGTGGAGCGTTTGGTCTGGACTCAGGAGCTGCAGTGTCTGATCATCGGCCTGACGTCGCTCTGGGACCAGACCAGCGCGGCCTGGAGACACCAGGCCTCACGGGTCCTAAAGGCTGTGTCTGCTGCAGCCACCGGCAACACTGTACAGAGCCTGCTAGGTGAGCTGTGTGTGTGTGTGTGTGTGTGTGTGTGTGTGTGTGTCTGCTGCAGCTACTACTGCAGCCTGCTACTTTGTGTCAACTTGTTGGAAATGTACTTTATTTATGTTAAGTACGTCACTTGCATTGAAACTGAAAAATTATTAAATATATAACATACATTTTCTTCTTCTAAATGTCATGTAAAAGCTCTCTTTTCTGTCAAAAAAGGGACACTGGTGTGTGTGTGTGTGTGTGTGTGTGTGTGTGTGTGTGTGTGTGTGTGTGTGTGTGTGTGTCTGTGTGCTGTAGCTACTGTTAAGTGTCCAATGCGGTCAGAACTTACTTCATAGGAACTGTAACTTCTTAACTTTGTTGCTAAACTTCCTCATGTCATCTTGACTGGACTAGTATGGAACTGTCTGTAGACGTCTGTCTGTGGCTTGATACGACAGGAAGTGATTTCATCAAAACATTGTCCGTTGCAACATTCTGTCACCCATAGTAAGGCAAGGCAAGGCAATTTTATTTATAAAGCACATTTCAGGCACAGGGCACTCAAGGTGCTTCACAGGGTTAAAATCAAATAAAGAATACAAATACAAAAAAGGAACAAATTTAAAACATGGATAAAAATACAACATTTAAATAAAAGAATTAAAAGATTTTACAAAAAAAAAAAAAAAGTTACAGGTAACGATGAATGAACAAGCTTTCATTATTGAGAAATAACAGACCGTAGAATGCCGTGATCGACCAATCAGAACACAGTGTTTTATCAGTGTTGTCCGTGTAATAATGTTATAATAATTCAACGATCCCATAGAAAACAAGCGAATGTATGAAATGCATCGGAAAATAAACTGCACAGCAATGGAATAATTTGATTTAATCTGGGGAAAGTTATGTGTGCACAAAGATAATTTTGTTCCAGTACTGAGTTGATTATAGTCACATGACCAAACGTCTCACGCAGCACTACTACAACTATGATTCACATGATGCCTGTATGAAAACACTTAATTCACTTAAATGTTCTGGGACACAAATTAACTTTGATTGGTTTGGGAATTTAAGATGTGATCAGCATTTTCTCCAACATTACATTTTGCTCACATGGCTCCTGTATACTGTAGCTCTTTGGTTTAAAATCACCTTCTTTCTAGCAGGTTGTTAAACAGCCTAAACTGCACGTGTCGTTTCTGTCATGGCGCTGGAACTTCTAGCCTTATCTCCATTGACGTGTACTGCGTGTGCCAGTAATATTCAAAACTATATCAAAGCGGAAGAAGATTTGTTGATGGCACAGCTTTCACACATTTTTTATTTTTCAAATTTTAAAGCAAGACATCATGTGTGTGTGTCAGCGAGAGAGAGAGAAAAACTGAAAACTACTGCCCTGAGGTTATAAATAACTAGAACTACTGCCTGGTGGTAACATGTCTCCGCGGGGCATAGGCCTACAGTTTCAACACGGTGAAAGTACAGTGGTGGTAGTCAATGCTTTTTAGACGGTAAAGCTCATAAGAAGTTGAACCTACAATATGGTACAAGGTCACTGAGACCTCACACTATGTAAAGTAGCAGACCGTAACTTTTTACCTTTTGATGTCCAAAATCTGTTCAGTTGGAGTCAGACTTGACATTTGTTGACACATTTCTTTTTCACAAGAATGCATGTGTTGAATTGGGATTTTTGACGGAATTTGTGTGTGTGTTCATCGTTGTCCTAATGTACAGTGTCCCTTTATTTAGATGTTGTATTTTTATCCATGTTTTAAATTTGTTCCTTTTTTGTATTTGTATTCTTTATTTGATGTTAACCCTGTGAAGCACCTTAAGTGGCCCTGTGCCTGAAATGTGCTTTATAAATAAAATTGCCTTGCCTTGCCTTGCCTTTATAACTCCTTCACTGGTGTTGATCTCGGTGTGTTCCTCCGTAGGTAAGCACTGTGTGCGTATCTGCATCCAGAACCTGTTGACCATCAGCCCTGAGGTCCCGGGGCTGCTGCTGGCCCAGGTGGCTGTGGCTGTCTTCAGTTTCATCAGAGACACGTACCCCCTCAGCCCGGCCCTCTTCACTGAGTTTGACTCAAACAACGGATACAAGGCCCTGGACGAGATACTCAAACGGTGAGATGATAAAAAGGATAAAAACAAACATAATGGAATGACTTATGAGATTTTAGGCCTCATTTCAGATTAAAGTCTCATAAATCAGACTACGAACAACATGTGAAAAAATCCTTCTTCAATAACCTACAGAATAATAATAATAATAATAATTGATAGGTTTTATTTAGCGCTTTATTGCCTAGGCACTCAAAGACGCTTTACAGGGTTCCTGGTTCAATTCGTTCACACACAGTCATACCGGTATAGTGCTAAGAATGATTATGGAAAGTTTAGTTGATGCAAGTGATTTTAGAAGTTGAGATCTCTGGGTCAGAGTAATGAAAAAAACTATCAAATCACGTTTATTTATACACTATCAAACCAGAATTGTCACACCACTTTCTCACAGAGGAAGTTTGTTATGTAGAAACTTAACACACTTATATAAAGTCAAAATGCAATAAAGATTTCAACTCTTGCTTTAGCCAATATCTAGATTTTGTTTTTTTTAAAGATATGCAAATGTGTGCATAATTTGTGAAATATATATTCAAACATTTTGAAAAAAAACTTCAATACAAAAAATCATTGCTTTAATGCCAGTAATCAACTGGCAAAGTTTCATGATGATATCTATAAGTTAAACAATTTCAATTTTACCCTCGCGTTAAACCATGGTTCTGATTTTCTATGTCGGCCCGCTGTAGCTTTCCAGCAGCTAGTTGACCAGGTTGTCCACCCAGGTTGTGATCCTTGAAGGTCCTAGATATAATTTCTGGTGAACAACCTTTTACAACAGCCCATGTCCAAAAAAATCACTTTGCCCCCCAGGTATAAATCAAAAAGTATTATGTACAGGTCTTAAACATCCATTTTCAGGGTGTCTTTAACAACAAAATGGATCATAATTCAGTCAATTAACAACATTTTAAAAATTCTTCTGTAATTATCTTTAGAATAGTGCTTAGAATGATGTTGCAGTTTGTAAGTTGTCATCTATTTAGAGTCAGTACAGACATTTGTTTCTGCTTTTCATTCATTTCATATTTTCTGTCACCTGGTCAATGATCAAATTCCTTCATGATTTTTCTCTACTTATGACATCTATTGCAGCATGTCCGTCCTGGGAGAGGGATCCCTTACTCTGTCGACTCTCCCTGAGATTTCTTCAATTTTTTTTTTATTCCCGGTAAAGGGTTTTTACTGGGAGTTTTTTCTCAGCCGAGCTAAGGGTGTAAGGGCAGGGTGTCATATTGTATCATATATCATATTGTATGAAATGTAAAGCCCACTGAGACTAATGTATTCGTGATTTTGGGCTATACAAATAAAACTGATTTGATTTGATTTGTCCCTTCTCATTGTCCCTGTATATCCCCTTTATCCTCAGCTGTGAGGACAGTGTCTCTGTGGAGGAGTTCAGGCCTGTTGAGGAGTTACTGTCTCTCATAGCTTCCTTCACCATGTTTGGAAAGACGGAGCTGAAAGTGGCTCTGTGTGTCTCCAACCCACAGCCTCCGGGATTCAAGTTTGACCCGCCACTCACCAAGGGTAAGACACTGCAACATGGGATAGAGTAGCTTTCTTTTTTTGGCCATTTTTCTTTTTTGTTTTATTTCTGTTCTCTTGAACCTGTAAACACACACACACACACACACATACACACACTCACACACACCACACTCACCTCACACACATACTCACACTCACACTCACACACTCTCTCCTCTCTCTCTCTCTCTCTCTCTCTCTCTCTCTCTCTCTCTCTCTCTCTCTCTCTCTCTCTCTCTCTCTCTCTCTCTCTCTCTCTCTAACGGTTGATTGTACCGTCCGTGATAAAGTCCCTTCCAAATTCACACTCAAGATGATCCAAATTATTATTACATGTTGGCTCAGCAAATTTAGGTTTAAGTGGGGAATAGGCCTACCAAATGACCAAACAGTTTCTCCCTCTTTTGAACTTTTGCCCTCACACAATCCACCCACTACATGCAACACTCCTTTGCTAGATGGATAGATGGATAGATAGATGGATGGATGGATAGATAGATAGATAGATAGATGGATAGATGGATAGATAGATAGATAGATAGATAGATAGATAGATAGATAGATAGATAGATAGATAGATAGATACTTTATGCAGCAGACTCTTTGCAGAGCACCAGACCCATGGGGTTAACAGGAGGCTGAGGTGATTATGTCTGGGATGATGAAGTGGAGAGAGTCCCATGTAACTGTGTTAGGACGCCCCACATCCATTCACCACTGGCCTACAGCAACCAGCCATCTATCATCCACACACACACACACACACACACACACACACACACACACACACACACACACACACACAACACACACCTCCATCCAACAACTCATAAACGGAGTGTCCATAATACGTACACACACAAAAACATCCAACCAAACTTACACACACAACCTAACTTACACACACACACACACACCCAACCAACCTAACTTACACACACACACACACACACACACACACACACACACACACACACACACACACACACTCCCAGCAGCCAACCATCCATCACATCATGGAGTGGATCTCTTTCCAGCGCTGGGACTAGGGACTTGTTTTGTGCTGATCTCGTTTGCTTTTGATGCGATTTTGTCTTAAGTGTGAAAATGAATATTATTATTACCCAGGTATATGTGGTTATATCTACTCACAACAATACACAAGTCTAAGACGACCTCTACGTATTTTGACAGTGCAGCAAACAAACTCTATCAAAGCAGATTATGCTCCTTTTACTTTAGCCTTTTTGCATGTTTATATTGTTTGTTTACAATGTATCTACGTATGTGAAACTCAATTTTCTTATGGAATTTAGCCTGAGCTCTGTGTTAGAGGTTGTTTTTATTTATTGGTTTTCTGTTTTTCTATGAAATTGCCTGTCTGACCTTGCCACAGTAAAATCAGATAAATGGAGCTTCTTCTGGCTAAATTGACCTCAGAAGGATATTGTTTTGCAGTGTTTAATTTCACAGACTAGCACGTGAAAAATGCATTATCTTTCTATTTGAAAAGTTTTGGCAAGGTTAAGGTGATACACCTTTTCTCCGAGCGGCCGCCTTTTGCCGAGGCGGCCGCTTCTCATTGGGAATCAATTGAAAAAAGGTGCTTGCGGTGGGAAAAAGGTGTTAGGTGGACACGGGCCCTTAGTGCTTTATAGGTATAGAAAAGTGAATAAATAAAATAAGTACAAAATACACTTTCTGACACTTTTTCCTTCTCCTGATAAACCTTGTTCTCTCCAGGTTTCGCAGTGAAGAACCTTCGTGCCTTCCACCTCTTACAGTCAGCTCTACTGCGTTCTCAGGACAGTGTGTTCTGCTGTCAGGTCCTCAGAAACCTTCAGTCCGTATGGGAACGTGACCGGCTAACTTCTTCCTCTGGAATGGACCTCCAGTCCATGACTCAACTGGCGCGTGTGTGTGGAGCAAACCAGGCCCGTAAAAGCTCTTCTTCTCAATGCTGGAGATGGTATGAATCAATAATACAATAAAATGAAATAAAACTTAACTTATAAAGGGTCTTCCGGGTAAAATTACTATACAATGTACGTAACGTGATTTTGACAACAAGCATTCTCTAGAATCACTGACTCCACTTTTTGTCAAAGTCAGTGATATTCCTCACGATCTGCTACCTGTTTGTACTTGTATGTGTGTGTATTCGCTGAAAAAACTGATATCAATACACAGCTTAGGCTCTGTAAACGGCAATTCAAACAAAGGGTATGAAAACAAGAGGCCCTCCGTAGCTAGCAACATTCCTGGTCTACAGAGCCTAGGCTATGTATAACACTAGGTTTATTTCAGCGCACACACAGTACAGACAGGTAGCGGATGTGAGGAGCTATTCATGATTTGACAAATTGAATTTGACAACAAGAGTTCTAGAATCACTGATATAAATATGTCTTAATTCTCAGTCTATCAATTCTAAATGGAGGACTATGGTGATTGGACAGTCCTGTGCATTCTTTCTATACAACTTGCAGGAATTCTAATTTAACTGCGTCCTCCAGGTTGTGTTTAAGATGAACTACATCCCCCATGAGACCTTGCGTTCGCTGCTGACGGTGCTGAAGCAGAGCTGGGCCGGGACACTGGCTGCAGGGGGAGGAGGTGGAGGGCTGGAGTTTGGAGTGGTGGCGCTCAAGAGTTTTCACAGGTCAGCAAAGAACTTGACATTGTTAAGAATAAATAAGAAATAGCCCTGAAAAAAAACCTTCTCCAAATGGTACTAGAATATCTTTGTTTACCTGATATTTAAACTCCTATGAGGAAGTTTTAAATATTTCTGAAACAGCTTAATTTTTCCTGTGATGATCATAGATAACATGTAACCGCAAATGAGACCATCAGTGAAAATAATGCTTTTTTTAAACTCTAGTTATTAAAAAATAATCCCAGCACATACATAGTATGGAGAGGTAGTGTATCGTGAGAATGACATAGACCAAATATTTAAAAATTCCTCATAGCTTCTTTTATTATATTATGGCAAGAAACAAATAAACAAGCAACATAACCCAAAATGTTCCCTTTATAAATGCTTACTAAGCTCCATGCCCCTGCCCTGTAGGCTGACTGTACACAACCAATATACAGCTCTCTCCAAATGTTCAGTGTCTCTCGTTTTACTATTTATATTTTTCTATGCACATTGCAAAGCACTTTGTGACCCTGTCTGTGAAAAGCGCTATATAAATACTGACTTACTTACTGACTGACTGACTGACACTGACTTACTTACTTACTTACTTACTTACTTACTTACTTACTTACTTACTTACTTACTTACTTACTTACTTACTTACTTACTTACTTACTTACTTACTTACTTACTTACTTACTTACTTACTTACTTACTTACTTACTTACTGCAGGCTGACGGTGCACAGTGGTCTGCTGGCCGAGGTGTTCAGTGACTGGGGTCTGCTGGAGCTGCTGCTGGGGGAGCTGCGCAGGAGAGCCAAGATCCTCAGGAAAGCCGGGGGAGTCTCCTCACCTCAAATGAGTAAGAACAAACTTTTACTGTATGTTTCCTTAGCTTGTTATACTGTATAATCACGATTTGAACAACTTACTAATGGCATAAATCAATATCAACAACACTTCTGCTGCATTCAAGTGCTCCTCGGATGGTCAGAGTTTTACGACTTGGGAAGTGAGAAAGAGGAACATCTTCTTTAACCTAGGGTTGTGCAATTAATTTAATTTCAATCGATGTTATAATATCGAACTTCCAAAAATATGTATAAAGGCCTTTAAGTGAATGAATTATTTTATTTTTTATTTTTTAATTATAATGATATTTAGTAAGGCTTTCCTCAAGTGGTTAAAATATAAAAGTTACATAGAAAGTATGAAACAAAAGTAGGGTGACTGACTAATTAAAAAAAATATATAAAGTAATATATCAGTGGTCAGCAGTAACATTTCACATGCAAAACTTCTCAATTTTTTTGTTTCTGTGTTGTTGATATTGTATTATATTGAAGTATGTGTGCTCTTTAGATCCCCAGCAGCTGCCCTGTGTGGAGGACAGTGAGAGACTGCTCACTACCTGTATGCTTCAGGTTGTGTCCACACTCACTCTGCGCTCTATCAAAAGCACAGGTAAACAACTTCACTCCTTTTCATGTTCATGTTTCTCTTTCACCCTTTACATTATATCTGTTTCTTTTATTTTAGGTAAGGAATTTGTTTTTTTATCAGTGAATATCTCCTCATGATCCGCTACCTGTCCTTACCGTGTGTGCGCTGAAAAAAAATCGTAGGCTCTGTAAAGAGGAACGTTGCTAGCTACAGTGGTCCCTTTCTTTTTTTTTTTTTTTACATATCTTTTTACAGAGCCTAGGCTATTCACAGATTTTTACAAAAAAGTGATTTTAACAACAAGCATTTTCCAGAATCAGTCAGTGCGTTTACATGCAGACTCATAATCGGGTAACTAAACGAATAAGACCTCAACAGGACTTTTAAACTGCATGTAAACACCTTTATCCGATCTACTTCGGACACAAATCGGCACAATAACGGACAAGAGAAGTCGGATAAGAACACCTAGATAATTCGTTCATTGTCGGCTTTCTCTCTGCATGTATACAGGATCGGACATCTCATATCGGACTTCTCGTTCTGTGCTTGTGTGCCTGCGCGTGATAGGCTACACCATGGGTTATTGACGGAAGAGAACCGGACGTGGCTCTAAATCCACTTGTTGAAAGCATGGTTGAAAGGGCTACAGCGCCACCTAGCATAGTGGAGACAGCCATGCATCGGACATTTATCCGATTTTTGAAAGGCCATGTATACTCAGACAAGTGACACGGTCCGTTCGAGTGTCTTGTTCGATATATGTGATAATCCAATCTAGTTGTGCCATGTAACCGCACTGACTGTCTCTACCTTTAACTCTTGTCCTGTGTGTTCTCCAGTGTCCGTGCGAGACCTAGGAATGGTTCCCTACATAAAGATTTTCCTGGATGAGGACCAGTACCGCGGTCCCACTCTGAACATTCTGGAGCAGCTGGCTGAGATCAACCCGGAGGAGTTCATGAGTACGGCCATCGGAGCGCTCTGCTCCTCCACACAGCAGGAGCTGGGGCTGAAACGGGACCTTCTACAGGTACACAGACAGACAGACACACGCACGCACGGGACCTTTTACAGGTACACAGACAGACAGACAGACAGACAGACAGACAGACAGACAGACAGACAGACAGACAGACAGACACGCTCACACAGGCTTACACACACACGCTCACTCACTCACTCACTCACTCAAAAACACAAACACACACACAAAAACACACACTCACAGACACACTCACTCACTCAGTCACTCACACAAAACACAACACACAAAAACACACTCACACAAACACACTCACAGACACTCACTCACTCACTCACTCACGCAATCACACACTCACTCACTCACTCACTTACTCACTCTCCAGGCAAAAGAAGTAAAAATTCAAGCACAGGTCAATTTTGAGATTTTTGGCTATTCTTGCTTCCATACTACTATTACTTTTTTCATAGTAATATAAATAAAAGGTCCAAAAATGCCAAGAAAAAAGTACAAAAATAAACGGTTGTCTGCAAGTGCTGTGTCCGCAAATCAGCAGTGAAAAAATTCAAAATCTAGCATACAATTTAACAAATAAATTTTTTGGAGGTAAGCATCTAAATACGCGGCGAAAAAGCGTTATTCTGCTGGCCCCCTCTTAAACATTACAACACTGACGTCTCCCCCAAACTCCTTTATAGTGACTGCGCTTACCACAATCACCGTAAGGTAACAGACTTAAAAAAGATATTTTTTGGGCAATTTTATGCTTTATTGATAGTGCAGAGAGACAGAGGTGAAATGGGGCAGAGAGGGGAGTGACATGCAGAGAGTGACCGCGGGTGGGAATCGAACCCGGGTCTGCTGCTGGGCCCGGCCCGGGAGGGGGACGCCTTACAGGTAACAGACTTAACTAATGCACAAATACCTCATACAACCCCACTTCAAAAAAATCCTGAATTACCCCTTTAGCTGCACATGTAGTCTCCACTCTACATTAGGGTTGCCGCGGTGTGGACATTTTCATACCGAGTAATACACGTGCGTCAACACCGGTGTTACCGAGTAAACACCACCAGACAGGGTCTTTAAAAAAAAATAAAAAAAAAATAAAAATTATTAGGCTTCACCGCAGATTTCAAGAGAAGACGGTCCGTCGGCTCTGTAGGCGCTTACTTTGATCTTAAACATTAGATCGCGCAATTTATTCTTGAACGAAACAAATGCTTAGTGTTTGTAGATCATTTGGTTAAATTATTATGCAATTTGTTCAATATGAGCCACCAGAGCCACCGTACTGTGTTGCCTCATCGAATCAGAATGACTGGTGGGCTACTTCACTTTTACCTGTCTGTAGGCTATCAGAGCCATGATCGGAGCGCAGTTTATTGAATGCTTGGATTAAATTCACTCGTTTAAACTCGGTGTGATCCTTGACTCATACCAACCCATATGAACTTTCTACAGTGTTGTCAATAACTGTTGTCGTGCACTTTGAGGTGTGTCGGTGACGCGACGTCATTTTACCGGGGCTTCAGCTCCAAATGTTTTAAGTGAAGCTACCACGGATAGGCCTATATTTGCGGCGTGATTTCCACTGGGGACTTAACATGTTCTCTCCCCCCCACACTTTACAATTTATAATTTTTTCACCGCAAGCTGTCATCGACACGGAGCAGCAGCACACAGACAGCCTGCCGCTGTGTAGGCGCGGGTGTGTGAGTGTGTGTGTTACCTCCGGTTACCTCCCGTTGCTGAATCTTCAACAGTTTGCAGACTACCTAGTTTAGCCTACGTTTTCAGGTTCCCTAGTATTGGGGTTTCATCAAAAATATTGCCAAATAGGCGCGTTTGCTTTGGGCTTTGAAGCCAACTCCTCCGCCATCGTCTTATAAACTCTCTACGGGAGACTCCGCTGCTGTGACACGGCTCTGCGCTGCACGGAGCGGAGCAGACACTTTCAGTTTCATTGTTTTCTGAGTAGCTTTATTATAACTTAGAAGTTAGAGTAGCCTAGCCTACTAGTTTTTTATTTAGCCGAATGAACTGCCGCCGTCACGCAAAATTTAAACAATTGGCTTTTATGTCTATTTTTTTTTACTAGGCATAGGCCTATGCCTAGACTATCCGGTGTTGCTCGGTGTTGAGGCTCCCACCGGTGTGAGCCTTCAACACCGAGTAACACCGGTAACACCTACTACCGCGGCAACCCTACTCTACATCAAAACATAACACATTGTATAATGCACTTAAAACATTATAAACTAGTGAATTTATTTTCTTAGCATGTGGGACCCTGATTGCATTACGGACAAATGCAGATTGATTTGCGTAAACCGGTTTAGCCGTGGATTGGATTAAGCCCGGGAGCCTTGTGCTGTTGGAACACTGAAGATTACCACCTCTATCAGATCACTGAATGGGACAGAGATGTGATTAGGCTCTAACTAAGTTACACACCCACTGTATGTGTCCGCTTTTATAGATGGCAGCGAGAGTGTGTGTGTGTGTGTGTGTGTGTGTGTGTGTGTGTGTGTGTGTGTGTGTAAAAGTGTGTGTGTGGTCTCTTAAAGCGTGTGTGTACGGTTTTGCTTGTTTTGTGTGCGTGTGTTTTTGTGTCTCTAAAAGCGTGTGTTTGTGTGTGTGTGTAAAAGTGTGTGCGTGTGTGTCTCTTAAAGCGTGTGTGTGCGGTTTTGCTTGTTTTGTGTGCGTGTGTTTTTGTGTGTCTCTAAAAGCGTGTGTGTGCGTTTGCGTGCGCGTGTGGAAAAGTGTGTGTGCGTGTCTCTAAAAGCGTGTGTGTGCGTTTGCGTGCGTGTGTGGAAAAGTGTGTGTGCGTGTCTCTAAAAGCGTGTGTGTAAGTGTTCGTTTTTATGATGGACGAGGGAGAACACCACTTACTTGCAGAATCTGTGTGCCTTCAGTGTGAGTGTTTGTGTAACAATGTAAACCAATTTGAGTTTTCGACCTTTAGGAGTGAAGACATTTTGTCCGGTTCTCACTTTGGGACAGGCCTTTAAAGGAGCTGTTTGAGGGTTAACACTAGGCTTTAAGGTTCAGGTATGAATTAGGTTTATGTTAGGGTTAGTGTAAGGGTTTGGGTTAGGCATTTAGTTTTGATACTTAGGTTCGGGTAAGGGGCTAGGAATGCATTATGTCAATGAGCGTCCTCACAAGTATAGCCCTACAAATGTGTGTGTGGGGTGTGTGTGTGTGTGTGTGTGTGTGTGTGTGTGTGTGTGTGTGTGTGTTTTTTTATGTGTGTGTGTGTGTGTGTGTGTGTGTGTGTGTGTGTTTTGTATGTGTGTGTGTTTTTGTTATGTGTGTGTTCTTTGTGCTAACACAGTTAAAGCAGGTGGCTTAAAATCGGATTGGTTACGACCCGGGTTGGCGAAGTGTTAAGAGCCATTGTGATTACTCCAGTTTCAGATAATCACATTTGGCCGTGCGTTGCGCCCCACACATTACCTGCCTGATGGATTAGCTCTGTAAATTGAATAAAAGATAATTTCATTGCGTTCTACCTCGGAAAACTAGTTACCGGAAATGATTTATGAGATATCGATATGTTTCATCTATTTTTTAACTACGTTGTTTTTAATTGACTAGGGAGATTTTGCTTTTAAGAACAAAGCTAAACGTCTAGCAAACATGTCTTTAGAAATATAGTCAAATGTGCTTATTAAATCTGGCACATTCTTACTAAGACAATATTATTGCATTGTGAAGACCTATTACATACAGTAGTATTTTTTGATTTACAATATGAAAAAAAGGCTGTATCCAAAAATCTGTTCAGTAAAAACTTTGGACAATAATATGTTTTTTAATATGATTTTTTTTAGAAAAATGCTCAAATGCCTTTTTTTTTTATTGGCACAGAATAAGAGACCCCAGTTGTAAATGAAGGTCCATTGTGATCCCAGCAGCACGTATGCTTCCTGTGCATAAAGGTCAAAGCAACAGTACAGAACTCAGGTCTCCTATTATGTTACAACAAAACCTTTAGTTTAACATAAACACAACAGAGCAGTGTGTTTGGGTTGGCCTGTCATGTGAGGGAGGGGTGAGAGGGGGGGGGGGGGCAGTGAGACAGTCTGAAGACACTGCAGGGGGGGGGGGGGGGTCTGGGTGTAAGACAATAGAATAGGTGTAACTTGTCTGAGTGCTTTTTTTTTCAAAATGGTTTTATTGTCATATGCACAACAATGACAGAGCAGTCGCTGGCAATGAAATTCTTTAGTCTTGGGCTCCTTCAACAGAGCAATAAAAAAGAAAAAGTATAAGAAGAACAAAAGTAGGAGAGCGGAGACCTGAATACAAAACTAAATAAATGTCAAATGTAAACAGACGTTTTTTATCCAGATGTCGACTGGTATAAAGTGTCATAGTGGTGAGCTAAGTAGGGCAGGTGTCCGAGTGCTTTTAGAATAAGTATTTGATGACATTCTCTCTAAATGTTACTATACACAATCTGTTTTGTCAGACGTATGATCGGGTGTGTGTGTTCGGTGATTCCACGTGTCTGCTGGCCCAAGTCTTGGTCGCGTGTTTTTCCTAGTATTGACACATAGCAGCATAGTTTGTCCTTCGTATTTGCGCCCTGCGGGGACATTTCACATGTGTGTGTCTCTCTGCCGATGGCTCGTGAGGCCTCAGTACAATCTACTGTACATTTTTGCACGGCTAAGATAATTGAGAAAAGTGGGAGTCCTATATGGCTGACACGTGTTCTGATTTAATGCTTTCCAAAATGTATTACTGTCCTTAAAGTTGTTCTGTTTCTGAATGTTTATTTTAACAACTTACAAAACAAAAGATAAACTTTTTTTTGCATGGAATTATTTTTATACTCCACAGCGAAATGTGTCTGTCTGTCTGTCTGTCTAAATAGATTTGTTTTTTCATTGCATGTTATACAACACAACACAACTTGAACACTCCTGGTAGCATCATCTTACAATAAACTGTATATCTCTCTACATACAGCTCCGGAAAAAATTAAGAGACCAGGATTTTTCTTAAATCTTCATCTCTACATTACTTAAGGGAAATGCTCTTAATGACAAAAAATGTATTGGAATTTGGTAGAAATGTTGTCAGTAGTTTATATAATAAAGCCAAAATGTCCATTTTACTCCAACATATGCCTCTTAAAGAGTAAAACAAGAGACACTGAACATTTGGAGTGGTCTCTTAATTTTTTTTCCAGAGCTGTATATTAAATATATAATACTAACTATGTCTCATCTCTTGTATATATTCCAGTCTATTATGAAGGTGCTGGAAAGCCCAAACAGTTGGGACGCGTTTCGCAGAGCAGGGGGCTTCTCCGGCCTACTGTCTCTGGTCACGGACATGGACGGTTCTCTGTCCGACTGTCCCGTTAACGACGTCTGGAAATCCCTGGGACACCAACCACTCCTGGACCTCCTCCTGCTCACTCTACACATCCTGTCTTTAGCCGTGCATCTACACACGGGAAACGCACACTATTTCGAGACGGACGGCTATTACGAAAGACTTGCGGAGGCGCTACTACAATTGGGCTGCTTCCACGTTGAAAACCATGAGAAAAATAGTTTTTGGAAGTTGAGGGAAAAGTTTTAAGCCTACAGGGGACAATGAAGTTCCCGTAAAGAGTTTCCACCAGTTTGTAGAATTAGCAAAGGCCCCGAAAGCTATCCCCTCCCCTTCCAACTTACCCGTAACTCTCGGGACATGTATAAGACTGCTATCCTATCTAGAACAGTTTCGCTACCGGGACATACTCACCTCAGGAGTTAAATTTAGGACTACAGACAGAGGTGTTTGGGTGTGATGAAGCTAAGGAGGCACATAGTGGACCATCGGGGGTGAAGCAGTGCATTGTGGGTCGCCTCCTGTCCAGTTGGGATCGAGCCCTCAGTCGATGGAAGACGCACACGGACGAAGAAACACAGCGAACAGTGTCTCTACAGTCAGCTCAGAACATCAGTACAGGTGGGTCTTTATTTTTATTTAAAGATAATTTTTTGGCATTTTCAAGCTTTATTAGATAGTACAGAGTTGAAATGGGGAGACAGAGAGAGAGAGGGGATGACCTGCAGTAAAGATCCACGGGTCAGATTTGAACCCGCAACCACTGCAACAAAGGCCAGAGCCAATATGGTATGCGTTCTATCCAATATGCCACCGAGCGCCCCAAAGTGGGTATTTGTAACACATTTGATTATGGTATAAAATCTAAAGAAATTCCTATTAAGGATGCATGTAGCTACTGATTTCCTAATGTAAATTTAGATTTTGACAAGTCTACTACTCTATTAGCAAACACAACACGGAGAAATCCAAGCACAATGTCTCCTAAAAAGTTTTAACCTTACACTATAATTCCCACACCGGGTTCTGATAAAATATACACACAAGCACATTCTCACACATTTAATGTTCAAGTGCACATGCTACTTTTCCACATGCTGAATTGAAAAATGCGTAATTACTATTTGACTAGTGTTTCTGGTGCCAATTAGTGAGGCAATGGGCGTTTTAAACATTTAACCAACAAGTCATGTGCATCCCTTATGTCTATTCTATGTATTTTAATTATATGTATTTCATCCCCCCGTAAAGCACTTTGAATGGCCTTGTGTCTGAATTGTGCTATAGAAATAAACTTGCCTTGCCTTATGCAAGGAATTTTTTCCACGTTCATAAATACATTGTAGTGATGTATTGGGGCCCATATGTAATCTCATAAGTATAATCCCATGTTTAACTGTTTGTGTGTTTTGTTTGTCTTACAGTAGATTCACCAGCGATAATATAATTCTCCATCCAGGAGCGATTAGAGTGATTATGACTCTCCTCCCAGCAGTGTTCACTGCAGAAGACCCACAGGTACCTCACCAGACCAACCATGTTACATGCTGTTTAATACACATAAGGGCTCCGTTATTTGTATTCTTTTAACTACTCATATTTTATTATTATTATTTTTTTTTAAAGCTTTATTTAGACAGGTATATCCCATTGAGACCGAAGACTCTTTTGCAAGGGAGACCTGTTTTCCTTTCCACGTTACCATTCACACACACATTCATACACCAATAGCAGCAGGCTAACTATCGACATTCACACGAGGCAAGGTGGGCAAAGTGTCTTGCCAAGACACAACAACTATGACACAGGTGGCAGGCGGGATCGAACCTCAAACCCTTTGATCATCGGCCGACCCGCTCTACCACCTGAGCCACAGCCGCCCAAAATTACTTGCATGTGTTGGTCTCCGCAAACATTTTTTCCTATCAATGGAAAGGTTAGGGTGACCCCGAATAGTCGACTATTCGTTGATTCAATCCTAGAGCCTGATTCCACTGACGATCTCTGTCGCAAAATGGGATTATGAAACAAGGATCATCCCGGTTACATGGGAGCTGATGTCTTTCTTTACATGTATTGCTTAGTTTCTCCCAATAAATCATTATTAATTTCCTATTGTGGTATAAATATCAGCCTATTATTATATCTAAAATTAAGAAAATAGCTCATGAGCCTTCAATACATTTCCTTAGTGTGCGTGTGAATGGTTAGAGACACAATAGATGAAAAAAAAACAATAAAGTCTACTTAGGCAAGTTCAACCATTCAGATTCGATGACACCCCTATAAAGCACTTTTAACTACATCTGATTTGTTTGAAACATTTGTAAAATAAACGAGCTAAGGGTGTAAGGGCAGGGTGTCATATTGTATCATATATCATATTGTATGAAATGTAAAGCCCACTGAGACAAATGTATTTGTGATTTTGGCTATACAAATAAAACTGATTTGATTTGATTTAAACATTTAATTTATTTATTGATTGATTGATTGATTGATTGATTGATTGATTGATTGATTGATTGATTATGAGACTCATATTTTCCCTCTTCCAGCTCTCCGTAGAGGTGCAGTATTCACTAGCTCATCACATCCAGAACATGGTGAAGTCAGAGCGGAACAGACAGATCATGTGTGAGGGCGGGTTGGTCTCTACGCTGTTGACTCACTGCAGGAGGATGTTACTGGCTCCAAACCATCCGCTACATGTTCCTGTCACACGCGTGTTAGAGAAGCTCTCGTCACAGGCCATCACACACTCTGACTTCAGGTAGGATACAATACGTTAGTTAAGACACATGCATTCTGATATTATTATTTACATACAATAATAAGTCACTTCACACACACACATGCATTTTGTTATTGTGTATAGGGTTTGTAGACATTCTGAAAAAAGTTTGGGAAATGTTTCATTTTAAATGTTTGATTTTTTTAAGGTTTGATAATGTGCTTGAATTTTGAAAAAATGCTGGATTTTTTCCATATTGACTAGTTTGATTTAGGGATTACCAATAAAGAACTGTTTAGTTTACACACATTTTATTTAATAACTTAATGCTGACTTGGCCATATTATTGAAAATTCAAATATTAAATTAAATTTGGCTCATGTAGCACACTCATTTCCGAGTATAATTCAATTATTTTTTGCAAATATTTTTTGATAAATTATTATTATTTTCTCTAATTGCTTCCACATTATGTGACCCAGTGACTCAAAGTCTTTGATTTTTAATCTCAAACAGTATGAATCCTGACTGTAGATGATGAGGCTATTGGCTGACATATTTCCTTTCTCCTCCTCAGAAAGTTCCTGTGTCTCGGCGACCCTCTCATGTGCTTTGTGGACAAATCGTCTTCCCAGGTGCAACCAGACTGTAACCCACCAGTCCAGACTCCAGTTTCAAATGGTATGACCTTGTTTTGTAATAAAAAAAAATGTATACCTACTTTTTACTGATGCATTGAGCTTCTTTTATATGTTTATGAAACAG
Source organism: Ammodytes dubius (assembly GCA_026122265.1). NCBI lineage: Eukaryota > Metazoa > Chordata > Actinopteri > Uranoscopiformes > Ammodytidae > Ammodytes > Ammodytes dubius. Next base: position 4,539,195 of record CM047514.1, on the reverse strand, counting down.
TCTCAAAAGTCCTCTGAGGATCATAAATGACCTGTAACAGCAAACAAGATTATAGTTATAGTTTTTTTTTTTTATAGATATTTTGCCAGTTTGGCACAGTACGGACAGATAGCATAAGGAGATATTCACTTATTTTGACAAAAGTGATTTTAACAAGCGTTCTCCAGAATCGCTGACTCCACCATTTTCAAACCCTCTTGGTATTAAATTTGGTCTTTCAAACACAGACATGAACCAGATCTCAATGTATTTTTTTGTGTGTGTTTCTAACCAGGTCTCAGCACAGACACAGACACAGACGCTGCCCCTTCAGTGAAAACCCTCAAACGGACCTTCAGCTTGTTACAGTCTCAGTCGACATCTCGCGGTGAATCTGTCGGTTCGGCCGTTCCTGTCCATCAAATCATCAGTCTGGTTTCCATGACGTCACCGCGCACATTCCGACCGCACAGACTCTCCTCCTCTCCGGCTTTTGTAGAGTTTGACATGAGTGAGAGCGGATATGGGTGAGTGTCTTTTTTACTGGGTTTATATGTGTAGTAGTTCTGCAGTACCAAATAGACTAGATTAGATTAAATGTATTGGTTAATCAAAATGTGATAGGTATGGGAAAAATAATAGGTGTAGCTACAAAAAATCATATAATAAATTGTGCTGCAAAAATATCAATGGGGGTTCAATTAGAGAAGCAATGGTCACATTAAAAAAAAAAAAAAAAATTTTTATTGATTTCCATTTATGGCCCAAAACTGTTTGTAGTTTCATGAGTAACTGGCAAAAAGTAATAAATTCCTTAACGCTTTATTTTGCAGCTGCCTTTTCCTGCCGTCTCTGGCAACAGTGAAAGGAGTGACGGCTGACTCCATATCAACAGGTGGAATTGGAGGAGGTGAGAGACCGGTCTATACATTTGTGAACAAATCTAAAGAAAATGTCTAATATCATAAACTTTCTGAAAAGTATGTTTAAACATTTTACTTTATGTTTAATTAATCTAGAATATATGAAAGGGTTTCTTTTTTTTTTAAGATTTTTTTTTAAACTTTTCCTTGATATTCTAATATTTTGAGATGTAGTACCTGTAATTTAGTACCTGTAATACACACAAACATATTTGTGAGTAAATCAAAATACCTGCCTCTATGGGGGGGAACGCTCTAACCACTACACCATGAGCACCCCTAAACTAACATATAGGTTAATAAATTTGAATAAAATATCTAACCCTCTCCGTCTCCTATCCCAGACTGTCGTGGGTTCCCCCCCTTGGCGGGCCTTTCTTTCTGCTGCTGGTTCCAGATCAACCGGTTCAGTTCGGCCTGTGACTCCCACCCTCTGCGCCTGCTGTCTGTGGTCCGGCACATGTCCCGCACGGAGCAGCACTACATCTGTCTGTCCGTCTCCTTCTCCGCCTACGATGGCTGTCTGGTCATATCCACCGAGGAGGAGGCATTCACATACCTGGGTAGAGGGAGAATGAAGTTTGCCATGGTGAACTTAACATATTATTCTGACGATAGATTTATCTTGAGAGGAGAAAATATTTAGAAAACTTGTATGAGGAAATGTTATGACTGGAAAAATATTATTTTATTTTGAAAGTCAGTCACAAAATTTAAAACCTGGGTAAGAGGGAGAATGAAGTTTGGTCAATATTTTTTTATAATTTGAAACGCCCCAAATTGAATTTAGATCTTTTTTTAAATTTTAATTTCTCAACCTACATTGAAAACTGAATCTGAATCAGTTTGTGAATACCAAAAGTGTGTTACAAAATTACAACAAAAAAAACATTAACAATAATGTAAAGCACCAAAAAGAAACCAGGGGAAAAAAAAGAAAGAAAGGGAGGAAAAGGATATTGAGTGAGACATATTTCTGCCCATTAAACATTTGCCACGTGAACTTTACATAACTTTCATTGATTTAGCTACTAGTTCCTGTCCAGCTTTTCAAGATGTCAGCTTCTTCCTCACTGATTTTTAAAGCATTATTACACCATCTGTTACTCCATAAATTGACTGCATCTTGAATTTATCACTATTTGCTCATATCCTACATTTAGACAGATTGTGACAATGTTGCGTTTATATTTTTGTTGAGGGGTATATATTTAATATGATCATTTCATAAACGAATAAGAGGATGAAACACAAATTCTACATGAGCAATTCAAATTTTTCTATGGACATACAGTAATTTCTGCCCATTTAACATTTGCCATGGGAAACTTTACATAACATTCATTGTCCTGTCTAGCTTTTCAAACTTGTCAGCTCTAGCTATGTTTTTCTGCATATCCACATTTGGTTATCCATACATTAACTGCAGTGATGTCTGTTTAACTTCCCCAGATATGATGGAGCCCGAGGTGTGCTCTCCGACCTCTCTGCCCACGTCCCTGAGGTTCCGCTGCTCCAGTATGCTGGTCCCGGGGCAGTGGCACCATGTGACCGTCGTCATGAGCAAAGACGTGAAGAAGAGCTGTGTGACGTCAGCCTACTTCAACGGCAAGGCAGTGGGGACCGGCAAGGTGAGAGGAGAGAGAAGGGGCCATGTTTTTATTTTTTTAAATAATTTTTTATTTTTATTTAAAAATGTTATATTTTATAATGTATCAAAATAACAACCAATACAGTGGCTTATTTAAAGCCTCCACCTAAATAATTTGTAAATTTCGTAAATTTTATACTCTAAGTTTAATTAAAAAAAAAAAAAAAAAGCAAACAAACCATCAGTGTAAAGAACATATTTCTAAAATAGTTATGTATTAATGCCTTCCTCTGAATGATTTACGGGAACTTTTAACGGTTACATAGTCAGACCAGAACATCCTGTGTTTAAATGTACTAAATAAAAGTTTACTTGCTCACCGTGTCATATTACCATTATTAATCAGACATAGTCACATATAAATACATTACCTCATCGCAATCGAGAGTTCCTCGTAGCTATTTTAGTACCTGTGGCCTGATGAACTCATAATTGAACTGATTCTAAGTCTAAGTTACATTACATGTCATTTTACGCTTTTATCCAAAGCGACTTACAACTGCAGCACACATTCATACACTGATATCAGCAGCAGCTACCACGCAGGGTCAAGCTAACTATCGGGAGCAATTTTTAGGGTTCAGTGTCTCTTTGCCAGGGACACTTCGGCATGTTTTTTTTTTTTTTTTTTTTTATTTTAAACCTTTATTTATACAGGTAAATCCCATTGAGACCGAAGACTCTTTTGCAAGGGAGACCTGTTTTCCTTTCCCACGTTCCCATTCCCACACACATTCATACACCGATAGCAGGCTAACTATCGACATTCACACGAGGCAAGGTGGGTAAAGTGTCTTGCCCAAGGACACAACAACCATGACACATGTGGCAGGGGCGGGGATTGAACCCCGACCCTGCAGTTGCGGGTGTGTCTTCATGTATAACCACTAACCAGCCTCTGTGTTGTCCTTCAGATGCGGTATATCCAGCCGTTCCCGGGCCATACGTCTCCATGGATCCCACAGCTGTGATCGACGTGTACGGGCTGATAGGAACGCCCCCCTGTGGAAGGAGCACGCGGCCTTGGCGTGGAGGGTCGGCCCTGCTCACCTGTTAGAAGAAGCTCTGAGTCCTGAGTCAGTGGGAGTGTATACACACAAGGAACAAACTACCTGGGAAACTTTATGGCTCTGCGCAACACAGGTGAGGCACAACATTTCTACAGTATGTCGATTTTTTTTCTAAGAAATCATTTTGGAAAAAGAGCATGTGATACATGCCCGGAAATCCAGACCTGCCGCTGGCAAATTAAATTTTCCCAGCCAGTAGGTCTGGGCACGATCCATTGAAGCTCATTTACTATGTCGAAAATTCGGAGTTGCCAATCAAATCGTTCTTTCTGGTTTGGGTGGGCCAGAGCCCTATGTATGGTGCTCTGGGGCGGACTTAACCAGATGATGACAGTGCTTATTTGTATTTTTTTTTAAGTACATTTTTTGGCATTTTCAAGCTTTATTAGATAGTACAGAGTTGAAATGGGGAGACAGAGAGAGAGGGGGGGGGATGACCTGCAGTAAAGGTCCACGGGTCGGATTTGAACACACCACTGCAACGAAGGCCGGAGCCAATATGGTACACGCTCTATCCACTACGCCCCCCCACACCCCAAAATGGCTTTCATTTTAATAGCTGTGTTGTGTCTGCCTCCAGGCCCAGACCCAGATCAGAGCCCCTCCCTCTCAGGCTGGTTCCTGAGGAGCGGATCTCATTCGGCATCAACCCGGCCATCTCCACGGTAACGACGGTGGCTCGGATCAGAGAAGATTACAACGAGGTGGACTGCAGGCTGATCGCTAAAGAGGTGAGGCCAGGTTTAAAGCTGGACACACACACACAGACACACACACACACACACACACACAGATTAAAGGTGGAGGCAGCGATTCTGGAGAACGCTTCTTGTCTAAATCACTTTTTTTAAATCAAAATCCGTGAATATCTCCTCACGATCCGCTAACTGTATGTATTGTGTGTACATTGAAAAAAATCTGGTGTTAATACACAGCCAAGGTAGTTTAGACTAATGTTGCTAGCTACGATGGACCCCTTTTATTTTACATACACTTTGATATATACCAGTTAACAGAGGGGCACTTTACACGGCCACGCAAAACGGTGCATACGCAGAAAAATTTCTGCGGTTGCACTATATCATTTACAGGAAAACAGCAAACGCAAACGCAAACGCAGGCATGAACCGCAGATTTTTGAGATCACCTCCGAGGGAGGATTTTTTGGAAAACTTAACGGTTTTGGTTTCCTGTAAACACCGAAACCATTTCCCCTGATAACGCTGACGTCACGGCTCCACCCTCACACATGCGCATTGCGTTTGGATATAAATAGGCATGCGCCGTCTTTGTAGGTCCACGTGCGCCAGTTGGAAAACAACAACAACAATGGCGGATCACCGAGCTGTATTCATTGTGCTCATGGACGTTGTGCTGTTGCTGATGCATTTGTTATCGTGCCACAATCGCTCCTACAAGCAAATAGGGAAAGAGTTGTGCTCTGCCTGTTTTTCTAGCTAAATAAACGTGTGTCACTTCTATATGCCAGGACACGGCTCTCTCTACATTAAAAAACACTATCAGCGTGCAGCGGTTAAGTTAGGCTACTGTTCAACAAAAGGAGCATTAAGGCTACGGCTTCACAGTAAAAGCATTTCACTGGCTAAACATTCATAGCATTTCGCTGGACACACGTGAGTTGACTTTTATTCTGAAGTACGCCTAACAGGAAGGTATCCGATCACGAAGCCCCTTCACTATCAGCAAGTCTGCTGTTTTTCCGAGTTCAATGCGGTGAAATAAGCTTGTCTTCTACAATATTTGTAACCCCAAGCTTACACCAACCGCTTTAGAACGTTAGTGGCATTAATTTTCGGTTACAGTAAGGTTTTATGCATCAAATTGTACCGGAAGAGCTATCTACTAGGCTGTGTCACCGCTGACTATTGGCTTGGCATGGCTGCTACTTCAGCGATTTCGGCCCGTTTCCTCTGAAAACTTTGTGTACGGGTGAAGATGTCAGATAAATTGTGTCTGAACGGGGTTTTTTTTTTTAAACCAAAAACGGGAAAACTCACGTTTTCACCGTGTAAAGTGCCCCAGAGCTAGGCTTTGTAGTAACACTCAGATTTTCTTCAGTGCACACACAGTAAGTACAGGTAGTGGGTCGTGAGGAGATATTCACTGATATGAAGTGATTTTGACAACAAGCATTCCCCCAAATCGCTGACTCCACCTTTAATCTGTGTCTGTCTGTCTGTCAGACTGTCGTTTTGGTCCAGAGTAACAATCATCGTGTCTTAATTCCAGATGGGGATAACGTCCCGGGATCACTCCACGCCAGTGTTCCTCGCCCGAAACATCAGCCAGCACCTGAGTGGTACGGCTAGGACTATAGGAGCAGCTCTGGTCGGACATTTTGGTAAATAAATTATTTCTTTAACTCTTTAAGGTTTGTTTGCACTTAAAGTTGGAGTCAGTGATTCTGGAGAATACTTTTAGTCAAAATCAGTGAATATCTCCTCATGATCCGCGCTACCTGTCTGTACTGTGTGTGCGCGCTGAAAACAAAATCCAGTGTTAATACACAGCCTAGGCTCTGTTAACTGGCATGTTGCTACCTACGGTGGGCCTCCTTTTTTGCATACTCTTTTTTTTTGTTTGCAATACCAGTTTACAGAGCCTAAACTAGTTATTAACACCAGATTTTCTTCCAGCGCACACAGTACAGACAGGTAGTTGATCGTGAGGAGAAATTCACTGATTTTCACATTTGACCCAAAAGGGTAATGTTCAAATAATGAGCAAAGATTTGTAACTCTAACCACATTGCCCCTTTCCATCCTAGGTGTGCGTACCTTCACCCCCCAGTCTGCGTCCAATGGTTTCCTGTACTGCGGCGGGCCGGCTGTGGTGCTCAGTCTGGTTGCCATGGCGCCAGACGACAGCTCTCTGTACGCGTCTGTCAAAGTTCTTCTGTCTGTGCTGGAGACCAACGCTGCTATGCAACAGGAGATGAACCGCATCCATGGATACAAGGTCTGGAAGAGGTTTTTAAAAACCCTGTTAGCTACAGAATAGGGCTGGGAATTAAAAAAAAATGTGTTTTCTATTAATTGGCAAAGACTTCACTATACCCATTAGATACATAGGTCACAATTTGATGTTTCACTATAAGGGCTGTTAATTGATCAAAATATTTAATAATATATTTAATCGCAAATTAGTCGCACATTTTTTATGTGTTCTCAATCTACCGTAAAGGGATTTTTTTCAAGTTAATAATCGTATCAACATGGGAGTGCACACAAATGCATCATTATTGCATTTTCCCCAAAATATATATTTTTTTGAGCTTAAAAATGCGACGGATATCATGATCTTTTATTATCACAAGATATTGCTGTATCGATTTTTAAGCCAAGCCCTGTCACAATTGCAGTCTTCGGTCTCAATGGGATTTACCTGTATAAATAAAGGTTAAAAAAAAAAACAATAAAAGAAACAACATAATCTGCTACTGTTTTTATATGATGTATTTACATATGTAATTTTCTCTCCTTGTAGCTGCTTGCGTTCCTTCTGAAGATGAAAAGCAGTCTGATCAGCCACCGGACGTTTCAGTTGGTTCTTTATCTGTCGAGTTCGTTGGAGCCGAATTCTGATTCCGGATTTTTGAAAAACACTCGGGCTTTTAGGGATCTGCTGTGTGATTTAGAGGTAAGCATACACATTAAGTACTAAACTATGGTCTGAAATGCATTTTCTGCATGTTTTTAAGAAGAAAATGTATCATGAATCAGGCAATTAACAACATATGAACATGGCATAGTGGATAGAACGTGTACCATATTGGCTCAGGCCTTGTTGCAGTGGTCGTGGGTTCAAATCCGACCCGTGGACCTTTACTGCATGTCATCCCCCCTCTCTCTCTCTCTGTCACATTTCAACTCTGTACTACCTAATAAAGCTTGAAAATGCCCAAAAAATATATTTTAAAATAAGCTTGTTTTTCAGGTGTGGCAGAATGCATCAGATAACCTGGACATCTCCGTTCTCAACCACTTTGCTGAAATCCTGAAATCCTCAAGGTAATTCTTCCCACAGCCACCGGACCACACAGACTAAGGTTGTTCATCTTTAATCTAATTTACTATTAGCTCACATGGCCAGCAACAAGTTACATAACACACACACACACACACACACACACACACGCACTCACACACACACACACACACACACGCACACACACACACACACACACACACACACACACACACACACACACACTCACACACAGAAGGCCTTGTTCTGGAGTCACTAAATACTTTATCCGCTTGTCAACATCTCCAGCTGCTTGTCATCAATATCACGGAAATGTATGACTGGAAATAGTCAAGGGAACATGACTGATCGTTTGCACGCGTTTCTAATTTTGATTTCCTGTCCGTGAGATCAGACTGTGAGCGATATTGTATTGTAAGGTTTATAAGTTTTAGTTACATTTTTTATATACAGTGGGCGTCCTGGGGAAATGCAACTGTTGGAAGACCAAGAAGAAGAAAAAGTACTATAGAATAAATAACTAAACACATCTTCACCTCATCACTTGATATTGTGGAAAGACTTGAAGCAGTGGTGGATGATGCCATCTTTAGTAACTAGCTTCTTGTCCTTGAAGGCCACCGTAGCTTC